>OZ038401.1:24195749-24715749 GCA_964036045.1 Eutreptiella sp. 'Long Island Sound 2002' | reverse complement strand
GGCCTCTGCGCGCCACATGCCGGCAAATGTGGACGTCCTCTCCATCCCCCTCGCCGGCTCCCCCATCGCAGCCAGCCCCCTCCTCTGGTGGTTCGCCTTCACCGAGCAGCTCACCGAGAACGAGATCTCCCTCCTCACCACCCACCACGATGCCTCGTGGCTCCCCTACGCCTCCTGCATGAGCGCCCTCATCGACTGGAGCGCTCGTGCCTCCACCCTCGACCAGGCCACTCTCGCCTCGGCCGCCCTCGCCCACATTTCCCCCTTCACCCCCGACCTCCCCCCCTCCATCCCCTTCCGCCGCCTCCTGGACCTCCTGGCCTTCGAGGAGGCCATCAAGCCCAAGGTCGCCCGGGTCCCCCTGCTCCACTGGCTAGCAACCTGGGCGGCCGAGCAGACCGGCTCCCGGCTGGCCTGCCCCCCCCTCAGCTGCGTCTTCGACCCCGCCAGCCCCCACGTCCGTATCCCCGCTCCTTGCCCCCTGTCCGCCCAATGGTGGTACACCGAGTTGAACCATCGGAAGGATGATGGTTCCATTCGCACCCCCAACATCTCCACCGCCATCACCGCAGCCGCCCGCCGCGCTAACGCACAAGCTGAAGACCCCCCTGCGGGGCCCGGAGCCCCCGCCCCCGCCGCCGCCCCTGCGCCCCCCGACGCTTCTCAACCCTTGTCCCTGCTTCCACCCCGTCCCCAGCCCCCGCAGCTGGCCGCATCACCCCCGTCAGACTGGGAGACACTCTTCCAGGCTGGCCCCACCCCGAGCTCCCAGGACACGCTGACCCTGCTTGACGGCCTCTCCTCCGTCCCCGAGGCCGACGCCCACCACACGGCCATGTGCATTGTGGCTATGGGCAAGAGCTGCCACCTGCCCCCCAGGACCGTGCAGCACCTCTCGGTCTCCACGTCCACCGCCAGCCTGGTGCTCGCCGCCAAGGGTGCCTGGCACTCCTGCCCCGACCTCCACAAGCCCACCCTCCGCCTCCACCTCAACAAGCTCCTCACCCTGGTCTCCCAACGGTACGGGGCCGCCGCCTCCTCCGCGGCCTCCCTGCCTGCCCTCCAGGCCATCCAGCCCCTCATCACGGCCGCTCAGGCCCATGCCGACACTCCCTGGCTGACGGCGGCCTTCACCATCGCCAGCGCCCCCTCGTTCCCCATAGAGGCCTACCAGGACCTCCAACACGTCTCCTCCGCCGACACCCTCCGCGCAGCCATCGCACGGCTGTGTGGCCGTCTCTCCACCCCGGCCCAGTTCCAGGAGCTCATCTCCTACACCAAAACTGCCCTCCCCCCCCGCTCCAAGGCGGACCTGGACTGGTTCCGCCTTGGCTCCTCCGCACCGCCAGCGCACTTCCTGCTAGCCCCTGGCGCCGCCGCCCCGCCCGCGCCACTCTTCGCCCCTCCCCTCCTCAGCCAGCCCCCCCTCCCGGGCGCCCCCGCGCCCACCGCCACCGGCGCCACCCCCACCTCCACGGTCCCCACCTTCGCCCCCGTCGGCTCCTCGCCAGCCACCACCGGCGTCATCCGCGTCTCAGGCCTCCGCCTAGGCCCGCACCCCTCCATGGCAGTCACCCTCACCCACAACCTGCAGACCGTCGTGTACGTCACTGACGCCGACGCCCGCCGCGGGCACGCGTTCGCCCATATCGCCCCCGCCCTGCACACCTCCCTCTTCGCCTCGCTACCCACGCGCGTCATCCAACACAAGGAGGGCTGGTCCCTTACGGTCCAGGGCAGACGGGACGATGGGCAACCTTGGCACGCCCCCACTGCCACTCTCAACACCCCACCCTCCCTCCGCCCGCCCGTCCCGGGCGACCCTCAGCCCCGCCCCGCCAAACGCAGCCGCCAGCAGTCACCCCCCCGTTCCTCCCCCCGGCGCTCCCCGCGGCACCATGGCCGCACAACACCCTCGGCCCCCTCGTCAGGCAGGGCAGTCCGCGGCGCCATGTTCCCCAGTGCCCGCAGACACAACTGACTCGCCCTACCGGACACGCTCCCCGCCTCCAGCGCTCCTGACCTCCCGACCCTAGCCTGGGCGACTTTCCTCGCCTCCCACTTCCCCCGCCCACTCGACGCCCACCGCGCCGGGGCTGACCTACTCTCCGCCCCAGAGCTCCGTCCCCAGTCCCACGCCCGTGCCCCCCCCCCCCGCGCACCCGCTCCACCACCGGCCTCCGCCCCGCGTATATGCCTTCACTGCGGCACGCTGCGGCGCCCTGCCCTCACGCGCTGCCCCGTGTGCGCACACTCTGCTGACCTTCTCCCCCTTGGCCTCCCCCCGGCCGCCGACCTCCCCCCGGGCCCCCTCCGAGACCTCCTGCACGCCGCCCAGGTCTCCACGTCGCTACCCCCCTCGCTCCCGCCTCCGCCCTCCCCACGGTGTGCGGTTGGCTCGCCTCCTTCCCCCGCCAGCGCGGTGACCCCTCCTTCTGGATCACCCCTCCCCTGCACGTGGACGCCAAGTGGACCGCCTTCTGGGACACCCCCCACTTGCCTACAACCCCCCTCCCCCCGTCCCCAGCGTACACTCGCTCGTCAGGCCCGACCTCAGCGTGGGCACTGCACCCCGCCCTCCCCGACGCCCCGCTCGTCACCTCCTCCGCTTGCCCTGACTGTGGACGCCCCACGCCTCACACCGCCTTCGTCGACCTCCCCACATCGCCGACCGACCACTGGCCTCACTTCTTCTGCACCTCCCCCCACAAGGCCCCGCCTGTGTGCACTCGTGACATCGCCGCCCGCTGTGTGGTCGGCTTCCAGGGCATGCTACTGCCCGGGGCGGTCCCCGTCTCCGCCATCCCCTGGGCCGCCCCCTGCGCCCCCCCCCCCGACCGCCTCCTCCAGCCGACCCCCGCCTTCGTCCTCTCCCTCCCCGACCCCCGTGACCAGGCGTCCACCCCCCTCCGCGACACGGCCCTCACCTTTCTCACACACAACTGGGGCGGCATCGCCGGCCAAGTCTCCCTCGCCCGCACCTGGTTCGAGGCCCTGTCCCCCGACGTGGTCGCCGAACAGGAACTCTGGGACTTAGACTCGGCCCGCCCCGCCCTCCCACCGAGGTACGAGGCCCACTACAGCACCGCTTCCGGCCAGGGCTCAGGCCTCCGCACGGCCTGGCTCCGGTCCCTCCGCGCCCCCTCCCAACCCGCCGACCTCGTCTACGACGGCCAGCACTGGATTGCCTCCGCGGTCCCCCTCTCGCTAGGGGGCCGGGCCCTCCTGTTCAACGCCCACCTCCCCCCACGCCTCTCGTACTCCGAGTGGGTCTCCGAGGTCAAGCTCATTAACCACCTCCGCTCCCGCGTACGGCCCGACCTATGCGTCCTCCTGGGCGACCTCAACAGCACGGGGGCCCCAGGCACCCCCCTGGCCTCCGCACTCGGGGCCCTAGGCCCGCTCTCAGCCTGGCACCGCCTGGTCCCCCCAGCCACTCCCACCAACTTCACCACCCGCCACGGCTCCCCCCGTTCCACCGCCATCGACCACATCTTCGCCACCGGTCCCATCGCCTCCCACACTCACCACGTCCTCCCCTGCCACACCTCACACGCCATGGTGTTGGCGCAGGTCACCCTGCACCACCGCTCCTGCGACGCCCACTCATGGCGTCTGTTCCGATGGCGCCTGGCGACTGTCGAGGACATGGACTCCCTCTCAGCCGCCCTAGACCTGGCGTGGTGCTGGCTCTCCCTTACCCCCTCCCTCCCCGACCACTACATCGCCGCCCACCACTCCCTCGCGCACCAGCTGCTCCCGCACCCCCCTGACACCCCCACACTACTACGGTCCCTGGCCCGGTTCACCTTTCCCCTCTCCACGCAAGACGTCGCCGCCCAGTCCTTTGCCCTCCGGGAGGCGCGTCCGCCCGCGGCTTCGTCTCTCGCGCTGCAGTCCTCTCCTCCCCCTCCATCACTTCCGCCACTCGCACGGTCCTCCGGCTGCCCTCCCCTCCCCTGGAACCGTTCCACGGCATCCTCCCCCAACCAGGGGCCACCCTCACGACCCGCGAGGAACGGCTCGCCGAGATCACAGCAAGTCCCGGTCCCAGACGGCCAACCGGCACGTCTCCGTGGATCACGCCTTCTTCGCTGCCCGCTGCACCCCGGACCCCTGGCTCCCCCTCCTGCACCCGCCCACCGACCTCACCCCCCCCCTACTCCGCGACGCCCTCCGCGCGAACGCCCGACCAGAATCCCCCGCCTCCCTCCGGGCGTACGCTCTCGCCCGCCAGTCCCCCCCCCTCATCACCACGGCCTCCCTCGCCCAGCGCCGCATGGGCAAGCGCTCCCTCGCCGTGTCCACTGACAACGTGGCGCGCGCAGCGCTCTTCCGCAGCGGCGGAGGCGTCCACCTCGGATTGCTGCACCTCCTCCTCCAGCTCGAAACCGGCACCCCGGGCGTCTCCAACGAGACCGTCCGCTACGGCCTCTACAAGGGGAAGCCCACCAAGCCACTCCCCCGTCACCTCACACGCTCCTTCCGCCCCGTCGACGTGGAGTCGGGCGTCTCCGGCGCGGCGTCCGGCATCGCCACGACCCGCCTAGCCGCCGATCTCGAGCTCACCTCCACCTACACCCCCGCCTCCTTCGCCTACCGCCCAGGCCACTCCGCCCTCGGCCTCGCCCTCGTCGCCCGCGCCACCACCTACACAGCCCTCTCCACCCACGGCACCTGCGCCATCTGCGACTGGGATGAGTCTGACGCGTACCTCAGAGTACTGCGCCAAGACAACTCCCGCCTCTGCTCCCGCCTCCGCGCCACGTGGGACTTTGGCCCCTGGGCGGACGGCTTCTACAGCCGCCTGGTCATCCGCGTGGCCACCCGCGAGGGGTTCGCCCACCCCTTCAGCACCGAGGAGGGGGGCAACCAAGGCGACGGGTTCGCCCAACTCCACTACCAGGCCCCCAGCCTGGTCATCACCAGGGCCATGCGCCCCAACACTTCCATCACCCCCCCCCTCACCGTCCCCGGCCACACAGCATCCCTCCCCGCCACCCACCTCTCGTACAGCGACGACCGCCGCTTCATCACCCCCTCCCTCACGGACGTGGCAGCCATTGCCACTGACTGCCGCGAGTGCTCACGCCGCGCCGGCCGCATCATCCACCCCGACAAGCAGGAGTTCTCCCTCATCGACTCCCGCCCGGGCCGGCCCACCCTCGTCACCGCCGACGTCCCGCAGCACACCGGCACCACCACCACCGCCCCCCCGGAAGTCGTCGGCATCCCCATCCTCCCGGAGCTCCCCCTCCTCCGCGTCATCAACAAGACCCGCACGTCCCTCGACCGGGCGCGCAAGGCCAGCCGCAACCGCGAGGCCTGCCCCATACTCCAGCTCCGCTCCCTGCACGCCTTCGGCCTCTCCCCCCTCGACTACGTCACCTCGGGCGTACTCATCCCCCCCCCCTCCCTCCGCCCCCATCAGGTCGCCATCAACAATGCATACCGCCACGCCTTCCGTCTGCCCCCCTGGGCTCACTCGGCCTTCCTCCACCTCCCCCTCCAGCAGGGCGGTCCCGGCGCCCCCCTCCTGGCGTACAGGGCCCCCCTCAACCTCCTCCGCACTTACCTCCGCGCCTCTTGGGGCCCCAACACCCTCGCGGTAGCCGCCACGGCGTCCCTCGTCTCCCCACGCCGCCCCACCCCCTGGCTCACCGAAGGCCCCGCCTTGGCGCAGGCGCTCGCTCCCCTCGACATCACCGTCCACCTCCTCCCCTCCCCCCGAGTACGCCCCGCCCCACAGCACCACACCGGCTCGCTGGCCCCCCTCCGCTCCCTCCCCTATGTCGTCGTCGCATGCGGCGGCAGCCAAGAGGGCACCCGCCTCGGCGCCGGCTTCCTCCTCTGGCACCCCCTCCACGGCACTCTCTACCGCGGCTGGCTCGGCCTCCACGCCCTTGCCGGCCACTCCACCGACGCGGAGTGGATCGCCAAGATAGCCGCCATGTTCACCCTCCGCGGCTGGTCAGGCGCAGCCCTCTTCGCCTCGGACTCCACCGCCTCCCAGCTCTGCGACCTCACCCGCGGCCCGCCCCCCTCCTCCGCTCTCTCCATCCCGTACCGGGCTGCCCTCCTCTCCGCCTCCTTCCGCATGCACGAGGCCTGGCTCCCCGCACAACACGACTCCGGCTCCGCCAGCCTCCTCGCCACCCTCAACGCCGAAGCTGACAGCCTAGCCCGCCGCGGGCTCCACACCGCCTCCCCGTGGACCCTCCCCTGGTCCGCACTCTTCCAAGGCCGCATCGTGGCGCTCCATGAGGGCGCGATCTTCCTTAACCCCACACGCGCCGCAGAGGCAGCGTATGCGGCCACCACCGCCCGCACCCACGCACAGCACCTCCGGCCCCTGCCCCCAGGCTGGTCCTCCCACCTACTCCGCCTCGCGTATGAACGCGCCGAGATCCCGGCGCTGGCCCTCCACCGCATCATGCACCTCCGGCTACTTCACTCCCAGGACCACCCCCCCGGCTACGGAGGCGTGACGTGCCCCTTCTGCCACCGCCCCTACCCGGACTCCGCCGCCCACCTCCAGCACCACTGCCCCCCCCACTACGCCCTGCAGTTACTCCTCGCGTGGCACCTGTTCACGCACCCGCCCATCCTGGCAGCCACTGCCGGCCACTCCCCCCGCCTCGTCACCCCTTTCGAGCTCCGCACGGCCACCACCGCAGTGTACCTCTCCGAACGCCTCCCAGCCGCCCCGCGACCAGGCCCCCGGACACAGTTGGGGTTCAGTCTGCTTGGCATGTGGCACTCCTCCTCCCCCCACGGCGCCCCCCCTCTGCTGGACAGCGCCGGCCGGGAAGAGCTCCTCCGCGAGCTCCTCTCCACCCTCAGCACGACACACACGTCGCTGGCGTCACTCCTCCGCCGTGCCCCCTCCCACGTCACCGCCCCGCCCCCCCCCCCCTCCCGCCGCACGTCCCCGCGCCGCCCAGCACACAACCCCACACACTGCGCCACAGCATCGCCCTAGTCTGGCTCCTCCGCCATTGCGCCACTTGGCGCCTCACAGTAGACCGCCGTCCTGCGGTCCCGCTCACCCCGGCACCGCTCCCGGGGTCGCACCCGGCCCACGTCGTGTTCATCCCCACGTCGCGGGCCGCGGACATCCTCCCGCTCCTCGCCGCCACCCCCCCCGGGCATCGCATACTGCTTGCCGCCAACCCCTCGGTCCTCAGTGAGGTCCTCATCGGGCACGCCGACGCCCTGCACGTACGCCCGCTGCTGCCCGACCTGCACGCTGCGTACGCCCCCGGCACACCCATCGACCCATCCGTGTGGGACTCCCAGTGAGGCCACCGGCCTCCGGCCGGCCCGCGAGCACAACCCCGCACTCGCCTCGGGCACTCGACCCCGTGGGCGCCGCTACCCACGCGCCCGGCCCCGGCCTCGGCCCCCGAGCAGCGCTCCCTGCCAGCCGCGGGTCCCACGGCCCTCGGGGGGCCCCCGACGGGCACGCCGACACCCTCGCCCATGCGCCCCCCGCAGCTTGGCCTGCACAGCGCACTCGCCCCCGGCACGCCCCCGGGCCCCACGGTGTGGGGCCCTTGGAGCCTCTGCCGACCGCCGGCTGGGCCGCCCACGCCTCCCAGCGACCGCCAAGGCCCCCGCGCCCACTTGGCCGCCCGCCGCTACTCATGCGCCCGGCCCCGGCCTCAGCCCCCAGGCAACGCAACCAGCTCACCGCAGGTCCCTCGGCCCGCAGAGGGGCCCGCACCGGGCACGCCGACGCCCTTGCGCGCGCGCCCTCCGCAGCAAGACCTGCAGGACTCGCCCTCCCCCGGCACGCCCACCGACCCCACTGTGTGGGGCGCTCAGGGCCACTGCCGACCGCCGGCTGGACCGCCCGCGACCCCCCGCGACCGCCACGGGCCCCGCACCCGCATGGCGCCACGTCCTACCCGGCCGCCCGCCGCTACCCACGCGCACGGCCCGGGCTGCGACCCCCCGCCGGCTGTGCCGCGCGGCCTCCCGTACGCAGGGCACAGGGACAGGCACCAGGGAACATCACATGAACCGAACACAGCACGCCAGCGACAGTGAACCCATGTTCGTGCTCTTGTGCTCCCGCCCTTGTGCCCTCCCTCCCCCATGACCGACGCGCGCGCGCGCCCGCACTACCGGGGACGAGGCGGCCACAACACAACACCAGCAGAGGTGACTAGGCGCCGGCAGACCGCAACTCCCAGGCCTCCCCTCGCCCCCGTAGAAGGCTAGAAGCACGGGCCAGCGCCCCCGGCCACGCCACGGCCTCACACGAGGAACGGCCACCTCGGCGGGATGTTCGGGCAAGGCGCGGACTGTCCGTGGACCCGGGCGTGCCTTCCCCACCCCAAGGTCACCACCCCGCCCTCCGCCCCCGCCACAGCCGCTTCGCACAGGACGAGTGACTCTCCCCCCGCGAGACGGGGGAGGGCCCCAGGGTGACGTCCTCAGGTGACCCCACCCTCCTCCACACGCGCCCCCCCCCCCCCCCCACACCACGGCGGCCCCCCCCCCCCCTCGGTCGTCGTCGGCACACGCCCGGCCAGCGTGACGCCGGCCGACTGCTCCCTTGCGCCCTGCCCAGGGAGAGCGTGTCTGGCAATTTCTCCCGCCGGCACGTGCTGGGTGCCCTCAACAACAACAACAACAACAATGTATATATATATATATGTATATATATATATATGTATATATATATATATATATATATATATGTATATATATATATATATATATATATATGTATATATATATATATATATATATGTATATATGTATATATATATATATATATATATATATATATATATACATATATATATGTATATATATATGTACATATATATATATATGTATATATATATATATGTATATATATATATGTATATATATATATATATATATATGTATATATATATATATATATATATATCTATTTTTTTTCGATGTCTTGCAGATATTTGTGATGCATCCCCCCCGGCGACCAGGCGCCGCGGGGGGTACAGCGACACCCTGGCCGGGGGGCAGCCGGGGCCTACCAGGGCCGCGCCCCCCGCGGCATATGAAGTGGCTGCCCGCGGCAGCGGCTCCTGCGGGGGCTGCGGCAGCGGCGGGCGGTCACAGCGTGGAGCCAGCCGGCCGGACGCCGCCGCCGATAGGGGCCAGGTGCGTGCCTGCGACATGCGTGCGACATGCCTACACAGTGTCCTGCGAAGTATTCTGCGTAGTGAAGAGAGGGGAAAGGGCGGGGCAGGGAGGGAGGGGCCGTGTGCGTGCCTGCGACATGCGTGCGACTTGCCTACAAAGTGTCCTGCGTAGTGTCCTGCGGAGTGTAGAGAGGGAAAAGGACAGGGGAGGGAGGGGGAGGTAGGGCGGGAGTAGAGGGCCGCAGGCTGCGGGCCAGTGCGGACGGAACCAGGGCGCCTGGGAGCGGCAAGGTGAAGGGGGAGTGGGAGGGGTGCCTCGCGTATTGCTCCGCGAAGTGTATGCCGGGAGGTTAAAAGGGCGGGGACAGAGACACCGAGGGCCAGGGACCAAGGGACCTGGGAAGGGGGGCATGAGAGGACAAGGGAGGGCGAGCAGACAGGGGGCAGGACAGGGCCAAGGGGCCAGGGCAGAGAGAGGGGGCAAAGAGGGAGCGCTGCCACGCGAATTGCTCCGCATTGTGCTCGCGCTGGCCGGAGGGCGGAGGGGCAGAGAAGGCAGGGCAGGGAAGAGGGCGTGCCACGGCGGCATGAAGGAGCGAGCGTGGGGCAGAAGCACAAAGGTGCCCCACAACCGAGCGAGCCCCCCGCAGTGCGCGGGGGCACTGGACAAGGCGGAGCACCGCAGCGCGCTGCCGCAAGGTGGTCCACCCCCATGGGTGCAGTGTCCTGCGTAGGGTTATACAACAAAAGTCAGGTGCGTGCCTGAGACGTGCGTGCGACATGCCAACACGGTGTCCTGCGAAGTGTTCTGCGTAATGAAGAGAGGGGAAAGGGCAGGGCAGGGAGGGAGGGGCCGGGTGCGTGCCTGCGACATGCGTGCGGCCTGCCTACAAAGTGTCCTGCATAGTGTAAAAAAGTAAGTGTAGAGAGGGAGAAGGGCAGGGGAGGGAGAGAGGTAGGGCGGGAGAAGAGGGCCGCAGGCTGCGGGCCGGTGCGGACGGAACCCGGGCGCCAGGGAGCGGCAAGGTGAAGGGGGAGTGGGAGGGGTGCCTCGCGTGTTGCTCCGCGAACTGTATGCCGGGAGGGTAAAGGGAGGACGGGGACAGAGACAACGAGAGCCAGGGACCAAGGGACCTGGGAAGGGGGGCACAAGAGGAAGAGGGAGGGCGAGCAGACAGGGGGCAGGACAGGGCCAAGGGGCCAGGGCAGAGAGAGTGGGCTAAGAGGGAGCGCTGCGACGCGAATTGCCCCACATTGTACACGCGCTGGCCGGAGGGCAGAGGGGCGGAGAAGACAGGGCAGTGAAAAAGGCGTGCCACGGCGGCATGAAGGAGCGAGCGTGGGGCAGAAGCACAAAGGTGCCCCACAACCGAGCGAGCCGGCCGCAGTGCGCGGGGGCACTGGACAAGGCGGCGCGCCGCGGCGCGCTGCCGCAAAGCGGTCCACCCCCATGGGTGCAGTGTCCTGCTTAGAGTCATACAACGAGGGCCAGGTGCGTGCCTGCGACATGCGTGCGATCTGCCTACACAGTGTCCCGCAAGAGGTAGAGGGGTAACAGGGCAGGGGACAAAGAGGGACGGAGGCCGCAGGAGGGTGCGGTGCGGCATGCGTGCCACAAGCCTAGAGACCAGGGCGACAGGGGGAGGCAAGGTGAAGAGAGAAAGGGCGAGGTGCCGTGTATTGCTCCGCGGTGTGTATGCAGGGAGGGTACAGCGAGGACGGGGACAAGGAGACAGAGGGCCAAGGACCCAGGGGCCTGGGAAAGTGGGCGAGGGAGGACGAGAGGGAACGAACACACGAGGGGCAGGGCTAGGCCAGAGAACGGGAGTGGAGGGGGGCAGCAAGGAGGGAGGGTTGCCTCGCGAATTGCTTCGCCCCGTGCTAGCCAGAGCAGAGAGAGCGACGAGGGAGGCAGGGGCATGCTCAGCATTAGGCGAGCAAAGAGGGCGAGGGAGGGAGCAGCGGGGGCAGGGTAGGGGATAGTTGCCAAACGTCGTGCCGTGCGCCGTGCGCGTCCTGAAACCAACTCTGACCTCAATCATGCGTCACGTCACGTCCGTCAAGCCTGGAGCGGGAGGCAGGAAGCGACACGGGGGGACGGGCACCTGCGGCGCCATCTGTAGGGCCTCCCGTGCTATGACCCAACCAGTGGCGCAGAGGGGACACGCGCCGGTGGCGCCATCCACTGGACCCCCTGCGCCTGTTGCAGTAAGTGTGACGCAGAGGGGACGGGCACCAGCGGCGCCAACCGGTGGGCCCCCTGCGGCGTGGATCGTGCTGGACTGATTAACTAGGTGGCCAGGGGATGCCACAAATGAATCCCCCGTCCGTCTCCCCGCGTCTCTGCCATAGGACTTCAGGGGCCTCCATCGCGCTCGGGGGTGGCAGAGGCCCGGGGGACGAGAGCGCCCGGCCGCTTTGTAGCCGCCACTTCCAGCGGACTGATACCACGGCACCGGTATCAGGCCGCTCGGAAGTGGATACACAGGCACCAGGGAGAGGATGGGCGGTCAGCCCCCCCCAGGCTGTTGGGTGCCAAAACAGGGGCCCTCCCCTCGACCAGGGCGGCGGATGCCGCAAGAAGCCTTCGAGGCGTACGGTAAGTCCTCCCCGCTGCCCGCACTTCCTCATCTTCCGTTTCCACCCGGGTACGTACCTCCTCCAGTAAGTATGGTCACAGGAGGGAGCAGGCACGGGACACTGAGCACCATGCGGAGACGTGGCGACTACCGCCGAGGGGCAACGGCGGCTGGTTATCCTGGGCTGCGGGGCCTAAACCATGGAGCAGGGCGGGAAGGCCCAAACGGAAACCCCCCCCCCCCCGCAGCAGCCAAGTGCCTCACCCCGTGACTGTGTCGTGGCTGCGTCTTGCCTGCGACGTGCGTGCAACGGAGGGGAGACGAAAAGGGCGCACCTCCCCCCCCCACCCACCCCCGCCCCCCCGAGGGCGGGGAGTGCGGGTAGGGGGGAGGCGACAAGCGACCCCCCCCCCGAGGGCAACGCGGCAGGGTGGGGAGGCAGCGGTGGCGGGACGAACCACACGACCGTGCCCGAAGAGGGCACGCACCGTGCAAGCCCCGGCGGGGAGACCACAGGGAGGGCGGGAGTAGGGTAGAAAGGGCGACAACGGGAACCACGAGGCATACCCCCCCCGCCCTGCAGCGGGACGGATGCCGCACCTCGTGCCTGTGACATGAGAGCGACGAAGGGAAAACGTCAAGCCCCCCCCCCCCCACGCGCCTCCGCCCCCCCAAGGGTGGGGGATGCAGGAAGGGAGGGGCGGACAACGGCCCCCCCTCCCGAGGACAAAGCGGCAAGAAGGGGGGGTGGCTGGGAGAGGGTGCGGGATGGACCACACGACCGTGCCCAAGGGAAGCAAGCGCCGTGCAGGCCCCGGCGGGGGGGGCACCGGGGGAGCAAACGCAGAGTGGGAAGGGCGATGACGGGGGCCACGCGGCATGCCCCACTCCCCTGCAGAAGGACAAGTGCCGCGCCACGTGCCAGTGCCGTGCCTGCGACGTGCTTACGCCGGAGAAAGGGCAGCGAGGGCGCCCCCCCTCCCCACCCCCAACACCCACACCCACCAAGGGAAGGGGCGAGGGCAGCGAGGGGAAGGCGAGGGGACATCGGGGACGACGGTAGCGGGAAGCGGACCCCCCCCCGAGGACGCCGCGGCAGGGTGGGGAGGCAGAGGAACGAGAGTGCGGGATGAACCACACGACCGTGCCCAAAGAGAGCACGCGCCGTGCAGGCCCCAACGGGGGGACCACCGGGGGCGCAACCGCAGGAAGGGTAGGGTGACGGCGGGAGCCACACGGCAAGCCCCCCCCCCCCCGGCGGAGGGACAAGTGCCGCGCCACGTGCCTGCGCCGTGCTTACGACGTGCTGCGCAATAGGGCGGACAGCGAGGACGCCCCACCCCCCTCCCCCAACTCCTCCACCCACCCACTAAGAGGGCGAGGACAGCGAGGAGACAGCGAGGGGACATGGGGGGGGGCAGGTGACCAAAGCGAAAAAAAACAAACAACAAAGGACACCAACACGCCAGAGCAGGGGCAGACAGCAGGGGCAGACGGGGCGTGGCGGGGGCCAGGGGGCACGGCAAGGGGCGCGGAATAGGGGGACGCCCCTGGGGACGAAAGCAAGGAGGCAGGGGCGAACATCGCAACGAACGGGGGGGAGCCGGGGTGACAAGAGCCCACGAAAGACGCTGGTGAGGTACCCGACCTCTGGGGTTTGGGGGCCCCCCCGGTGTCCGTATCGGCCCCACCTGAGCGCAGGCAATAAGGTGGGTTACGCCCGGGACCGTTGGCCAGCGGCCCGAGGTGGCACCGGCCTGGGGGGGTGGCCAATGGGCCTGAACAAGAGCACTCTCCACGGCACGTACTGCGGTTCGTGTCCTGTGAGGGGCTGCGGGTAGGGCACACCGTCCATCGGGGTAGGCAAGAGACGTGCCTATCCCGCAAGGACTCCCCAGAGACCCACAGTGTACCCGACCCCGCTGTGGGGAAGGGCCGACGTACCTGGTTACGACGCAGGTCCATTTGTACTGAGCGGGTACAAATGGACGGCCCGTACAACAGAGTTACACCCTGACGGGGAGTGCATGCATCGGCCCCCCCGTGGGGAAACTCCCGGAGAGAGGGACCAGAGCCAGCGTCGGGCGCCCCCCCCCCCCCCCCAACCCTGCCTAGCAACAAGCCCGCTAGCAACCGGGCTGGGCCAAGGGGCACACCTAACGGGCACAACCGGGGGCAAAGGAACACGGAAGGGAAGAGGGGCGCGCAAGAGGGGTGCACAACTGTGTCGTGCGAAGTGTCGTGAAACAATACGCCAGCAGCAGGCGGGACGGGCCACAGAGTCCACCCGTTCTCCCGTGTCCTTAGCTCACACAGCCTTCGTTAGCTAAATGTCGCTATCTGTCCCCGCCAGTCCCGCGGAGTTGCCAGCCTTCCGGCGACGTGCCCGGCGCCTGGTAGACACAGTGTCTGATCTCGTCAGACACGGACCGCACACGTATGCGGCGTTCCAGGCGCGCGTGGACGCGGACCGTCCGGCCAGGGACAACGGATGGGACCACTTTGTCGACGTCTGCTTGCGGCAGATGTTGGCCCGCGATCCCCACCCGTACAACGCGCCTGACGTTCAGGCGGGGTTCGCAGCGGGCACGGTGCCGTTCGGGGTGCACCTGCTCATCCGACTACTCCGATGTCTACAAGATCTCGGGCAGCTCGAGGACGCGCAGCGCGGGCGGCCCCCAGTGGGGTCAGCGGGGCAGCCGGGGTATGCGGCGCCGGGTGCGTTTCCGATGCCGCCGCCCCCAGGCCTCGGGCCCATGCCCATCCCGCCCTTAGGGGTTCACCACCACCACCAACTCCATCTCCATCACCTACTTCATCACCCCGTGGGGTTCCCCATGATGCAGCATCACTTCCCACACCAACAAGTACACCCGACGGCTGTGCCACAGCCCCCCGTCCATCTTCACCATCACCACCAACTGGCGGCTGTGCCACAGCACCCCGTCCACCTACACCAACACCATCACCATCACCGTCCGCACCAGCATGTGGAGTACCCGCATCCCCTGCCCCAGCAGCACCCACGACCGCCTCAGCACACAGTGCCGGTGCCGGAGCCGGTACCGGTGCCTGAGCCGGGGCGGAGCGCTCAGCAGCGGGGGGTGTCGCAAGGGGCTGTGCCACAGCACCCCGTCCACTTTCACCATCACCGTCACCATCACCTTCCGCACCAGCAAGTGGAGTACCCGCATCTCCTGCCCCAGCAGCACTCACGGCCGCCTCAGCACACAATGCCGGTGCCGGAACCGGTACCGGTGCCTGAGCCGGGGCGGAGCGCCCAGCGGCAGGGGGTATCGCAAGTGGCTGTGCCACAGCACCCAGTCCACCTTCACCATCACCATCACCATCATCGTCAGCACCAGCATGTGGAGTACCCACATCCCCTGCCCCAGCAGCACCAACGACCGCCTCAGCACACAATGCCGGTGCCGGAACCGGTACCAGTGCCTGGGCCGGGGCGGAGCGCCCAACAGCAGGGGGTGTCGCAAGGGGCTGTGCCGCAGCACCCCGTCCACCCTCACCATCAGCATCACCATCACCGTCCGCACCTGCATGTGGAGTACCCTCACCGCCTGCCCCAGCAGCACTCACGGCCAGAGCCTCAGCACACAATGCCGGTGCCGGTGCCGGTACGGGCACCTGGGCCGGGGCGGGGCGCCCAGCAGCAGGGGGTGTCGCAAGGGGAGGCACGTGGCGTGCCCCCGGGCGAGGCGAGGAGAATGGGGGCACCTGCGGCTGCGCCACCCCTGGCGGTGCCCCAGCCGGAGTTTCCCGCGGCGGGGTCACCACCGCGGACGGTCCAGATGCCGGACCCAGCCGTGCCGCGCGAAGCCCCGCCCGTGGTGCCGACGGACCCTGAGCCAGTGGTGCCGGGTGGGGGTCTGCCCCCGATGCATGGGATGCAGGGCGCGGCCCCCATAGGGAGGACTACGGCGGGGGAACGAGAGGGGGATGCAGCGCAGGAGGCGGCAGTGGCTGGCCCGCGAGACATCAGCGAGCTGCTCGCGCAGGCCCTGGAGGAGTACCGGCGGACAGCCGTGGGGAGTGGGGGAGCCGCGCCGGAAGGGGCTGACGCCGGCGAGCTGATAGCGCAGGCGCTCGCGGCTGTCGCCCCGAGGACGGAAGGGGCCAAGAAGACGCCGACGGAGGCGGTTTCCTCGGAGGGACAGGACGCGGGGCGGGCTGTGCCGAAGGCGCACACGCCGGCGGAGGGCGGCGGGGTTGGGGAGCCCAGTGGGGGACGTGCCAAGGGGGAAGGAGTGGAGGACTGGATGTGGGAGTGGCGGGAGTGGCGCCAGGTGGCATCCGGTGAGCCGTGTCCGGCGGGGCTGGCGTACCGCATGGATCTCCATGCGGGCACCAGCTGGGCCCGGTTGCCCGCCAACCTGCAGGCAGGGCTGGACGTGGCGGAGGCGGCAAGGGGCGGAGGCGCTGACGAGCGGCCTCTGGCGCCCTTCCCGCCGCGGCCGGACACGCCGCCGGCGGTAGTCGCGGATGGAGAAGGGGTGGAGGGGGAGCAGGAGGAGGAGTGCGAGGAGGACGAGGAGGCATACGGGCCCGGCGAGTCGGCGCTGGCCCTCATGTTTGAGGACGACGCCGGGCCCGACGTCTACGCCGGCATGGACGAGGACCCGGCCAACGAGCCGCTGCGGCCCATGCCCACTGCAGTGCCGCCCCCTCCCCTGGGGAGCTGTGAGCGGCGGCACTGCAGGTACCATGCGGCCGAGGGCACCCACAGGCACCGCCTCACGGGCATGGGGCAGCGGGAGGCAGGGATGCTGGCGGACGCCCTGGAGCGCTATGAGCTCCAGCGCCCAGGGCAGGTCGCCCGGGAGATGGCCCTGGCGGCGGCGTCCCCGGACAACGGCCAGGTCCGCTGTGTCCAACTGGGGGATGCGGCGGTCCTGGGTCACCACCCCGGTGATGTCCGGGCGGCCGAGCCCCAGGAAGGCCTCCCCCTGTCGGTGCGCCTGTCCGTGGGGCGCCTGCTGGGCGAGGCAGGGCTGGAGGACGTGCGGCGGGACGAAGGCCTGTACGTGGCCTTGTGGCGAGGTGGGGCTGACGCTTGGCGTCGCGAGCAGGCCGTGCGGCCCCTCACACCCCAGGCGCTGGGGTCCCATGCGCTCCTGGTGGCGTTGCACCGTGAGGATGCAGAGGTCGTGTTCGACGCGGACCGCCTGCTGCTGACCGGGGATGGGGCGGTCCTCGTCCCCACCACCAGCAGCTACCGCCTTGAGAGCCGCGGCGGTGACCTCAAGCTGCTGGTGGTGGTGGGCACGCGCCTCGACGGGAGCGCCGCCCCCCAGGGGTCCAAACACGCGATCCCGGTGGGGGGTGACGAGGAAGCAGGTCGTGGCGGTGACGGAGTGGGGCAAGAGCAACCCACGGGGGAGGAGCAGCAGCAGGGTCAGCCGGAGGTGGCCGGGGAGGAGGTGGACGTGCAGGCCATTGTGGCGGAGGCCCTGGCGAAGTTCACGGATGCTGCGGGCCCGCCGCCGACGAAGGAGGCGCTGGAGGCGGAGGACCAACGCAGGAGGGGTGAGGAGGCACAAGTCGCCATGGAGCAGGACGAGGAGCCGGAGTTCAAGGGTGAAGAGGCACAGGGCGCCGGGGAGCAGGACGGGAAGCTGGTGATCGTGGGGGCGAAGGCGGTGCGTGAGGTGGGTCCACGGGAGCTGGGGGTGGCGGATAAGGCTGGGCCGAAGACGGGGGAGGTGGAAACCTGCAGGCACTGGGCCAAGGGGTGGTGCATGCGGGCAGATGCCTGCCGGTTCGCCCACCCCCAGCCGCCAGTGCCGCGGGGAGTACCCCAGGAATTACTCCTGATCCTCCAGGCCATGGCCCGTGTGGGGGCCCTGAGCCTGGACCGCAGCCAGGACCACGGCCGGGGCCACGCAACGTTGCTGCAGGAAGCGGTGGTAAAGGCGCAAGGGGGAGGGCTCCCGGCGGTGGGGTATGCGTTGGAGAGTGGGGGCCTGACCGAGTGGGCAGTGGCGTTGCCATGTGGCATGGCAGCCCTGCTCACTCCGTTCCCAGTCCTCCCGTGGAGGGACGTGGTCGCCCTCCAGGAAGCCAATCTGGGATGGGTGTGCACGTGGCACACACATCCTGCCGGCATGGACCCTCGCGAGTGGCAGGCTAAGGCGGTCGTGACGTACCTGTCCTGGTCGTTGCCGGCAGCGCCGGGTGCGTGGGCGCAGTGGTGGGACAGGGCGCTCAGCTCGGCGAGGGATGGCAGTGCTGTGGCGGCCTGCCCTGACCTCCCGCGCGAGCCCGTCTCAGTCCAGCCGTGGACTGTCTCCCTGCATCTCCCCGCGGTGGCGGCTCGTCTTGCGGCCACAGACCCGGAGGTCTCGCTGCTGGGAGACCGAGAAGGGCCAGGGCTTCGCCTGGGTCAGGGGCTGGAAGTTCGCACCGCCCGCCTCCCCAGCCCTGTGGACGGGGACATCCTGGGGGGACTCCAGTTCACGCGGGCCGGCGGGGCTGATGTGTGGACCGCTGTCCATCGCCAGCTCCCAGACGCGTGGCCCCAGGTGTACCGGCCCCCTGGTCACGAGCGTCTGGTGGGAGTGGAATGGCGCGTGTGGGCAGCCAACGGCCCGTGCCCACCGGTGGTGGTCCTGCCCAGGAGAACCAACCACCCCAGCTGGGAGACCGTGGCGGTCTTGTGGGGATGGGTGGCGGTCCGTGGGGCCGATGGCCACGTCTTCACTGCCCCAAGGGGCACGGTGATCGAGACCGACGGGGGGACAGCGTTGCAGCTCACGGCAGAGCCCCTGACCACGCATGCTGTGGTGGCTGTCCTCCAGTGGGGTGCAAACAAGCCACAGCCCTGGCGCGATCAGGTCGCTAGGGCTGTCTGGCGAGACCTCCCGGTCCTTAAGGCCGCCGTCTGGTCAGGAGGAGCAGGGCGGCATCTCCCGGGCGCACTCCCATGGCTGCGGGACTGCGGAGACGCCTCTCCCCCGCCAGCTGATTTGCGGGGCGCCCTGGAGCACGTGTACTCCAAGCCCAGGCACCACTTCCTGGTGGCCGCGGACCATGGGGTGGAGCTCAGCGACGACGTGGTCGCGCTGGCAGCCGACGTGGTGCAGTGCCTGGCCCCCCATGCCATGATGCTCCCGAGGGAGGGGTGGGAAGGCCAGCGGCACGACCAAACCCCGGCTGCCCTCCTTATTGCGAGGTACGTCGAGCTGGGGGGCTCAGAGGCGGTGTACCTCGACCGGTTGGAGACGCCGGGCATGCGGCACTGAACGGCCCACCACCTCGTGGCCCCTGACATGCGGTTGGCCGTGGACCAGCTGGGCCGGCCTGTGGTGTCGGGGGCCCCGCCCCAATGGCCACACACGTGGGACGTGGCGGTCCGGACGATGCGCATGGCACCCAGGGGCCAGAGGGCGGGATGGCCGGGTGCAGAGCATCTGCTGGCGGAGGCCCGGGCGGCACAGGTGCAGCAGCCGGCCGGCAACACCAAGGACTGTGGCGTGTGCGCCCTCATGTCCGCCGTCGGTACCCTCCTCAGGGTGCCGAGGCCGGGCAACCTCCTGTCCGCGCTGGACAGGCGGTGGGTGGCGGCGGTGGTCCTCAACAGGGACATGGGGCCCATCGCGCGTCTGCCGTCCCTGGGGGAGCTGCCTGCAGCGGTGCTGGATGCCCTGCCGGCGCCCCGCACGCCCTTGGACCTGGCGAACGTCCCACACAACGTGGGGCTGCCCGGGGCGCGCATGCAACATGCCCTGCTGTGTATGGCGGCGGCGGCGGACGGGGGGATGTCCATGCTGGCGACGGTGTCCCTGCAGCACGTGCAGGACGCGATGCAGCAGCAGCAGATGCATGCCCCCCAGCCGTGGGAAGAAAGCGCCAAGCGGTGGCTGAGGGTGGAGAGCGTGCCTTCCACCCATGCGGTGGGCATGGCGGATATGGGGCGGCTGGTGGTGTTGGAGGGGGCGGAGTATTGGGCCTGTGCTCGGGTGGAAACAGGGGGACTGGAGTGGGTCGTAGTCACCGTGTTCCGGCTCAGGAGGCAGCAGTCCAGGGGCCCGGCCTGCTACCGGGTGTTACAGGAGTGCCTCAGTGGGCTGGGGCCGGTGCGCAGGGCGCACAGGTGCACGGCCGAGGACATCCCGCCGGCGCCAGCGGTCTTCGTGGAGGTCACGCGGCCGCCGGTGATCCAAGGGCAGGACGTCTGGCCCGTAGCCCCGAGCAACGTATGGCAGGCTGAGCATGCAGCTGGCATGTGCAGGGCGCTGCAGGGTCACGCGGCGGCCCTCCCCAGGGCCCCGGCGGCGCAGTCCTCCAGCAACAGGCCGGCAACCTCGCTGGCACTGCTGCATAGCGCGTCGCGGGCGTGGTATTGGGTTGTGGCGGCGTTGGAGCCCCACTCCTCGGCGCTGCGCCTGTACGATCGCGAAGAGGGCACGGTGCTCACGGTCCGCCCCGCCGACCTGGAGGCCCTGCACCTTAGTGCACTGAGTGGCGAAGGGGGCGACGCGCTGTACCTCCAAGGGACCGTGGCAGGCGCGGCCGCGACACGCTTCCGCCAGCAGAGCGGAGGAGATGCCGTCCGCCTGGTCATGCCGGAGAACATGGGGCCGTGGCTCCGGGCGTTCTCCACGTCCAGGTGGAAGGTCGAGGGCGACCGGGAGAAGTTCGCCGACGCGTGGCGCCGCTGGGTGGAGGAGCAGTTTCCCTTGGGGGGAATGCTGCACCTGCCGCAACCACCAAGCGTGCCACCAGTACGGCCTGCGGCACCCCCGGCCGCGGCGGCGAGGCAGGCCCCAAAAGCGGCGCCCAAGCCGCCGCCCAAGAGGGGCCAGCCGCCTCACTATGGCGGCTATGCCAACATTCGGTACGTGCTGCAGCACTTCGGTGGTGACTTGGCCACGGATCAGCGTGGGACAAAGACGATCAACGTCTGCCCCTGGTCTCGGCTGGATGGGGCTGGTCACTGCACTTGGAAAGCTGGCACGCACTGCCGGCCTAACCACCTCCACCCCAAGGACCTGCTGGACCACATCCAGCGGGACCATGCGACTGATCCGGCGCAACGGGACCAGGCGCTGGCCATGCTGGCTGGCGTTATGCCGGGGGGCCAGGCGGGGCCTTTCGCGTCGGCCCAAGCGGGGTCTAGAGCGCTCAAGCTGCCCACGGGTGCATGTCCTGCGGCGGAGCGCGGGGCGTCGCCGTCGGCAGCACGATCTGGAGCGATCCGGTCTGCAGCACGGAGTGGGGCAGTGACTTCAACGGGGAGTACGGCGGCAAGTACGTCCGGCGGACAGGCAGAGGGGGAGCCCGCCGCATCTGCCGGGTCTCAGCAGGCGACGACCGCCTCGGGCGGAGGCCCACGGGGTCAGGGGCCACCTCGCCAGCCGCCCGTGCCGGGTGCGGGTGGTCCCCCTGAACCTGCTGGTGGCCCCTCCCCGTCCAGTGATCCGGATCCGGCGGGCGGCCCCGATCCACACGTGCAGCCATGAAGGGGCCCAGCCTCCGACACCCGAGCGGCGATGTCTTGGAACGTCCAGGGCTTGATGCGGGGGGACGGCGTACCAGTGGCCCCAGGTATGCTCGACGGTGAAGCGGTGGCGGCGGGCATCATGAAGGCCGAGGGTGCCATCCTGGGCCTATTCCAGGAGACCGGCCTGCAGGACCCACAAGGTGTGATGCACTCCGAGAACCAGTGGCGTCACCACGGGTATCATGCGTACCCAGGGGTGGATGCCCAGGCGGCGTCGGCGGCGGCGGTGCGCGGCGGGCTCTTGATTGCCCTTCGGGCGGATGTGTTCGCCGCGGAGGAAGTTCGAGATATCCTGGACATCGTGCCAGGCAAGGCCATGGCCCTCGATGTGGTGACCGCGGGTGGCACCCTCACGGTCATCAACGTCCACGGCCCGGGTAGCGGCGGCGACTCCTGGGCGTCTAAGGCGTCCTACTGGGCTGACGTGGCCATGTACGCGGCGGCCAAGAGCGCGGGAGGCACCAGGGCCGTGCTCCTCGGAGGGGACTTCAACGTGTGGCTGGAGTCCCCGTGGCACCCTACCACGAGAAGGTTCCAAGCCCTGTGGGAACAGTGTGGTTTCCACAGGGCAGGCCCGGAACGGGAGGAGGACAGGAGGCCCACGAGGGCGGGGCACCGACTGGACTCCTTCCTTCTAAACTCGCCTCCGGTCCCATGGACGGCGCGTGAGCGCCCTCACTTGGCGCCGGGGCGGTCCCCTGCGTCACTGGGGTCGGATCATGGCCCTGTGGTCCTGGACATCCCACTAGCGGTGGCCGGCAAGGAGAGGGTCACCAGGATGGCCTACTCGCACGCCCAGGGCAGGCTGCATGCCATACGCCCGGACTCCCCGGGGGTTCGTGAGGCGGCAGCGGCAGTGCTGCAGAAGGCCTGCGGGGATCGGCGGCTACAGGCGTGGCGCTCGTCGGACCAGGACACTGCCACCATGGGCACGTCGGAGGTGCAAGCGGTCTTTGACCTGCTCTACGCTTTCCGTGATGACGTGTCCAGGGTCACGGGAGTGCGCATGCCTTCAGGCGTGGACCCGCAGTACCCGTACGCGCAGGCAAAAACGGAGGCGTCGTTGGACCAGGTCCTCTCGGATCAGCAGGCCCTGGCCTGGCGCGCCCATCAGCTGTGGCAACGGGATGCGGCGGCGGCCGGACTCCACTCCCAGGAAGCGACTGCCCTGCTACAGCACCTCCGGCGAGTGGACCCCGACCTGTCCCCTGCCTCGGTAGAAGACCTGCGTGCCGCATTGGACCATCAGCTCCACCAGCTGGAGACACGCGTGGAGGAGCTGCGGGATGTCCTCAGGAGCAACAGGCGCCGGTGCATCAAGGACTACTGGCGGGGCAGGGTACCGGATCTGCAGCTCCGATGGACGGCGATACGAGGGGCCATCAACGTGGTGAACTATGCCCCGTCGGGCCTATGGTCCGTACGCGTCCGCGAGTCGGAGAAGGTGCTCTTGGAGGCCTCGGACGTCATCGGTGAGGTCCAGAGGTATTGGGAGGCGCTGTACGCCAAGCGGCCAGTGAACCTGCCGGCCTTCGAGCGGCTGGTCCGGGCCCACATTCCCAAAGGGGTGCCGGAGGAATGGAGGTCGGTGCAGGACTACACCATGCAAGACCTTAAAGACGCCGTGAGGCAGGCCGTATCGGACGACAAAGCTCCGGGGTCCAGCCGGGTCACGGCTGCCCTCATAGCAGAGCTGCCTGAACCGGTGCAGGGGCTCCTGGTGCATGGGTACAGGGCAATCCTGCGGGGTGCGGACGTCCCGGAGTCCTGGCACGAAGCCATTATCTGGCTGATGCCCAGGGGCACAGCAACGGGCAACCTGGACGAGTACAGGCCGATAGCGCTGGGGCAGCAAGACATGCGAATGCTCATGACTCCCCTCATGCGGAGGTTCACAGCTGTTCTGGCACCATGGGACTGGCCGTGGACTGGCAGTTCGGAGCCATGCCGGGCTCCACGGCGGCTGCCCCGGTGTTCCTGGCCCAGCGCAGGCTGCAGCGTGGGCTGGAAGAAAACCACGTCCTGGCCTTCGATGTGTCAAAAGCTTTTGACACAGCGCCGCACGGAGCGCTAGCGCTCCTCCTGCGCCACATGGGTGTCCCGGAGGAGCTCATCAGGCTCTTCCATACCCTCAGCTGCGGGTCTCTGGTGCGCATCATCACCGCGCAGGGCCCGACGCCGAGCATACGACTCCACAGGGGCCTGCGGCAGGGCAGTGCGGAGAGCGCTGTGCTCTACCTCCTCCTTTTGGAGCCTCTCCTGCGGAGCCTCGCCTGCAAGGCGCGGGGAGATGCTCGCCATGCGGTTTCACCCCTGGTACAGGCGTACTGTGATGACCTCCTGTTGATAGCGCACTCCCTGCCGCAATTCCTGGAGTATGCGGAGGCGATAGCGCGGTATCTCACTGACATGGGCATGTCCCTCAACGTGGGCAAATGCGCCTATGCCAATACTGCTCGCATCCAATCGATTATGGTACACCTGAACCCAGGGGACACGGCGGCCCCATGGGTATGCTTACGTGCCAAGGGCACGGTACCATACTTGGGCCTGCGTCTCGATCCCAGGGGGATGGGGACCATGAAGGAGAAGCATGTACTCCGGTGCGAAGCTCTGCTGGGCTGGTGCAAGAGCACGTTAGGGCCGGCGTCGGTGCCTCATGAGGTGATGGCGGCTGTGGTTGGAGGCATCGTGCGGTACGCGGCGCCCTACCTGTCCGACACGGCGGAGGCGGTGATCAAGCTGAATACTGCCATCAAGGCCCCGGCCCTGCAGTTCGAGAAGCTGCCCAAGGACCTGTCCAACGTGGCGGTGCGGTCAGGTCATGGGCTACGGTTGGCGGATGTCCAGGTTATATGCCGCGACTCCGTCGTGGCGACTATGGCTCAGCTCACCCACCACAGGTCGACGACAGTTCGGGATGAGCTGCGGGCCATGCTCCGAGACATGCACGTGCAGTACGGATTGTGCGGGCAGTTCATGGTGCCCTCTGCGTCATTCGCCACACACGCTGGCAATGCGTGGGTGGACAGGGTACTCAGGGCGATGGGGACGTTGCGCGTAGGGCTTCTCATGCCATCGTCGGTGTACTCGTGTGTACACGCCCATCTGCCGCAAGTGCAGTGGGCGGGGCGGAAGTGGGTGTCCCAATCCTATACCTTCAAGGGTAGGGACATCTGCGTTCTCTCGGGGCCCCGCACAGATGCGACAGTACAGTCCCTGACTGATCCCGCAAATGACCTCCTGCATGCGCGGCTCCCCTGCCCTGCGCCTGGGCACTGGGCGGTCCAGCTTCAGGAGTGCCATGAGGACCACCTGCACCTTCCGCACGCGGGAGTAGGGCCCCACCAGCTGGACCACGTGTGGCTCACGGAACTTCGCGACGTCTTCCGGCCGCAGCTGCCTAGTCCGTTGACTCACCGGCTAATACACCCGGTGCGCCGAAAGAAGGCCAGCAAACGCAATAGACAGTCCGCTGCGGGGGACGTGTATGTGGTGGGCGGATACAGGGAGGAACGATGGGACTCGGCCAACCCGGGGCTGTCCATGCCGTTCGTCCCGCTTGCCGCCCTCCTGTTTCTGTTGGGGGACGTCTTTGAGGGCTACCAACAGCACGACGATCCGGCGTCCGTCCCCCTGCTCACTCCTCACGCCGGGGCGGCATAAGCCCGCCACCACTGTGGGTTGTGCACGGGCGGCCAGCGTTTTCCAGGGCGTGCGCGACGGTGCACAAGTGCAGCGAATGGGCAATTGTTCTCCTGCTGCCGGCAGGCCCAATCCCGGATCCGGATGAGTACTCGGTCCCGGAAGTGGTCCGGATGTCCAACGTGCCGCACGATCCGCACGTCGCCGTTACGTCGTTGCGTGATGGCGGCGCAGTGGAGCAGGGGTCTGTGGTGGTATACCAGCCTTCCTGCTCCGCAACAGTTTGGGGAGCGGAGTACACCACCGCCCTGGACGCCATAAAGTCAGTCTGCGGATGTGACCTGGCCTGGAGACCACATGCGGTGTATCGACCGAGGGTGGTCCTGTCCCCGGAGCTCACGGCCTCCAGTGCGGCGTCCCTGGGAAAGGTGGTGCAGAGCCCCCACTCCGACGTGGCGTGGCTGGAGCCCCACCGGTACTGCTGGGTGCCGGTGGCGACTAAAGTCACATCGTCTGACGCGTCGCCCCAGGGAGACGACGCCACAAACGTGGCAGTGGCCAGCCACGGAATCCCCACGTGGACGGGTGCCATCTACGGCACGGTCCCGGAGGCAGAGATCATTGGCGCGTCGGCGTACTTGTTGCACACGCCCCCGTCAGCGTGCACGGTACACGTGGTGGATGCGTCCGTCATAGGAGCGCATCTCCGCAGGGCGCAGGAGGCCCTGTACCGTGGCATCAAGGGGCCGACATCGCATCTGGTCAATCAGCACGCACTGAGCTGGATAGTGGAGGGGCTGCGGCGGCTGCCGCGCCGAGTTGGGGGGCCGCACCACTGGGCAGTGAGGCAGAGCTCGCACTTGGCGGCAGTCCCGCTCGAGGCACCGGACTCTGCCGCGGCCCGTGCAATGGCCCCGCCTGTCCATCTTGTCCTGCCAAAGGAGCACGCCATCCTCTTGGTGCCGGGGGATGATGGTGAGCTGGAGCCGCGTCCGCCATCCATGCAAGCCCTTCAGCAAGTCCGGGAGATGGAGTGGCGTTCGCTAGCGGCTCGCACCAGGGCGCACACGCCACTGGCTGGCGCCTGCGAGGCGATGCCCCTGGGAGCTGTACACCACGGCTTAACGCACAGGAATATGCTGCGGGCACGTGACGGTCGCTTGTCCACCATGCAGGTCATGCGACGGTGGAGACAGAAACTCACGTGTATGGCAATACCAGCCCACCCCTGTATCTTCTGTGGGGGGCCGGAGGAGGACATTGGCCACATGCGCCTACTGTGTGCGCGGGACGAGGAGGTGGCTGGGCTCCTGTGCAGGCGTGTGGAGGAGTTCACGGCGGAGCTACCCCTGACGGACAGGGCGGTGGAGTTCGTGGCGTGGAGGGAGCATGGCTGCAGGTGGACTGAATCCCTGATGGCGGGTGTCGTCCCCGGGGACATGAAGCGGCTGTTCGCTGCGGTGCCAGCGGCGTCGTCCCGGGGCCCTGCCAGGGCCAGGCTCTTTGTGGAGGACATGGTCCAGATTGGGGAAGATGTGTATGCCCGCAGGAACCATCGGCTCACCCACATCATGCAGCTGCCGATGCAAGATCGAAGGAGAGCGGTATACGCGTTCCTGCGCGGTGACACACCCTTCTGCCCGCCGGCAGGGAGGATCCTGCAGCGTCCGCCGTGGAACCCGTTTGCCGGCCTTCCGGCGACCTGCGGGCAACCTTTCAGAGGGCACCGCTGCACGCACTGCTGGTGTCGCGGTCGTGCATCGAGCATGACGAGGCCCTGTCCTTGTTCCCTCACTGGATGGCGGCGGTGGCGCAGGCCTTCGACCAGTGGACCGGTTCCTGGGTGCCGCGGGACATCACGACATTCAGGGAGTGGTCCCGCGTGGTGTCAGCGCAGTCGTGGGCCCAGGTGCGTGGTACCAAGGTGAGAGGCCCTGACGGCCAGAGTGATCCCTGGCTTCAGGTATACGCCAACCATCCAGCTGTGGGGAACGTCATGGGCTGGCCTCGCGAGGTGCTGCCGGTCCTTCAGCAACCTCTGTGCAGTCTCCCAATCCTGGCGGTGGCTGTCGTACTTGATGTGGGTACGTTGTGGCTGTATGACCGACAGCTGCGACGAGCCGTACCAGCGGTCATGCAGCAGCGGTCCATGGCAGTGTTAGTGGGCTCCAAGCAGCTGGCACGGGTACAGGGCGACGACGCGCAAGGCCACGTCACGGAGGCCATGTTCTCTCTGCCAGAGGGGGACGACCACGTGGCTGCCGATGCCCGTCACACCCTTGACACCCTGGGCCTCGAGGCGGTCATTGAGGCTCGGGCGGGAGGACAACGCTTGGTTCTGGCTCCCCCAGGGGCCCGGAGCAGGACGGGGTTGATGTCATCGGGGAGGTCTTACGAGACTATGGTTGGGAGCTCCTGGCGCATGGCACGCGCAGCCCCAAAGTGGCGCGGTGGCCCCGGCTGCTTGAGAGCCTGCCTGTGATGGGCGACGGGCGACCGATACTCCGCCCGGTGTCCACGTGGGAGGAAGCGAGGCGCAGCCTCCTCAGTTGTGCCACAGCACGCACGCTGGCGAGGGCTTTGCTTTGGTTCCAGGACGCGTGCTGCGATGTATGGCAGGACCTGTGGTCGCAGTGTTGTGATGGTAGCTGCGTTCCATCGCGGTCTGTGCTTCCGCAGCGATGCCAGGGGTGCGGGGAAACGGTGTCAGTTTGGGTTCATCAGTGTGCCTCCGCCCCGCTGTGCGGGACATGTAAGGAGCGTGCCGATAGGGGGTGGCCTAAGGCGAGATGGGCACTGCGGCACTCTGGACAGATGTCCTCAAGTGCCTGGAACACTATCCAGGATGGCCTGAAGAGCGTCCGAGTGGAAGGGGTACGATGCCCTGGTGCGCCGTCTGCGGCCCTGCCCCTGATGCTGTGGTGGGCGGCTCTGGAGGGCGACTCACGGATACTCTGGTTGTGGCATCGCGGAAGAAATGGTGACGGCGTGGTGGGGGCCGGGGGTGCAGATTGATGGGGCTGGGAATAGTGGGTGCACCAGCTACCGTCCCTACGCTGGACGCAGCGGAGGGGGTAGCGCCTGAGAAGCAGTGCCTTCGCGGCCTGATTGTGCGGTACTGGCAGGCGGCGTATGACGGCCAACGCGATGTGACAGGTCGTGCCGGCCTGATGGTGAGCCGTACTGCCCCCGTGCATGAGGGTCGGACAGGGGTGCTTCACCCGCCTGCCCCGGGTCGCCGCATACAACAGTGAGGTGTCATGGGTCGTCCCGACCAGGGTAATAAGGCCCAAACCCCTGTAGGGTATTCCCATGGCACCGGGGTCTCTACTGGCGGCCCGGCTACGGCAGTATTGGGAGTGGTTGCTCGGGATACACCGGGGGTGCACGGAGTTGTCTGGGGGTTACGGCGTTGCGGCGCCCCCTGGGAGTGTTACGGGGGGTTGCGGGGTCAGCCTGAAGGCCCCAGGAGCGGCAACGAGGCGAAGATGTGTGCGTGGAGGGATATGACAGTGGGGTCGTCAGGGGGACAGTATGGCGGGCGTCGTGGAGACGGCGCTGCAGCCTGGGAGGAGCACTCACGGGGGGCACGTGGAGTTCCAGGTGACGGCGTACTGGAGTCTTGGGGGTAAACGCGGCGGTACTGGGATCCGTACGGTGGGGGTACGCGGCGGTACTGGGGAACCGTACAGTGGGGGAGCAGCGGGGAAGTTCCAGATGACGGTGTACTGGCGTCGTGGGGGTATACGCGGCGGTACTGGGGACCGTATGGTGAGGGTACGCAGCGGTACTGGAGGGCCGTACAGTGGGGGCGCTACGGGGTTGCATGGCGGTACTGGGGTGTCCCCCTGACCCCTCTAACAACTCAGGGGGAGCGCGGGGGCATCCCCTGGCCCCGTTGACAAACTAGAGGGACCGTGCCTGCGGGCATGTACATAGTCTAACCTCTGACCATGGCCTTGTGGTTGCGGTGGTGCGTGTCGTGGCGGCTCGCAGGTGGCGTCGGCGTTGCAACAGCGGTACTGCGCGGCGTTGTAGCGAAGATTATGCAGTCGCCTCACCACTGTAACGGCTTACCCCTGGGGGGCGCCAGTCCGGTCGGCTAGAGGCGAGGAGGGCAGAGGAGCGGCATGCTGAGTAGTCCGGGGGGTGACGCGCGGGCCAATGCTATAAGTAGGCTCGCCACGTCGTCCGTGGGGGCCGAACCTGCGGCCTGGCCGCTGCTGTGGCGGAAGAGGCGCAACCACGGAAGCTGGCCAATCAGTGCAGGTAAGGGTCAAGGGTAGGCGCCAGGGCAATGTATGTGGGCCAGATGAGGTGCACCTATATATATATATATATATATATATATATGTATATATATATATATATATATATATATATATATGCCCCGAGGTGGGGCAGGAGCAGCCCACGGGGGAGGAGCAGCAGCAGGGTCAGCCCGAGGTGGCCGGGGAGGAGGTGGATGTGCAAGCCATCGTGGCGGCGGCCCTGACGAGGTTCACGGCTGCAGCGAGTCCACCGCCGACGACGGAGGCACTGGAGGAGGAGGACCAACGCAGGAGGAGTGAGGAGGCGCAGGTCGCCATGGAGCGGGACGAGGAGCCGGAGTTCATGGGGACGCGGGAAGTGCAGCGTGAGGTGGGCCCACGGGGGCTGGGAGTGGCGGACAAGGCTGGGCCGAAGACGAGGGAGGTGGAAACCTGCAGGCACTGGGCCAAGGGGTGGTGCATGCGGGCAGATGCCTGCTGGTTCGCCCACCCCCAGCCGCCGGTGCCGCGGGGAGTACCCCAGGAATTGCTCCTGATCCTCCAGGCCATGGCCCGTGTGGGGGCCCTCAGCCTGGACCGCAGCCAGGGCCACGGCCGGGGCCACGGAACGTTGCTGCGGGACGTGGTGGTAAAGGCGCAAGGAGGAGGACTCCCAGCGGTGGGGTATGTGGTGGACAGTGGGGGCCTGACCGAGTGGGCGGTGGCGTTGCCATGTGGCATGGCGGCCCTGCTCACTCCGTTCCCGGTGGTCCCGTGGAGGGACATGGTCACCGTCCAGGAGGCCAACCTGGGGTGGGTGTGCGCGTGGCACACACATCCTGCCGGCATGGACCCTCGCGAGTGGCAGGCTAAGGCGGTCATGACGTACCTGTCCTGGTCGTTGCCGGCAGCGCCGGGTGCGTGGGCGCAGTGTTGGGACAGAGCGCTCAGCTGGGTGAGGGATGGCAGTGGTGTGGCGGCCTGCCCTGACCTCCCGCGCGAGCCCGTCTCAGTCCAGCCGTGGACTGTCTCCCTGCATCTCCCCACGGTGGCGGCTCAACTTGCGTCCACGGACCCGGAGGTCTTGCTGCTGGGAGACCGAGAGGGGCCAGGGTTTCGCCTGGGCCGGAGGCTGGAGGTTCGCACTGCCCGCCTCCCCAGCCCCGTGGACAGGGACATACTAGAAGGACTCCAGTTCACGTGGGCTGACGGGGCAGATGTGTGGACCGCCGTCCATCGCCGGCACCCAGACGCATGGCCCCAGGTGTTCCGGCCCCCTGCTCATGAGCGTCTGGTGGGAGTGGAATGGCGCGTGTGGGCCACCAACAGCCCGTGCCCGCCGGTAGTGGTGCTGCCCAGGAGAATCAGCCACCCCAGCTCGGAGACAGTGGCGGTCTTGTGGGGATTGGTGGCGGTCCGTGGGGCATGGTGATCAAGACCGATGGGGGAACGGCGTTGCAGCTTGCGGCAGAGCCTCTGACCACGCATGTGGTGGTGGCTGTCCTCCCATGGGGAGCCGACAGGCCACAGCCCTGGCGCGATCCAGTCGCTGGGGCTGTCTGGCGCGACCTGCCGGTCCTTAGGGCCTCTGTCTGGCCAGGATGAGCAGAACGGCATCTCCCGGGCGCACCCCCCTGGCTGCGGGACTGCGGAAACGCCTCCTCCCCTGCCAGCTGAGTTGTGGGGCGCCCTGGAGCACCTGTACTCCAAGCCCAGGCACCACTTCCTGGTGGCCGCGGACCATGGGGTGGAGCTCAGCGACGACGTGGTCGCGCTGGCAGCCGACGTGGTGCAGTGCCTGGCCCCCCACTCCATGATGCTCCCGAGGGAGGGGTGGGTGGGCCAGCGGCACGACCAAACCCCGGCTGCCCTCCTCATTGCGAGGTACGTCGAGCTGGGGGGCTCAGAGGCGGTGTACCTCGACCGGTCGGAGACGCCGAGCATGCGGCACTGGACGTCTCACCACCTCCTGGCCCCTGCCACGCAGTTGATGGTGGACCCGCTAGGCCAGCCTGCGGTGTCTGGAGCCCAGCCCCAGTGGCCACACACATGGAACATGGCAGTCCGGACGATGCGCATGGCGCCCAGGGGTCAAAGGGCGGGGTGGCCGGGCGCGGAGCATCTGCTGGCGACAGCCAGGGCGGCACAGGTGCAGCAGCCGGCCGGCAACAACAAGGACTGTGGCGTGTGCGCCCTCATGTCCACCGTTGGCACCCTTCTTCGGGTGCCAAGAGCGGGCAACCTCCTGTGCGCGCAGGACAGGCGGTGGGTGGCGGCGGTAGTCCTCAACAGGGACATCGGGCCCATCGCGCGTCTGCCGTCCCTGGGGGAGCTGCCTGCAGCGGTGCTGGATGCCCTGCCGGCGCCCCGCACACCCTTGTACGTGGCGGACAACCAGCACAGCGCGCGGTTGCCCGGGGCGCGCATGCAACATGCCGTGCTGTGTATGGCCGCGGCAGCGGACGGGGGGATGTCCATGCTGATGACGGTGTCCCTGCAGCACGTGCAGGACGCGATGCAGCAGCAGCGGATGCAAGCCCCCCAGCCGTGGGAAGAAAGCGCCAAGCGGTGGCTGCGGGTGGAGAGCGTGCCTCCCACCCATACGGTGGGCGTGGCGGATATGGGGCGACTGGTGGCGTTGGAAGGGACGGAGTATTGGGCCTGTGTTTGGCCGGAAACAGGGGGACTGGAGTTGGTTGTCCTCACCGCGTGCCGGCTCAGGAGGCAGCAGTCCAGGGGCCAAGCCTGCTACAGGGTGTTCCGGGACTGCCTCAGGGAGCTGGGGCCGGTGCGCAGGGCACACAGGTGCACGGCCGATGACATCCCGCCGGCGACGGCGGTCTTCGTGGAGGTCACGCGACCGCCGGCGATCCAAGGGCAGGACGTCTGGCCCTTAGCCACGAGCAACATGTGGCAGGCTGAGCATGCAGCTGTCGTGTGCAGGGCGCTGCAGGGTCACGCAGCGGCCCTCCCCAGGACCCCGGCAGCGCAGTCCTCCAGCAACAGGCCGGCAGCCTCGCTGGCACTGCTGCATAGCGTGTCGCGGGCGTGGTGCTGGGTTGTGGCGGCATTTGAGCCCCACTCCTCGGCACTGCGCCTGTACGATTGCGGAGAAGGCACGGTGCTCACGGTGCGCCCCGCCGACCTGGAGGCCCTGCACCTTAGTGCACTGAGTGGCGACGGGGGCGAGTCGCTGTACCTCCGAGGGACCGTGGCAGGCGCGGCCGCGACACGCTTCCGCCGGCAGAGCGGAGGAGATGCCCTCTGCCTGGTCATGGCGGAGAACATGGGGCCGTGGCTCCGGGCGTTCTCCACGTCCAGGTGGAAGGTCGAGGGCGACCGGGAGAAGTTCGCCGACGCGTGGCGCCGCTGGGTGGAGGAGCAGTTTCCCATGGGGGGAATGCTGCACCTGCCGCAGCCACCAAGCGTGCCACTGGTACGGCCTGCGGCATTCCCGGCCGCGGCGGCGAGGCAGGCCCCGAAAGCAGCGCCCAAGCCGCCGCCCAAGAGGAGCCCCCCGCCTCAGTATGGCGCCTATGCCAACATACGGTACGTGCTGCAGCACTTCGGCGGTGATTTGGCCACGGAGCAGCGTGGGTCAAAGAGGATCAACGTCTGCCCCTGGTCTCGGCTTGATGGGGCTGGTCACTGCACATGGAGAGCTGGCAAGCACTGCCGGCCCACCCACCTCCACCCCAAGGACCTGCTGGACCACATCCAGCGGGACCATGCGGCTGAACCGGCGCAACGGGACCAGGCGCTGGTCATACTGGCTGGCGTTATGCCGGGGGGCCAGGCGGAACCTTTCGCGTCGGCCCAGGCGAGGTCCAGAGCGCTCATGCTGCCCACGGGTGCCCGCCCTGCGGCGGAGCGCGGGGCGTCGCCGTCGGCGGCGCGATTTGGAGCGATTAGGACTACAGCACGGCGTGGGGCGGTGACTTCTACGGGGAGTACGGCGGCAAGTACATCCGGCGGACAGGCAGAGGGGGAGCCCGCCGCATCTGCCTGGTCTCAGCAGACGACGGCCGCCTCGGGCGGAGGCCCACGGGGACAGGGGCCACCTCGCCAGCCAGCCGCGCCGGGTGCGGGTGGTCTCCCTGGACCTGCTGGTGGCCCCCCTCCGTCCAGTGATCCGGATCCGGCGAGGGGCCCTGGTCCGCACGTGCAGCCATGAAGGGGCCCAGCCTTCGACACCCAAGCGGCGGTGCCCTGGAACCTCCAGGGCTCAATGCGGGGAGACGGCGTAACAGTGGCCCCAGGTATGCTCGACGGTGAGGCGGTGGCGGCGGGCGTCATGAAGGCCGAAGTTGCCATCCTGGGCCTCTTCCAGGAGACCGGCCTGCAGGACCCTCGGGCATTGGTGCACTCGGAGAATCAGTGGCGTCACCACGGGTATCATGCCTACCCAGGGGTGGATGCCTAGGCGGCGTCGGCGGCAGCGGTGCGCGGCGGGCCCTTGATTGCCCTTCGGGCGGACATGTTTGCCGCGGACGAAGTTCGAGACGTCGTGGACATCGTGCCGGGCAAGGCCATGGCCCTCGATGTGGTGACCGCAGGTGGCACCCTCACGGTCATCAGCGTCCACGGCCCGGGCAGCGGCGGCAACTCTTGAGCGTCTAAGGCGTCCTTCTGGGCTGACGTGGCCATGAGCGCGGGTGGCACCAGGGCCGTGCTCCTCGGAGGGGACTTCAACGTGTGGCTGGAATCACTTTTTGAGTGTCTATTTTTTTTCGATTTTTCTTTTCGCATCATGACTGTTAATATTTGCCGCACCGATCTGGAGCCTGGTCAGAGCCTTCTAGCGCCAGCTGCCAGCTGCACCAGATGCCAAACGCCAGCTGCAGAGCTATCAAATGTGGCGCAAGATCAAAGTTCCTTATCGCCGCAGTTCGAAAAGACTGGTCCACAACCTCTGTTAGTACATGAAATTTACGTTCTACGCTGCTTTCTACGCTCATACAGACCCACGCGCCGTTTCACAGTCCAAAGCTTTCCCTACCGTGCTTCCTTACCGTGCAAGAATGGTGCAAGTTGCCTTTTTCATCTACAACAGCGCTGCTGGTTTCGACAGGAAAATGCTCAAACTGAAGCTCAAACGCAAACAGAAGAATACGACAAGAACGCCAGAAGTTGCGAGCGGCCCTGTAATGAATACAATGAACTACAAGAACGTGTGCGTCAAATTCTGCCGAAAAACGAGTCTACGAAGAACTACGCCGGAGTCCGTGCACACAAAATGTCCGAGAATACCACAAACGGAAAGTCGCAATTCGAAAGGCTCGACGCCGTGCAAGCCGTAACAAAGGAATGTAATCCGCACGTCTCAAGGTCCACATCGCCAGCGCAAATTGAGCTCCACAGCTCTACCCTGAGTACCAAAGCAGTCGCCTACGACCGCCAGCGTACAAGGAAGGACTACAGCGAAACCGAGTACAACAACCCTATCTCCAGTACCAAAACAGCAGCCTGCGACCGCCAACTCAAATGGGGTGACTACAGCGAAGCCGAGCCGTTCTCTATTTGTCAAGCCGATGACAGAGAAGCAACTCCAACTTCGTACCAAGACCCATCCGGTAACCAAGAGGATCACGAAGCATCTGAATTCATCAAGAGATCGATTGAGCTACAACTGTGGAATGAGGAATTCAACAGGGACTTTATTATCAAGCAACAAGGCAAGGACATGTCGAACCTCCAAGAACTCTTCAACAAGGCCAGTAATGAAGTACAGCGAAAAATATGGACTACCTTAAATCAGGCCAGAGAAATTCGCAAGAAACATGAGAGAAGAGAACGCAAGACTATCGTGCATGCTTGTGACAGGGACTTCGACTCACTATGCTACCTTCACTACCACATCGTCAGTCTCCAAGCAATCGTGTCTCAACACGGAGAACAACTGCAGTCCCTATGGTTCGATTCTCAAAGATGCCGAATACTCCACGACAGCAATACCTCTCGACAGGACATCATAGACGAAGAATCCCTTGATTTTGAGTACAACTTCATTACAATGATGTATTGCGAAAGAAGTTTGATTAAACTACCCAATAACACCTGAGCTCGACAGTGCTTCTAAAGGCTTATATGTATGGCTGCCCAGGCAGCTTGATATATATGCAGACCGTCTTATTTGCGCTGTACGCAACTGCTACAGTCGAGATTTTTTTTGGACTTTTCGTGAGAGCTCTTCCTTTCATATATATCTGATATTGGCTGCCCCGACAAGACTTATATGCACTGCAATCAATTGCACTGCAATGTTACCATTGCCTGCTTTTGCTTGCTTGTTTGTTGCCTGCATTGTATGGATCCGGCACTGATTTTCCCCTAGGGTGAGAAATCGGAGTTGTTTTCCAAATGCGGTGAACAGGGAGGTCACAGCCACAACATTTTCAGATATAGCTTATGCAGGTGTTCCCAGTTCCGATTTTTGGCATTTCTAAAACTTATCCTTTGTATGTTATCTAACCTACCGACCTCAAAAACGTCACAATAATTTTTCTTTCGATCTTTTTTATCAACTTTCTTCCAAGTTTACCAGTCTATTATCTTATCACTTCGATAAATTTTTCCTGGGACCACCTTGGTGAACCAGTGGCCTAATGAAAGCCAAAACAGCAACTTACACTCACACCAACATTCATGCACCTCCACCAAACCAACACCAACACCCACACACGGTCTCCAACACCGGTCAGCGCAGTTCACATGTATGAAAAGGCCATGTAGATAGTATGCACAGCATCTGTGTACATAGCCTGCTCTTATCTAATCACTGTGAGAACTCTGATACAGTTTGTGACGTCTTAAAAAACGTGTGGCTGGAATCCCCGTGGCACCCCACCACGAGGAGGTTCCAAGCCCTGTGGGAACAGTGTGGTTTCCGCAGGGCAGGCCCGGAACGGGAGGAGGACAGGAGGCCCACGAGGGCAGGGCACCGACTGGACTCCTTCCTTCTGAACTCGCCTCTGGTCCCTTGGGCGGCGCGTGAGCGCCCACACTTGGCGCCGGGGCGGTCTCCAGCGTCGCTCGGGTCGGATCATGGCCATGTGGTCCTGGACCTCCCGCTGGCGGTGGCCGGCAAGGAGAGGGCCACCAGGATGGCCTACTCGCACGCCCAAGGCAGGCTGCATGCCATACGCCCGGACTCCCCGGGGGTTCGTGAGGCGGCGGCGGCAGTACTGCAGAAGGCCTGCGGGGATCGGCGGCTGCAGGCGTGGCTCTTGTCGGACCAGGACACTGCCACCATGGGCACGTCGGAGGTGCAGGCGGTCTTTGACCTGCTCTACGCTTTCCGTGATGACGTGTCCAGGGTCACGGGAGTGCGCATGCCATCGGGCGTGGACCCGCAGTACCCGTACGGGCAGGCGGAGACAGAGGCGTCACTGGCCCAGGTCCTCTCGGATCAGAAGGCCCCGGCCTGGCGCGCCCATGAGCTGTGACAACGGGACGCGGCGGCGGCCGGACTCCACTCCCAGGAAGCGACTGCCTTGCTACAGCACCTCCGGCGGGTGGACCCCGACCTATCCCCCGCTTCGGTGGAGGACCTACGTGCCGCGTTGGACCAACAGCTCCACCAGCTAGAGACACGCGTGGAGGAGCTGCGGGGTGTCCTCAGGAGCAACAGGCGCCGGTCCATCAAGGACTATTGGCGGGGCAGGGTGCCGGATCTGCAGCTCCGATGGACGGCGATACGGGGGGCCATCAACGTGGTGAACTATGCCCCGTCGGGCCTGTGGTCCGTACGTGTCCGCGAGTCGGAGAAGGTGCTCTTGGAGGCCTGGGGCGTCATTGGCGAGGTCCAGAGGTACTGGGAGGCGCTGTACGCCAAGCGGCCAGTGAACCTGCCGGCCTTCGAGCGGCTGGTCCGGGCCCACATTCCCAGGGGGGTGCCTGAGGAATGGAGGTCGGTGCAGGACTACACCCTGCAGGACCTTAAAGACGCCGTGAGGCAGGCCGTGGCGGACGACAAAGCTCCGGGTCCAGCCGGGTCACGGCTGCCCTCATAGCAGAGCTGCCTGAACCGGTGCAGGGGCTCTTGGTGCACGTGTACAGGGCTATCCTGCGAGGTGCGGACGTCCCGGAGTCCTGGCACGAAGCCATTGTCTGGCTGATGCCCAAGGGCACAGCCACTGGCAACCTGGACGAGTACAGGCCGATAGCGCTGGGGCAGCAAGACATGCGAATGCTCATGACTCCCCTCATGCGGAGGTTCACAGCTGTCCTGGCACGCAAGGGACTGGCTGCGGACTGGCAGTTCGGGGCCATACCGGGCTCCACGGCGGCTGCCCCGGTGTTCCTGGCCCAGCGCAGGCTGCAGCGTGGGCAGGAGGAAAACCACGTCCTGGCCTTCGATGTGTCAAAAGCTTTTGACACAGCGCCGCACGGGGCGCTGGCGCTCCTCCTGCGCCACATGGGAGTCCCGGAGGAGCTCATCAGGCTCTTCCACACCCTCAGCTGCGGGTCTCTGGTGCGCATCGTCACCGCGCACGGCCCGACGCCGAGCATTCAGCTCCACAGGGGCCTGCGGCAGGGCAGTGCGGAGAGCGCTGTGCTCTACCTCCTCCTGTTAGAACCTCTCCTGCGGAGGCTTGCCTGCAAGGCGCGGGGAGATGCTCGCCATGTGGTGCCATCCCTGGTGCAGGCGTACTGTGATGACCTCCTGTTGATAGCGCACTCCCTGCTGCAATTCCTGGAGTATGCAGCGGCGATAGCGCGATATGTCACGGACATGGGCATGTCCCTCAACGTCGGCAAATGCGCCTATGCCAACACTGCTCGCATCCATTGGATCATGGTGTGCCTGAGCCCAGGGAACACGGCGGCCCCATGGGTATGCTTACGTGCCAAGGGCACGGTACCATACTTGGGCCTGCCCCTCGATCCCAGGGGGGTGGCGACCATGAAAGAGAAACATGTACTCCGGTGTGAAGCCCTGCTGGGCTGGTGCAAAAACACGTTGGGGCCGGCGTCGGTGCCTCATGAGGTGATGGCGGCTGTGGTTGGAGGCATGGTGCGGTACGCGGCGCCCTACCTGTCCGACACGGCGGAGGCGGTGATCAAGCTGAATACTGCCATCAAGGCTGCAGCCCTGCAATTCGAGAAGCTGCCCAAGGACCTGTCCAACGTAGCGGTGCGGTCAGGTCATGGGTTACGGTTGGCGGAGGTCCAGGTTATCTGCCGCGACTCCGTCGTGGCGACCATGGCGCAACTCACCCACCACAGGTCGACGACAGTCCGGGATGAGCTGTGGGCCATGCTCCGAGACATGCACATGCAGTACGGAGTGTGCGGGCAGTTCATGGTGCTCTCTGCGTCATTCGCCACGCACGCTGGCAATACGTGGGTGGACAGGGTACTCCGGGCGATGGGGACGTTGCGCGTAGGACTTCTCATGCCATCGTCAGTGTACTCGTTTGTACAAGCCCATCTGCCGCAAGTGCAGTGGGCGGGACGGAAGTGGGTGTCCTAATCCTATTCCTTCAAGGGTAGAGACATCTGCGTTCTCTCGGGGCCCCGCACAGATGCGGCGGTGCAGTCCCTGACTGATCCCGCAAATGACCTCCTGCATGCGCGGCTCCCCTGTCCTGCGCCTGGGCACTGGGCTGTCCAGCTCCAGGAGTGTCATGAAGACCACCTGCACCTTCTGCACGCAGGAGTGGGGCCCCAGCAGCTGGACCACGTGTGGTTCACGGGGCTCCGCAACGTCTTCCGGCCGCAGCTGCCTAGTCCGTTGACTCACCGGCTACTTCACCCGATGCGCCGAAAGAAGCTCAACAAACGCAAGAGACAGTCCACTGCGGGGGACGTGTATGTGGTGGGCGGATACAGGGAGGAAGGATGGGACCCCGCCAACCCGGGGCTATCCATGCCGTTCGTCCCGCTAGCCGCCCTCCTGTTTCTGTTGGGGGACGTCTTTGAGGGTTACCAGCAGCAAGACGATCCGGCGTCCGTCCCCCTACTCATTCCACACGCCGCGGGCGGCATAAACACGGCACCACTGTGGGTTGTGCACGGGCGGCCAGCGTTTTCGTGGGGAATGCGCGGCGGTGCACGGGTGCAGCGAGTGGGCAATTGTCCTTCTGCTACCAGCAGGCCCTGTCCCGGAGCCGGATGAGGACTCGGTCCCGGAAGTGGTCCGGATGTCCAACGTGCCGCACGATCCGCACGTCGCCGTCACGTCGTTGCGTGATGGCGGCGCGGTGGAACAGGGGTCTGTGGTGGTGTACCAGCCCTCCTGCTCCGCAACGGTTTGGGGGGCGGAGTATACCACCGCCCTGGACGCCATCAAGTCAGTCTGTGGATGTGACCTGGCCTGGAGACCACATGCGGTGTTTCGGCTGAAGGTAGTCCTGTCCCCGGAGCTCACGGCCTCCAGCGCGGCGTCCCTTGGAAGAGTGGTGCAGAGCCCCAACTCCGACGTGGTGTGGCTGGAACCCCACCGGTACTGCTGGGTGCCGGTGGCGACTAACGTCACATCGTCTGACGCGTCGCATCAGGGAGACGACGCCACAAACGTGGCGGTGGCCAGCCAGGGAATCCCCACGTGGACGATGCCATCTACGGCACGGTCCCGGAGGCAGAGATCATCGGCGCGGCGGCATACCTGTTGCACACGCCCCCGTCAGCGTGCACGGTGCACGTGGCGGATGCGTTCATCACAGGAGCGCATCTCCACAGGGCGCAGCAGGCCGTGTACCGTGGCATCAAGGGGCCGACATCACATCTGGTCAACCAGCACGCACTGAGCTGGATAGTGGAGGGGCTGCGGCGGCTGCCACGCCGAGTTGGGGGCCGCACCACTGGGTGGTGAGGCAGAGCTAGCACTTGGCGGCGGTCCCGCTCGAGGCACCGGACTCTGCCGCGGCCCGTGCAATTGTCCCGCCCGTCCATCTCGTCCTACCAAAGGAGCACGCCATCCTCTTGGTGCCGGGGGATAATGGAGAGCTTGAGCCGCGTGTGCCATCCATGCAAGCCCTTCAGCAAGTTCGGGAGATGGAGTGGCGTTCGCTAGCGGCACGCACCAGGGCGCACACGCCACTGGCTGCCGCCTGCGAGGCGGTGCCCCAGGGAGCTGTACACCACGGCCCAACGCACAGAAATATGCTGCGGGCACGTGATGGTCGCTTGTCCACCATGCAGGTCATGCGACGGTGGAGACAGAAGCTCACGCGTATGGCAATACCGGCCCACCCCTGTATCTTCTGTGGGGGGCCGGAGAAGGACATTGGCCACATGCACCTGCTGTGTGCGCGGGAAGAGGAGGTGGCAGGGGTTCTGTGCAGGCTTGCGGAGGAGTTCACGGCGGAGCTACCCCTGACAGACAAGGCGGTTCCTGGCGTGGAGGGAGCACGGCTGCAGGTGGACTGAATCCCTGATGGCGGGTGTCGTCCCCGGGGACCTGAAGCGGCTGTTCGCTGCGGTGCGAGCAGCGTCGTTCCGGGGCCCTGCCAAGGCCAGGCTTCTTGTGGAGGACATGGTCCAGATTGGGGAAGATGTGTATGCCCGCAGGAACCATCGGCTCACCCAGATCATGCAGCTGCCGATGCAAGATCGAAGGAGGGCGGTATACGCGTTCCTGCGAGGTGACACATCCTTCTGCCCGCCGGCAGGGACGATCCAACGGCGTCCGCCGTGGAACCCGTTTGCCGGCCTCCCCGGCGACCTGCGGGCAACCTTTCAGTGGGCACCGCTGCACGCACTGCTGGTGCCACGGTCGTGCATGGCGCACGAAGAGGCCATGTCCTTGTTCCCTCACTGGATGGCGGCGGTGGCGCAGGCCTTCAGCTAGTGGATCGGTTCCTGGGTGGCACGGGACATCACGGCATTCAGGGAGTGGTCCCGCGTGGTGTCGGCGCAATCGTGGGCCCTGGTGCGTCGTACCATGGTGAGAAGCCCTGACGGCCAGAGTGATCCCTGGCTCCAGGTGTACGCCAACCATCCAGCTGTGGGGAGCGTCATGGGCTGGCCTCGCCAGGTGCTGCCGGTCCTTCAGCAACCTCTGTGCAGTCTCCCAATCCTGGTGGTGGTTGTCGTACTTGACGTGGGTACATTGTGGCTGTATGACTGGCAGCTGCAACGAGCCATACCAGCGGTCAACGAGCGGCGGTCCATGGCAGTGTTAGTGGGCTCCAAGCAGCTGGCACGGGTACAGGGCGACGACACGCAATGCCACGTCACGGAGGCCATGTTCTCTCTGCCAGAGGGGGACAACCACGTGGCTGCCGATGCCCGTCACACCCTTGATACCCTGGGCCTCGAGGCGGTCATTCAGGCTCGGGCGGGAGGACAACGCTTGGTTCTGGCATCCGCCAGGGGACCGGGGCAAGACGGGGTTGATGTCATCGGGGAGGTCTTACGGGACTACGGTTGGGAGCTCCTGGCGCATGGCGCACACAGCCCCAAAGTTGCGCGGTGGCCCTGGCTGATTATGGGCCTGCCGGTGATGCCCGACGGGCGACCGATACTCCGCCCGGTGTCCACGTGGGAGGAAGCGAGGCGCAGCCTACTCAGTTGTGCCACAGCACGCACGCTGGCGGGTGCTTTGCTCGGACTCCAGGACGCGTGCTGCGATGTATGGCAGGACCTGTGGTCGCAGTGTTGTGATAGTAGCTGCGTTCCGTCGCGGTCTGTGCTTCCGCAGCAATGCCACGGGTGCGGAGAGAAAGCGTCAGTTTGGGTTCATCAATGTGCCTCCGTCCCACTATGCGGGACATGTAAGGACCATGCCGATAAGGGGTGGCCTAAGGCGAGGTGGGCACTGCGGCACTCTGGACAGATTTCCTCAAGTGCCTGGAAGGCAATCCAGGGTGACCTGAAGAGCGTCCGAGTGGAAGGGGTACGGTCTCCTGGTGCGCCGTCGGCAGCCCTGCCCCTGCTGCTATGGTGGGCGGCTCTGGAGGGCGACTCGCGGATACTCTGGTTGTGGCATCACGGAGGAAATGGTGACGGCGTGGTGGGGGCCCGGGGTGATGCAGATTGATGGGGTTAGGAATTGTGGGTGCACCTGCTACCGTCCCTGCGCTTGATGCAGCGGAGGGGGTAGCGCCTGAGAAGCAGTGCCCTCATGGCCTGAATGTGCGGTTTTGGCAGGCGGCGTATGACGGCCAACGCGATGTGACAGGTCGTCCCGGCCTGATGGTGAGCCGTACTGCCCCCGTGCATGAGGGTCGGACAGGGATGCTTCACCCGCCTGCCCCGGGTCGCCGCATACAAGAGTGAGGTGTCATTGGTCGTCCCGACCAGGGTAATAAGGCCCAAACCCCTGTAGGGTATTCCCATGGCACCGGGGTCTCTACTGGCGGCCTGGCTACGGCAGTATTGGGAGTGGTTGCTCGGGATACCCCGGGGGTGCACGGAGTTGTCTGGGGGCGGGTGACGTCGTTGCCGGCACTACGGTGCACGCGTTGCGGCGCCCCCTGGGAGTGTTACACGGGGTTGCGGGGACAGCCTGCAGGCCCCGGGAGCGGCGACGGAGCAATGATGTGTGCATAGAGGGATGTGACGGCGAGGTCGTCAGGTGGACTGTATGGCGGGCGTACTTGAGACGGCGTGGCAGCCTGGGAGGAGCACTCACGAGGGGCACGCGGAGTTCAAGGTGACGGTGTACTGGCGTCTTGGGGGTATACGCGGCGGAACTGGGGTCCGTACGGTGGGGGTACGCGGCGGTACTGGGGAACCGTACTGTGGGGGAGCAGTGGGGATGCATGGCGGTACTGGGGTGTCCCCCTGACCCCTCTAACAACTCAGGGGGCGCGTAGGGGCATCCCCTGGCCTCATTAACAAACTAGAGGGACCGTGCCTGCGGGGATGTACATAGTCTAACCTCTGACCATGGCCTTGGGGTTGCGGTGGTGCGTGTGGTGGCGGCTCGCAGGTGGCATCGGCGTGGCAACAGCGGTACTGCGCGGCGTCGTAGCAAAGAGTATGCGGTCGCCTCACCTTTAGTAACGACTTACCCCTGGGGGGCGCCAGTCCGGTGGGCTAGAGGCGGGAGAGGAGCAGCATGCTGAGTGATCCGGGGGGTGACGCGCGGGCCAATGCTATAAGTAGGCTCACCACGTCGTCGGTGGGGGCCTAACCTGCGGCCTGGCCGCTGCTGTGGCGGAAGAGGCGCAACCACGGGAGCTGGCCAATCAGTGCAGGTAAGGGTCAAGGGTAGGCGCCAGGGCAATGTATGTGGGCAAGATGAGGTGCACCTGGTTACCACGGCCCGGGGCGAGCCTCTGGTGGGTACCCCTACAGGGCTTCGATAATCAAGCTACGGCACCCACCAGCCCAAATCCCAGCCAGCGATATTCACGGGTTGCGCCACTCCCGTCGCGTAGCGGCCAACGTCCCCCCCTGTAGACCCTCAGGTTATATTATCCGTGGGCAAGAGGATGCCTCGAAGCTGAGTGGGTTCTGGCCCCTGACAGGGAGTGCCGGCACAGTATATGTATTGACGCGTTCCCGTGGGGGGCCGGCCACGGGACGCTGCGGTGACACGCACAAGTGAGCAGGCAGGCAAGGCACTACGCTCACAAGGGCATCAATACGCCTGTGTCATGTGACAAAGCGTTTCAGAATCCTTGCCACTCTGCAAAGAGGGAACGAAAGTATGTACAGCAACACATCAGGATATGTACACACGGGGTTAAGACTGGACTGGGGTAAGGGCATCAAGGGACAATAGACACTCAGTCCCGACTCATATCCCAATCCCAGGTCCGACCCTCTCAGTGGCTGATGGGGGCGGGGGCTCAAACACAACCCATGCCCTGCTCAGTCCGGACCCTGAAACCCTGCCAATGGGAGAGGTGTCCCGCACAGCCACAGGCGAGTTCCTGGAAACCAATGAGCTCCAAGGCCAACCGACAGTCGCTCCCTATGCTCCCCTAACGGCAGGTCCCAACTCCACTCTGAGCCAGAGATATGGCCCCGCCATTATCACCCAGGAGTTGGTAGCTGAAAATGGGCTGTTTCAGCCCAAACGGAAATTAGCTTGAAAAACTCCATAATTGACCCCTCGTCTGGACCCGCCAGAGGTAGGGACGAGGCAACTGACCCTATGCCCTTCGAGTACGAACTTCCTGGAGCCCTCAGCCAACCTGGTTCCCTCTGAGGTCCCGGCATCAGGGCAGCACGGATGAGTCAAGTGGGGTCATGATGCCAAAATCACCAAAATTGGCGTCATTCCCATGCGTGGCTCGCCCGGCCAAGGTAAGGCCAATGGCTCACAGGGTAGGAGGCAGGACCTAGGACTTATATCTGAGTGCACAACTTGAATTTAGGTCCGGGCTCCCTATAGGCTTAGAGAAATGGGGCCGCCAATTGACCACACGGCAGGGGGAAATTGGGGTCCCAAAATTGGGTCATTTTGGCTGCTTGAAATGAGCCAAAATTCAGTGTGCTCCCAATAGTATATCTCCACGCCGGCTTGGAGATCGGATCCGGCATTCCATACGTGATCCACCAGGAGTCCAACGGAGACTCCCATGCCCTTGGCTCTCAAAGATCTCCATGCCACTCGGCGTGGTGACGATCCCAATTGGGTCCACAAATGCAAAAATGGCAAAATTGCCCATACTCAATTTGGCCTAGCGCCTTAGCGAAGGCGGCTCCGCTTCGCCCACGTAGTGTGTGGACCATGGGGACCATTACCCATAACACCCATGTCATATATGGTCCTTTGGTCCATGCGTCCGGCGTGCACGAAGGTTAGAACATGGGGCACGGCGGGCAGCAAAAGTGGAAAAATGCTCAAAATGGCCAAAAATGCGCACACTCATGGTTAGGGCAAATGAGGCACATGCCCGACTTGGACCGGAGTGTGCCATAGGGTTGATATCAAGTCATATGTGTCCAACATATCTTTGGGGCGTCGCCCAACTCCTCCGGTATTGGGAATGGCAGGGTCGCCAAGTGAGCCCATGATTTGGGATAGTCCCAAATCGCCAACATGGCGGCCACGGTATGCCAAGCCTAAGAGGAGTTATTCGCCGGGTCCAAGATATGTTGGCTACCGAAGTATGTACCCTCATAACATACTTGGGTCATGATGTCAATTGAGCGCAACGTTGAGATACACGGTCGCCACTTGACATCATGATGAGCCAAAAATGGCACAATTGGCACAAAGACAAACCAAAGTGCCTTGAAAGGCACACAATTATATTATAATATCTTTGGCTTGGATCGTGCAATCAACTAATCCTTCTAAACACAATGACTTGACACCAATGACCTTCGATCCCACATATGTGCCCCACTTGGGGCGCCTTGAAAGGTTACGAGCGCTGCTTCCCAAGTGGGCACATGAAAATATGGAAAATTGTAAAATACACACCTTGCTCCCAACGCATCGCTTCGGGATCACCACACAAGCTTCCCTTCACGAAGGCTAGGCTTGCAATTGACCGTAGGGAGTATGGAGAAGGGGCTTGCACAATATGAGGTCCATTGGCGGGCTTGGCTTGGAGTAATGGACCCGCCAAATGGGCACGCAACACAACACAAGGCACATACTCCATATTGCCTAAAAAGGTGGCTCCCACCACGATATGTCATGCCCCTCCAAGGGCATAACTTTGTGTCAATCGCTCATAGGAACTCAAGGAGAGTTCCTATGCAACACCAACACTTGCGCGCTACACTCGAAAGTTATCTTAACGCACGCAATATCATGGCCAATGAGTTGTAACGCAAACTCTACCCTCTTGACCATGATCCATTACACTAGCGCGCACGTGTGGAAACGCAAGGCATATAATGCTTCCTAAATTACGTCGGGAGTATTGTGAATACATCCCACGTTTCCCTATCGTAATTCCTCGCAGGCAACACGAGATATGACCTTCACAAGTGGCCTCACGAATCAACTTTGTTTTGCCCATATCTTTAAGACAAATGGAGGGCAGGATAAAAGGGAAGTTGATTCGTGCATACGGAAGCACGTAGGTCCACTCGAAAGAGGTCAAATCAAGTGCGGGGATGTCGAAGTCGAAAATCCGATTTCGACATCCTGAAAAATTCGGATTAAGGTTGCGAGTATTAATTATGAAAATTGCGGAAGCATCCATGCAGTTCCTGGCGACTTTGGAGCCTTCGTCGCGGATAGCGTTGAAATTTCCATTATAAACAGTTAAACTGGCGGTTACGGTAAAGTCGCGAACCAACCGCCAGCAGTCAAAACAATGAGTATCGGAACGGAAGCGTAAAAATTGACGGAAACAATATGAAAATAAAACCCTGTTGATTCCTGATATTCTGATACACAAATCTCCGCTGGCGGTGCATCGGTTGCCGATGCGGGGCTTCACGGCACGGAACACGCCGTGCATGGGGTTAGTGGACCGGAGACCGGTTGTATGCCGTAACCTGGCCATGGGGTTCTGGGTACCGCTTCACCCCCCTCCTTAGAGCAAACCCTGGGGGGGCTCGATAACACCCACGCATGGCAGCGGGTACCCAGGACCATTCCCTGAAAAGGGGGGGGGTGTCACATCCTCACTTCAGTAAGTCACAGTAAGATAGGTATCCCACAGTGGGATAGGTATGCTGCTGTAACAGCTCGTAGCACATGTATAGTATCAAGTATCAAGTCCCGGGTCCTGGCGGCGATTGTTCGGCATCCAAAGGACCCGTTAACCCATACCAGGCGCACCGGGTGCCAGCTGCTACGGTCACCACCACAGTGGCAGTGGCATACACGGCCAACATAGGCGTCACACGACGGCCGAGGTGGCCCCACAAGTCGAGAGCGACCACAAAGATCCATCAGGCTACCCCAAGCTTCCCAAGGCCCGCCGACTGGGGAGAGTCCCCACGGGTCCTTCCTCGGGCGCACCATGTCCATATCCATACGACGCGAGTCCAGAGTGCCATAGTCGAACTCCTTACGAACCCCAAATCGTAAGGGAACTCCTCCTGAAGGGATCGGGCATCAAGGCCGTCTTTTCCCTCGCCCTACTACCACGAAGCGTGGCCATACATGAGGGAGTCCTCATGCAGTGTGGGCGGAGGCGTCGACTCCTCAAACCACCAGTTTCCCAGGCAGACTGACCGAGGTCAGGAGCACCGGAGGCCGCCATCCGAATGCAAGTGCGTCTGCAAATCGGTAGGCTCACACTGGGACTGACAGTGGCGGACCGCTGGGAGTGTAGTCAGGCAACTGGCCTTCCCGCCTGGCGCCATCAGGATCTTCACACATCACAGCGAATAGGGCAACACGGTATCACGGGCACTCAAACAGTAGAATCTGTAATCAAGTACTGGTCCAGGCCGGACCAGGCTGTAAGGATATGTACACGGCGACTCAAGGCGCCTCTGTATCCCGATGCGTGGTGAAAAACAGTCCATCCCTCAGCGATGGGCTGATGACACTTAACATACAGAGGCACATATCCTAGAGGGCAGAAAAACAAGCAACAATTTGGGTAAATAGGCGTGTAAACACACTCAGAACAGAGTGCCAAACCACGCCACGGTCAGGATAAGGCAAATGCAGGAGGATGGACAGGATAACGCCTGAGTTCAGGCATATATAGTCTCGAGACACACGTCGACTGGTCTGGATTCCGCAAATGCCATGGAACCAGACCACACACTCAAAAATCGCAATGCCGATGACAGCGGCATCCGTTGTGCAACGTCGTATGGGCTTCAAGGCCCCAAGAGCTCAGAATTATGAAGGTCAGTCGCCCTACCTGGTTTCCCAAGGATTCAGCAGGGGGGGGGGTGACGAATAAAAGAAGAGAGGGGCCATCCTCCTCTGGATTCAGCAGGGGGGGGTATATGGCCACTCTGTCACCAAAAGATGGAAGAGAGCAAGCAAGTAAGGGACGATTCGTCGGCCTCACAAGCGCTCATAACACATCAGGGGAGAGCTCAGGGCGCTGATCAGGCACCCCTGGCTGCAATCGCCCGGGTGAGTGCTGCCAAGTCCGAAACGTGGATCTTGGTCTTGTGCTTGCGGATGTACTCCATGAAGGGAGTATTGACCCGCGGCACAAACGAGGAGACGGGTTCCCAGGTGTCGTGGGACGGCCCATAGCCTCGCCAACGAACCTTGAACTCCAGACCTCCGGGTGCCGAGGCTTTCGGACGCTGAGCCAGGATCCTCTCGACCGTATAGTCGTCCTGCTCAGCATAGTCGTCGTCCGAATCAGCCTCATGCCTGGCGTAGTCCAGGGACACATGTCGGCCACGGAGGTCGGGTTCCCGCACACGGAGTTGACTCTCGTGGCGCTCCCGGAACTGTCCGTGACCCACCTTGATGCGGTAGGTGTCCTCACCAATCCTGCGGACCACCTCGCCGGGTGTGAACCAGGTCTTGGTGCGGTGGGTGCCCATGGGGCGGGGTCTGATCACCCACACCGGGTCTCCCACCCTGAACTTCTGCGCTGTCGAGCTCGGGGCGGACTTCTGACGCTCAGCATGCTCCTTCTCAAGCTGCTGGCGGATGTCCCGCGCCGTTTGCTCTTGCCGCGCGAAGAACTCCTTGGCATCCATAGCCATGCCATCACCAGACAAGGGAAGTCCCCTACCCAGGGGGTCCCTGCCGAACAGAATCTGGTGAGGGGACAAACCGCCCGGAGTGGGGGTGTCATGATGGGCCTTGAGAGCAGGCCACATCTCCTCGAACCAGTTCCGCCGTGGATTGGTGATGTGGATCTTGGGCAGCTTCTCGAACAGCTGCCGTCCAGCCACTTCAGCACGGCCGTTAGACCGGCTGAGATAGGCGACACTCTTGGCATGACGTATCCCCATGAGGGAACACATAGCCTTGAACCAGCCACCAGTAAACTGGGGCCCTCGGTCACTGCAAATGGTGCGGGGGATGTCAAAGACGGTCAGCCAATGACGAGTCATCATGACTGCCACTTCCTTGGCAAGCAACCCCTTTTTGCGTGCCGGAACGGCTACAACGTAGCCGCTGTGGCGGTCCACACAGAGAACCACACAGTCAAAGGTCTCCTTGCCAATGTGCTCTCGCCCCTTAGGGCAAACTCCCGGTGACGATACACACGGGGGTCCTGCTTCAGTCGTATCTTGGCCTCGCCATACGGTCCACGCACCGGTGGGGGGAACACAGGCTTTCCGCTGAAGAAGGTCTCGCCATACTTCCGCTTCAGCCTGGCCCTCAACGCCTGGATCTTGGGGCAGTCATCGGACTCCGCCTTGGCTTTTCCGGGCACTTGAACCACGGAGCTTACTTGAGGGGTAGCTACTCCGCTCGCTTTCGGCTCAGGTGGTCTTCCCAGGTGGCCCAAAGGGCCATCTCTGGTTTTGCCTCGGAACAGATCGCCGTAGGTGGGTGGGTTACCGCCAGGCGGCTCGTCTTGGCTGGACATGTGATCCAGCACCCTCTGTACGAAAGTATCCCCGTCATAGGAACCAGAGACGATTGAGTCCACTTCCCACCAGGCTTTGTCCTGGCCTTTGCCCTCACGCTGGTTTCCCCAGTCGTGAAAGGGCTGATCCATATACCCCTGAACCAGATCCCACTCCTCTTCAGTGAGGGGGTCTTCGGAGTCCGATTCTTCGATGTCAACAGGGGGAACCGCAAAGCATTGCCTCCAAGGCTCTGCTATGATGCGGTTGACACACACGAAGTCCGTGGTGTCGGCCTGATCAAGGCCCCCATCCACATAGTGGAATTCTGTTGGCCATCTCTGGGGTGGCATGGGCTGTCCCTTAGCGTCTTGATAGACACTCTCTCCAGCCGGTAGGACGACCTTGTTTAAGGTCATGTTGGTCAATGAGGCTACCCAATGTCGGGTACTTTCCTCCTCGGTGCATCCCATAGGAACAACCAGCACTGCCTTGGAGCGGTCCTTGCGAATCTTCGCTATCGCTCTTGGAATGTCCCAACGGGGGCAATGGATCCACATCAAGCCCTGATGCGGACCCCAGTGCTTCTTCCACGCAGAGTCCCGTGCGCTCCAGTACTTCTCACATACCCAAAGATGGGCGGATATATAGCTGGGCCGATTTTAGTCGCGCCCTGGCTGCCAGGAGATGGCTTGAGTGACACCTTGGCTCTGCACAGTGCCGCTGGGTTTCTGTACCCGTGCTTGGTGCATACTGGGCAAGGTGGTTAGCCGTGTACCTTCGGGTCATGGGGTATCCAGTCGAATTTTTTTTTCCATACAGGTCGAGCCTAAGCAGTGTGCCTCGCCTCTTCCTGGAGCTATGTGTGTTTGCATAGCGCCACACAAAGCTTTTAAGGAGGGGGGTGACGCAGATTCGGTATGCCTCCCTGCTGGCCACCAAGTGGCTTATTGAGAGGCTCGGCAACAGATCGTCGGCAGGCCGGCAACAGACCGGCAGGCCGAGCCGCAGGCGCCGCAAAATGGGACGCGTAATCCCCGTGCCAGCGTCAGATCACAGAAAAAAGGGCACATGTCGCCTGTTGACGGTGCAGTGTAAATACCTTGTGTGTTTTTATGCATTTTATTATTACATTCTGTCCTCCCTGCATTTTGCAGCTCAGAATGTGTCAGGGTGGACAAGGCCCGTACAAGAATTTGTGCAACACTGAGCCAATTCTGCTTCAAAACGTCTTCATGCTCCGTGTCTTATGCTGATGGAGGACAGTGTTGGAGGGTTTTCACGAAACTGGACTGGTTCACGAGTTTTGGAGAAAATGCAAAAGGAGTATTTGGTCAAAAATCGACATCGCAACGGCGAAGGGTTTTCGATCAGTTGACTGAAAGCAGCGGAGCTCGGGCAAAAGGCAACAAGGCCGGCGGTGTCAAGGAGGGTGTCTAGCGTGACCCCCAGCAACCCGCTTCAAAATTCTTGTAGTCCGACGTCCGCCCGTCCCAGCCCTTACGTGGAAACATGCCGAGACGATCAGTGTCAGCGTGCGGCCGAGAAGAGACACGCAGCGGTTTGCGGCAGATCGCGGCAGCGCCAGCGAAGGTCCCAGACAGGCGCCACGGTCGACGACGAGCACGTGCCAGCGTTGGCAGTGCTGTAGCAACGCGTGCGAAGTCCCAGCAAGTTCGGCAGTGCACCAGCGTCAAGTACGACGCAGCACGATCGATCTCAAGTCCCAGCGAGGTGTACCAATTTGTTGGAGCCGCGCCAAAGCACAGAGGAAGGACTGGACGTGGGATTCCAGTTGAAGGCCACGGAGCGTGCGGCCGATGTCAAGACCTGGGGTCTACGCTTCGAAACGACGGGGTACGATGGCCCAAGACACAGAGGAAGGACCAGTGTATCAGGGCACTGGTTGAGACTCGCACGGAGAATGGACTGGGTAATAAGATCTGTTAAGGTTTTTTTTAGCATCTGTGCGTGTATGGCCCAGATGGGCGCATATATAGCTGGGCCGATTTTAGTCGCGCCCTGGCTGCCAGGAGATGGCTTGAGTGACACCTTGGCTCTGCACAGTGCCGCTGGGTTTCTGTACCCGTGCTTGGTGCATACTGGGCAAGGTGGTTAGCCGTGTACCTTCGGGTCATGGGGTATCCAGTCGAATTTTGTTTTCCATACAGGTCGAGCCTAAGCAGTGTGCCTCGCCTCTTCCTGGAGCTATGTGTGTTTGCATAGCGCCACACAAAGCTTTTAAGGAGGGGGGTGAGGCAGATTCGGTATGCCTCCCTGCTGGCCACCAAGTGGCTTATTGAGAGGCTCGGCAACAGATCGTCGGCAGGCCGGCAACAGACCGGCAGGCCGAGCCGCAGGCGCCGCAAAATGGGACGCGTAATCCCCGTGCCAGCGTCAGATCACAGAAAAAAGGGCACATGTCGCCTGTTGACGGTGCAGTGTAAATACCTTGTGTGTTTTTATGCATTTTATTATTACATTCTGTCCTCCCTGCATTTTGCAGCTCAGAATGTGTCAGGGTGGACAAGGCCCGTACAAGAATTTGTGCAACACTGAGCCAATTCTGCTTCAAAAGGTCTTCATGCTCCGTGTCTTATGCTGATGGAGGACAGTGTTGGAGGGTTTTCACGAAACTGGACTGGTTCACGAGTTTTGGAGAAAATGCAAAAGGAGTATTTGGTCAAAAATCGACATCGCAACGGCGAAGGGTTTTCGATCAGTTGACTGAAAGCAGCGGAGCTCGGGCAAAAGGCAACAAGGCCGGCGGTGTCAAGGAGGGTGTCTAGCGTGACCCCCAGCAACCCGCTTCAGTATCTGGGGTGTGGGTGCTGCTCAGGGCCACGGGGACGTGGAGTTGATACCGTGTTTCTGTACTATACTAGGGGACTGATGCGGTGGGTCGGCAGCGTACATTGTGGGGACACGGGGGCGATGAAGGCTGAGGGCCAGGCTAGGCTGGAGCCTCCGAGAAATCCTGGCTGTGCATAAAAGGGTTAGAGGACGGAAGCACGGCCGCGGCACCCACGACTACGGACCGACACCCCCAGAGGACACGGGACCAAGGCACAGGCCCCCAGGGAGGGCAACCCCACGGACCGTCACGCGACCACACCATGGGCTATAAGGGCCGGGCTGCGCTACCGTCGCGGTTTGACGCAGAGTATTGCTACGGGGGCTTGATCTCGGCTGGTCTCACGTCCGTCACCAACCTGATGCGTCCAGTGGAGGAATGACACTGCGGCGGCACACCGATCCCGTCCATGAAGAATATCGAGCACCGCAAGGGGAAGCGAAAGGCTGTGATCGATCGCGAAGGCTTTGGTGCTACTGGACGGTGCCCCCTTCAAGGCCATCTCCGAGCGCCGTGAAGACTGGAAGTGCCAAGAATACTACCGGTGCCCCGGACCCCAGCAGTTCAGCACCGGAGATATGGACATCCCCCTGACCCTACAGTACGAGCTCATCCCTGCCGGCGGCACCGACCCGGACCCTGCCAGCGCAGCCGAGCTGCAGTGAAAGCCGTTCGCCACTCAAACAGCGTTCGGAAGCCACCTCCACCGTCCGACTCCTGCTGTCTGTTTGTCTGCCTTGGAGAAGAAACGCCTTTCCTACACCCCGAGTACACCTGCCTGTCTGCGACGCCCGGTGAAGATTGAGTCCATGGGTGAGAGTCAGTGTGCACGCCCCAAGGACACCGTGATCATTCAGCAGAATTTCCCGAAGACCTAACCGACCCACACAGGCCAGGCTGACCTCCACTGACCCACCGCGGCATCACGCGAGACCACGGCACACCGCACCAGAGCGCGCCACAGAGCAACGCACCACAGCACGACGCGACGCGACGCGGCACAGAGCGGCACAACACGACACAACTGACCCTAACCTGAGGGACTAACCGAAGCCAGCCACCGCACACCCGGGAAGGCGCCGCGCCACCACGCCACACACCAGCACCACAGGCCACACACGGGGCCACAGCGCGCCAGGCGACAACGGTGACGGACCACCAGGAAGATTACAGCCGGCACCGCAGAGGGGTAAGGACACGAGCAACCCCAGCCCCCTAACCCAAAACCACAAGCAGCCGCCTGGCGCAGCCGCCCAACCGGCAGAGCCAGGACCTGACCCAGCAAGAAGGGGCGCCGAGCCCACCGTGTACAGAGCCCACCCGACCCATGGGGCCGGAACATGGCCACACAGAACGCAACTGAAGACAGCAGCCCGGAAGAAAACACTGAATACAGGCCAGTGCGTGCGCCAGCCCAGGGAAGGCAGAGGGAGGAACAGGCAAGCCCCCCCCCCCCAAAAAAAAAAAAGGAGGGGGGAAGGGGAAAAGGCACGAAAACAGCCCACAGCCGCCAAACCACCCGCCAACACCACCACAGGCGGCCAGGCCCCCCCCCCAGAAAAAAAAAAAAAAAGGGGGGACCCCCGCAGAGGCACAGGGGAACCACCCACCCGAAACCGGCAACACCAAGCCAGTAACAGCGGACCACGGGGAAAAGGAACACGGAAAAAAAAAAAAAAAGAGAGCCACCAGCCCAGCCCGAAAGAAAGGGGATGGAGGGACAGGGACCACAAAGCCCAGAAAAAAAAAAAAAAAGAAAAGAAAAAACCAAAGCGCAAAAAAAAAAAACACACCCCGACAACCCAGCCAAGACGGACTGAGCACAGGCAAGACCCGGGCCCAGCACACACGCCCACACCGCGCGCCGGAACCGGAAACGGCGGGGGGCAAGCGGGGCACCCACGAAACCACACACGTCCCAAAAGCAGGCCAAAACAGAAGCCCAACCACGAACACCACAAATAGCCGACACTAGAGGGACAACACCACAAATCGAGCCCAAAAACACCCACCCAAGACCCCAGCCAGGACTGACGGGGTTAACAAAACCCGCACCCAACCGCCAACCGGACCCAAACACAAACACCACACAACAGTAGGAAACCCAGTGCCCACAGCCCGGGCACTGAGGCAGCCCGTGCCATGCAGGTGACCCGGCCAAACGAGATCCGGAGCCCGGGGGTAAGGCTGCATCCTAAGGCCTGCGCTGCTTTGGGACTCGAGGCGGAGCGTGCGACACCCAAGCGCCTCGGAACCCTAGTACCAGGAACGTGCATGCACGCCTTGGGAACGGGATACGCCAGGAAGTCCGGTGAACCCCTAGGGTTCCGCCCAAAGGAGGGGACGTGCGCAAGCACGGGGGCACACCCTCCCGGCGAGACAAGCATGTCACGCTGGCGGCGATCAGCCCTCCCGGCGTAGCCCGGGGCCGCTTTGTTGGGGGCCAACAGTCAGGTCTAGCGGGAAGTAAGCCGCCTCCCCTCTTCACGCGCGAAGCCTCTTCCTGTTCGTCACAGGGGCGACGCCAGGGGGAACCATGGGGCGCCTCTCCACGACCGAGTGCACCTACCTACCTACCTATTCACGGGTTGCGCCACTCCCGTCGCGTAGCGGCCAACGTCCCCCCCTGTAGACCCTCAGGTTATATTATCCGTGGGCAAGAGGATGCCTCGAAGCTGAGTGGGTTCTGGCCCCTGACAGGGAGTGCCGGCACAGTATATGTATCTGGGGTGTGGGTGCTGCTCAGGGCCACGGGGACGTGGAGTTGATACCGTGTTTCTGTACTATACTAGGGGACTGATGCGGTGGGTCGGCAGCGTACATTGTGGGGACACGGGGGCGATGAAGGCTGAGGGCCAGGCTAGGCTGGAGCCTCCCAGAAATCCTGGCTGTGCATAAAAGGGTTATTGCGTGCTGGCAGTGGGATATGAGGAGTCAGGGGTGGTGGGCAATTACGAGTACGCAACTGACAGTGGATGACGTGGGGTCACGGGTACTGGACGGCTCCACGGTGCCGGGGGTACAGGAACAACGGAGAGTCCGCTCTTGCTTCGCCGCATGCGTGCTGCTTTGTGCCTTGGTTGCCGCTTTGCGCCGGACGGAGAAGCCTTTGCTTTCTGCTTGTTGCGATGCTGCTGCATTGATGTGCCTTGCCCCCTTACCCCCGGCGAACAAACGGGCCAGCATCCGTCGCCGTTGCTAATGCTAACGCTTTGCAGTCGTTACTGCCCCCAAAGCCTGGTTGACCGATATCCCCGGTCCCCTGGGTCCTCCGTCATGCTGTGGGCCACCTCAGGCAGCCCTGGGACCCACGGGATCAAGCGAGGCAGGAACCACCTGTCGGCGCGAGATGCCCGGTAACTCCAGTAGACGGCATGATAAGTGGTTATGACTATGACTATGACTATATATATATATATATATATATATATATATATATATATATATATATATATATATATATATTACTACACCCCTCTCCCCTTAAATTTAGCTAACAACAAGCAACAACAACAAGCAACACGTCTCCTTGCTGCTTTGGCCATTGCTCCGTCCCAACGCTTCGGATCATTTGCCCATGTAGCCATCTTTGAGCCTACGTGGTGCCCTTGCCAAATCCAAGCTTTGGACCAGAAACTCACCGGTGGCGCCTTCTAACTCCACGATATGTCCGAGAAACGGCCCAAAAAGGCGACAAAAAGCCCCAAAAACTGCGCAATGTGCACCAGCACCCCGAAACCAAGAACGGGCCGTATCTTCGGCTACGTGGCTCAAAAACGAAATCCGAGGGCACCTAGTCCACCCACAACCCCCCACATTTTATGGTTTCCAAGCCTCAGAATCACCCAACGAGACACGTAGCCCCCGTACCAGCGGTCACTTGGTGCAGCCGGAGGTCCGGCCAGCCCACGCACAGTGGGGGCCAACGCTGGGTCCACCAGGGTCCCCGGGGCGAAAAAAAAGATTTTTTCCAAAGTTGTTCCTAGACGGCTTGGGATGCTCAAACAAGTGTTTTTAGGCCCTTTTGAGCCCGTGGTGGCGCGTTTTGGGCCATGGAATACCCCAGAATGCCTTGAAAATGGGCCGTTTGGGGACCAACAATGGGTCAAAAATGGGTCAAAAACGCATTTGTCCAAAAATGATCCTGGACCATTTATGATGCTCAAACAAGTGGTTTTAGCCCATTTTGAGCCCGTGGTGACGTGTTTTGGCTCATGGAAAATCCCCAAATGCCTTGAAAATAGGCCATTTTGGGACCAAAAAGGGGTCAAAAATGGGTCAAAAGCGCGTTTTTCCAAAAGTGATCCCGGACCATTTGAGATGCTCAAACAAGTGTTTTTAGCTCGTTTTGAGCCCGTTTTGACGCAGTTTAGCCCCTTCCACCACATGTATGCACCACTTTGTGCCCTTCGCACGTACCTTAGAGCCGTGTGGTGGAGCCACCTAGAGTTGGGAGAGGGGTGTAGATTAGAGGATATATATATATATATATATATATATATATATATATATATATATATATATATATATATATATATATATATATATATATATATATATATATATATATATATATATATATATATATATATATATATATATATATATATATATATATATATATATATATATATATATATATATATATATATATATATATATATATATATATATATATATATATATATATATATATATATATATATATATATATATATATATATATATATATGCAGCATGGGGCTGCGGAGGGGCGTGGCATGGGGCCGCGCAGGGGCGCGGCGCGGGGCCGCGCATGGGCGCGGCATGGGGCTGCGCAGGGGCGCAGTAGCGTGGGGCCTCGCAGGGGCGCACCGTGGGGCTGCGCAGCGGCGCACCGTGGGGCTGCGCAGGGGCGCAGTAGTGTGGGGCTGCGCAGGGGCGCAGTAGCGTGGAGCCTCGCAGGGGCGCACCGTGGGGCTGCGCAGCGGCGCAGCGTGGGGCTGCGCAGGGGCGCAGTAGTGTGGGGCTGCGCAGGGGCGCAGCGCGGGGCCGCGCATGGGCGCGGCATGGGGCTGCGCAGGGGTGCAGTAGCGTGGGGCTGCGCAGGGGCGCAGCGTGGGGCTGCGCAGGGGCGCAGCGCGGGGCTGAGCAGGGGCGCAGCGCGGGGCTGCGCAGGGGCGCAGCGCGGTGCTGAGCAGGGGCGTAACGTGGGGCTGCGCAGGGGCGCAGTAGTGTGGGGCTGCGCAGGGGCGCAGCGTGGGGTCGCGCATGTGCGCGGCCTGGGGCTGCGCAGGGGCGCAGTAGCGTGGGGCCGTGCAGGGGCGCAGCGTTGGGCTGCGCAGCGGCGCAGCGCGGGGCTGAGCAGGGGCGCAGCGTGCGGCTGCGCAGGGGCGCAGCGCGGGGCCGCGCATGGGCGCGGCATGGGGCTGCGCAGGGGTGCAGTAGCGTGGGGCTGCGCAGGGGCGCAGCGTGGGGCTGCGCAGGGGCGCAGCGCGGGGCTGAGCAGGGGCGCAGCGTGGGGCTGCGCAGGGGCGCAGCGCGGGGCTGAGCAGGGGCGAATCGTGGGGCTGCGCAGGGGCGCAGTAGTGTGGGGCTGCGCAGGGGCGCAGCGTGGGGCTGGGCAGGGGCGCAGCGTGGGGTCGCGCCGGAGTGCAGCGTGGGGCCGCGCATGTACGCGGCATGGGGCTGCGCAGGGGCGCGGCGAGGGGCCGCGCAGGGGCGCAGCAGCGCTGGGCTGCGCCGGGGCGCAGCAGCGATGGGCTGCGCAGGGGCGCAGCGTGGGGCTGCGCAGCAGCGCGGTGCGGGGTTGCGCAGGGGCGCAGCAGCGTGGGGCTGCGCAGGGGCGCAGCAGCGTGGGGCTGCGCCGGGGCGCGGCATGCAGCCGTGAAGGGGCGCAGCAGCGTGGGGCTGCGCAGGGGCGCAGCGTGGGGCTGAGTAGGGGCGAATCCTGGGGCTGCGCAGGGGCGCAGTAGTGTGGGGCTGCGCAGGGGCGGAGCGCGGGGCCGCGCATGGGCGCGGCATGGGGCTGCGCAGGGGTGCAGTAGCGTGGGGCTGCGCAGGGGCGCAGCGTGGGGCTGCGCAGGGGCGCAGCGCGGGGCTGAGCAGGCGCGCAGCGCGGGGCTGCGCAGGGGCGCAGCGCGGGGCTGAGCAGGGGCGTAACGTGGGGCTGCGCAGGGGCGCAGTAGTGTGGGGCTGCGCAGGGGCGCAGCGTGGGGTCGCGCATGGGCGCGGCCTGGAGCTGCGCAGGGGCGCAGTAGCGTGGGGCCGCGCAGGGGCGCAGCGTGGGGCTGCGCAGCGGCGCAGCGCGGGGCTGAGCAGGGGCGCAGCGTGGGGCTGCGCAGGGGTGCAGTAGCGTGGGGCTGCGCAGGGGCGCAGCGCGGGGCTGAGCAGGAGCGCAGCGTTGGGCTGCGCAGGGGCGCAGCGCGGGGCTGAGCAGGGCGAATCGTGGGGCTGCGCAGGGGCGCAGTAGTGTGGGGCTGCGCAGGGGCGCAGCGTGGGGCTGGGCAGGGGCGCAGCGTGGGGTCGCGCCGGAGTGCAGCGTGGGGCCGCGCATGTACGCGGCATGGGGCTGCGCAGGGGCGCGGCGAGGGGCCGCGCAGGGGCGCGGCAGCGCTGGGCTGCGCCGGGGCGCAGCAGCGGTGGGCTGCGCAGGGGCGCAGCGTGGGGCTGCGCAGGGGCGCGGTGCGGGGTTGCGCAGGGGCGCAGCAGCGTGGGGCTGCGCAGGGGCGCAGCAGCCTCGGGCTCCGCCGGGGCGCGGCATGGGGCCGTGAAGGGGCGCAGCAGCGTGGGCCTGCGCAGGGGCTCAGTGTGGGGCTGAGTAGGGGCGAATCCTGGGGCTGCGCAGGGGCGCAGTAGTGTGGGGCTGCGCAGGGGCGCAGCGTGGGGCTGGGCAGGGGCGCAGCATGGGGGCGCGCCGGAGTGCAGCGTGCAGCCGCGCATGGGCGCGGCCTGGGGCCGCGCAGGGGCGCCGCGTGGGGCCACGCAGAGGCGCAGCAGCGCTGGGCTGCGCAGGGGCGCAGCGTGGGGCTGCGCAGGGGCGCGGTGCGGGGTTGCGCAGGGGCGCAGCAGCGTGGGGCTGCGCAGCGGCGCAGCGCGGGGCTGAGCAGGGCGCAGCGTGGGGCTGCGCAGGGGTGCAGTAGCGTGGGGCTGCGCAGGGGCGCAGCGTGGGGCTGCGCAGGGGCGCAGCGCGGGGCTGAGCAGGGGCGCAGCGTGGGGCTGCGCAGGGGCGCAGCGCGGGGCTGAGCAGGGGCGAATCGTGGGGCTGCGCAGGGGCGCAGTAGTGTGGGGCTGCGCAGGGGCGCAGCGTGGGGCTGGGCAGGGCGCAGCGTGGGGTCGCGCCGGAGTGCAGCGTGGGGCCGCGCATGTACGCGGCATGGGGCTGCACAGGGGCGCGGCGAGGGGCCGCGCAGGGGCGCAGCAGCGCTGGGCTGCGCCGGGGCGCAGCAGCGGTGGGCTGCGCAGGGGCGCAGCGTGGGGCTGCGCAGGGGCGCGGTGCGGGGTTGCGCAGGGGCGCAGCAGCGTGGGGCTGCGCAGGGGCGCAGCAGCGTGGGGCTGCGCCGGGGCGCGGCATGCAGCCGTGAAGGGGCGCAGCAGCGTGGGGCTGCGCAGGGGCGCAGTAGTGTGGGGCTGCGCAGGGGCGCAGCGTGGGGCTGGGCAGGGGCGCAGCGTGGGGTCGCGCCGGAGTGCAGCGTGGGGCCGCGCATGTACGCGGCATGGGGCTGCACAGGGGCGCGGCGAGGGGCCGCGCAGGGGCGCAGCAGCGCTGGGCTGCGCCGGGGCGCAGCAGCGGTGGGCTGCGCAGGGGCGCAGCGTGGGGCTGCGCAGGGGCGCGGTGCGGGGTTGCGCAGGGGCGCAGCAGCGTGGGGCTGCGCAGGGGCGCAGCAGCGTGGGGCTGCGCCGGGGCGCGGCATGCAGCCGTGAAGGGGCGCAGCAGCGTGGGGCTGCGCAGGGGCGCAGCGTGGGGCTGAGTAGGGGCGAATCCTGGGGCTGCGCAGGGGCGCAGTAGTGTGGGGCTGCGCAGGGGCGGAGCGCGGGGCCGCGCATGGGCGCGGCATGGGGCTGCGCAGGGGTGCAGTAGCGTGGGGCTGCGCAGGGGCGCAGCGTGGGGCTGCGCAGGGGCGCAGCGCGGGGCTGAGCAGGCGCGCAGCGCGGGGCTGCGCAGGGGCGCAGCGCGGGGCTGAGCAGGGGCGTAACGTGGGGCTGCGCAGGGGCGCAGTAGTGTGGGGCTGCGCAGGGGCGCAGCGTGGGGTCGCGCATGGGCGCGGCCTGGAGCTGCGCAGGGGCGCAGTAGCGTGGGGCCGCGCAGGGGCGCAGCGTGGGGCTGCGCAGCGGCGCAGCGCGGGGCTGAGCAGGGGCGCAGCGTGGGGCTGCGCAGGGGTGCAGTAGCGTGGGGCTGCGCAGGGGCGCAGCGCGGGGCTGAGCAGGAGCGCAGCGTTGGGCTGCGCAGGGGCGCAGCGCGGGGCTGAGCAGGGGCGAATCGTGGGGCTGCGCAGGGGCGCAGTAGTGTGGGGCTGGGCAGGGGCGCAGCGTGGGGCTGGGCAGGGGCGCAGCGTGGGGTCGCGCCGGAGTGCAGCGTGGGGCCGCGCATGTACGCGGCATGGGGCTGCGCAGGGGCGCGGCGAGGGGCCGCGCAGGGGCGCGGCAGCGCTGGGCTGCGCCGGGGCGCAGCAGCGGTGGGCTGCGCAGGGGCGCAGCGTGGGGCTGCGCAGGGGCGCGGTGCGGGGTTGCGCAGGGGCGCAGCAGCGTGGGGCTGCGCAGGGGCGCAGCAGCCTCGGGCTCCGCCGGGGCGCGGCATGGGGCCGTGAAGGGGCGCAGCAGCGTGGGCCTGCGCAGGGGCTCAGTGTGGGGCTGAGTAGGGGCGAATCCTGGGGCTGCGCAGGGGCGCAGTAGTGTGGGGCTGCGCAGGGGCGCAGCGTGGGGCTGGGCAGGGGCGCAGCATGGGGGCGCGCCGGAGTGCAGCGTGCAGCCGCGCATGGGCGCGGCCTGGGGCCGCGCAGGGGCGCCGCGTGGGGCCACGCAGAGGCGCAGCAGCGCTGGGCTGCGCAGGGGCGCAGCGTGGGGCTGCGCAGGGGCGCGGTGCGGGGTTGCGCAGGGGCGCAGCAGCGTGGGGCTGCGCAGCGGCGCAGCGCGGGGCTGAGCAGGGGCGCAGCGTGGGGCTGCGCAGGGGCCCAGCGCGGGGCTAAGCAGGGGCGAATCGTGGGGCTGCGCAGGGGCGCAGTAGTGTGGGGCTGCGCAGGGGCGCAGCCTGGGGCTGGACAGGGGCGCAGCGTGGGGTCGCGCCAGAGTGCAGCGTAGGGCGGCGCATGGGCGCGGCATGAGGCCGCGCAGGGGCGCAGCAGCGCTGGGCTGCGCCGGGGCGCAGCAGCGCTGGGCTGCGCAGGGGCGCAGCGTGGGGCTGCGCAGGGGCGCGATGCGGGGTTGCGCAGGGGCGCAGCAGCGTGGGGCTGCGCAGGGGCGCTGCAGCGTGGGGCTGCGCCGGAGCGCAGCATGGGGCCGTGAAAGGGCGCAGCAGCGTGGGGCTGCGCAGGGGCGCAGCGTAGGGCTGAGTAGGGGCGAATCGTGGGGCTGCGCAGGGGCACAGTAGTGTGGGGATGCGCAGGGGCGGAGCGCGGGGCCGCGCATGGGCGCGGCATGGGGCTGCGCAGGGGTGCAGTCGCGTGGGGCTGCGCAGGGGTGCAGCTCGGGGCTGCGCATGGGCGCAGCGCAGGGCTGAGCAGGCGCGCAGCGCGGGGCTGCGCAGGGGCGCAGCGCGGGGCTGAGCAGGGGCGTAACGTGGGGCTGCGCAGGGGCGCAGTAGTGTGGTGCTGCGCAGGGGCGCAGCGTGGGGTCACGCATGGGCGCGGCCTGGAGCTGCGCAGGGGCGCAGTAGCGTGGGGCCGCGCAGGGGCGCAGCCTGGGGCTGCGCAGCGGCGCAGCGCGGGGCTGAGCAGGGGCGCAGCGTGGGGCTGCGCAGGGGCGCAGTAGTGCGGGGCTGCGCAGGGGCGCAGCGCGGGGACGCGCATGGGCGCGGCATGGGGCTGCGCAGGGGTGCAGTAGCGTGGGGCTGCGCAGGGGCGCAGCGTGGGGCTGCGCAGGGGCGCAGCGCGGGGCTGAGCAGGGGCGCAGCGTGGGGCTGCGCAGGGGCGCAGCGCGGGGCTGAGCAGGGGCGAATCGTGGGGCTGCGCAGGGGCGCAGTAGTGTGGGGCTGCGCAGGGGCGCAGCGTGGAGTCGCGCCGGAGTGCAGCGTGGGGCCGCGCATGTACGCGGCATGGGGCTGCGCAGGGGCGCGGCGAGGGGCCGCGCAGGGGCGCAGCAGCGCTGGGCTGCGCCGGGGCGCAGCAGCGGTGGGCTGCGCAGGGGCGCAGCGTGGGGCTGCGCAGGGGCGCGGTGCGGGGTTGCGCAGGGGCGCAGCAGCGTGGGGCTGCGCAGGGGCGCAGCAGCGTGGGGCTGCGCCGGGGCGCGGCATGGGGCCGTGAAGGGGCGCAGCCGCGTGGGGCTGCGCAGGGGCGCAGCGTGGGGCTGAGTAGGGGCAAATCGTGGGGCTGCGCAGGGGCGCAGTAGTGTGGGGCTGCGCAGGGGCTCAGCTTGGGGCTGGGCAGGGGCGCAGCATGGGGGCGCGCCGGAGTGCAGCGTCCAGCCGCGCATGGGCGCGGCCTGGGGCCGCGCAGGGGCGCCGCGTGGGGCCGCGCAGGGGCGCAGCAGCGCTGGGCTGCGCAGGGGCGCAGCGTGGGGCTGCGCGGGGGCGCAAAGGTTTGGGGCGGCGCGGGGCGTAGTAGTGCGGTGCTGCGCAGGGGCGCAGCGCGGGGCTGAGCAGGGGCGCAGCGCGGGGCTGAGCAGAGGCATAACTTGGGGCTGCACAGGGGCGCAGTAGTGTGGGGCTGCGCAGGGGCGCAGCGTGAGGCTGCGCAGGGGCGCAGCACGGGGCCGCGCATGGGCGCAGCCTGGGGCTGCGCAGGGGCGCAGTAGCGTGGGGCCGCGCAGGGGCGCACCGTGGGGCTGCGCAGCGGCGCAGCGCGGGGCTGAGCAGGGGCGCAGCGTGGGGCTGCGCAGGGGCGCAGTAGGGTGGGGCTGCGCAGGGGCGCAGTAGTGTGGGGCTGCGCAGGGGCGCAGCGCGGGGCCGCGCATGGGCGCGGCATGGGGCTGCGCAGGGCTGCAGTAGCGTGGGGCTGCGCTGGGGCGCAGCGTGGGGCTGCGCAGGGGCGCAGCGCGGGGCTGAGCAGGGGCGCAGCGCGGGGCTGAGCAGAGGCAGAACTTGGGGCTGCACAGGGGCGCAGTAGTGTGGGGCTGCGCAGGGGCGCAGCGTGAGGCTGCGCAGGGGCGCAGCACGGGCCCGCGCATGGGCGCAGCCTGGGGCTGCGCAGGGGCGCAGTAGCGTCGGGCCGCGCAGGGGCGCACCGTGGGGCTGCGCAGCGGCGCAGCGCGGGGCTGAGCAGGGGCGCAGCGTGGGGCTGCGCAGGGGCGCAGTAGTGTGGGGCTGCGCAGGGGCGCAGCGCGGGGCCGCGCATGGGCGCGGCATGGGGCTGCGCAGGGCTGCAGTAGCGTGGGGCTGCGCTGGGGCGCAGCGTGGGGCTGCGCAGGGGCGCAGCGCGGGGCTGAGCAGGGGCGCAGCGTGGGGCTGCGCAGGGGCGCAGCGCGGGGCTAAGCAGGGGCGCAGCGTGGGGTCGCGCCGGAGTGCAGCGTAGGGCCGCGCATGGGCGCGGCATGGGGCCGCGCAGGGGCGCAGCAGCGCTGGGCTGCGCCGGGGCGCAGCAGCGCTGGGCTGCGCAGGGGCGCAGCGTGGGGCTGCGCAGGGGCGCGATGCGGGGTTGCGCAGGGGCGCAGCAGCGTGGGGCTGCGCAGGGGCGCAGCAGCGTGGTGCTATGCCGGGGCGCGGCATGGGGCCGTGAAGGGGCGCAGCAGCGTGGGGCTGCGCAGGGGCTCAGCGTGGGGCTGAGTAGGGGCGAATCGTGGGGCTGCGCAGGGGCGCAGTAGTGTGGGGCTGCGCAGGGGCGCAGCCTGGGGCTGGGCAGGGGCGCAGCGTGGGGGCGCGCCGGAGTGCAGCATGCAGCCGCGCATGGGCGCGGCCTGGGGCCGCGCAGGGGCGCGGCGTGGGGCCGCGCAGGGGCGCAGTAGCGCTGGGCTGCGCAAGGGCGCAGCGTGCAGCTGCGCGGGGGCGCGGTGCGGGGTTGCGCAGGGGCGCAGCAGCGTTGGGCTGCGTAGGGGCGCAAAGGTTCGGGGCGGCGCGGGGGCGTAGTAGTGCGGTGCTGCGCAGGGGCGCAGCGCGGGGTTGGGCAGGGGCACAGCTTGGGGCCGCGCAGGGGCGCAGCGCGGGGCTGCGCACGGGCGCAGCGCGGGGTTGCGCAGGGGCGCCACAGCGTGGGACTGGGCAGGGGCGTAACACCGTGGGCGCAGCAACCTGGGGCTGCGCAGGGGCGCAGCAGCGTGGGGCTGCGCTGGAGGGCAGCGTGGGGCTGCGTAGGGGCGCAGCAGCGTGGGGCTGCGCTGGAGGGCAGCCTGGGGCTGCGCAGGGGCGCAGCGGCCTGGGGCCGTGCAGGGGAGCAGCAGCGTGGGGCTGCGCAGGGGCGTAGCAGCCCGGGGCTGGGCAGGGGCGTAGTAGCGTGGGGCTGCGCTGGAGGTCAGCGTGGGGCTGCGCAGGGGCGCAGCAGCGCGGGGCTGTGCAGGGGAGCAGCAGCGTGGGGCTGCGCTGGAGGGCAGCGTGGGGTTGCGCAGGGGCGCAGCAGCGTGGAGCTGCGCAGGGGCGCAGCAGCGCAGGGCTGTGCAGGCGAGCAGCAGCGTGGGGCTGCGCTGGAGGGCAGCGTGGGGTTGCGCAGGGGCGCAGCAACCTGGGGCTGGGCAGGGGCTCAGTAGCGTGGGGCTGCGCAGGGGCGCGGCAGCCAGGGCTGCGCAGGGGCGCAGTAGCGTGGGGCTGCGCTGGAGGGCAGCGTGGGGCTGTGCAGGGGCGCAGCAGCGCGGGGCTGTGCAGGGGAGCAGCAGCGTGGGGCTGCGCTGGAGGGCAGCGTGGGGCTGCGTAGGGGCGCAGCAGCCCGGGGCTCGGCAGGGGCTCAGTAGCGTGGGGCTGCGCAGGGGCGCGGCAGCCAGGGGTGTGCTGGGGCGCAGCAGCGTGGGGCTGGGCAGGGGCGTGGCAGCGTGGGCGCAGCAACCTGGGGCTGCGTAGGGGCGCAGCAGCGTGGGGCTGCGCTGGAGTGCAGCGTGGGGCTGCGTAGGGGCGCAGCAGCGTGGGGCTGCGCTGGAGTGCAGCGTGGGGCTGCGCGGGGGCGCAGCAGCGTAAGGCTGCGCTGGGGTGCAGCGTGGGGCTGCGCAGGGGTGCAGCAGCGTGGGGCCGCGCAGGAGTGCAGCGTGGGTCTGCGTAGGGGCGCAGCAGCATGGGGCTGCGCTGGAGTGCAGCGTGGGGGTGAGTAGGGGCGCAGCAGCGTGGGGCTGCGCCGGAGTGCAGCGTGGTGCTGCACTCCGGGGCGCAGCAGCGTGGGGCTGCGCCGGAGTGCAGCGTGGGGCTGCGCAGGGGCGCAGCAGCGTGGGGCTGCGCCGGAGTGCAGCGTGGGGCTGCGCAGGGGCGCAGCAGCGTGGGGCTGCGCTGGAGTGTTGCGTGGGGCTGCGCAGGGGCGCAGCAGCGTGGGGCTGTGTTGGAGTGCAGCGTGGGGCTGCGTAGGGGCGCAGCAGCGTGGGGCTGCGCCGGAGTGCAGCGTGGGGCTGCGCAGGGGCGCAGCAGCGTGGGGCTGCGCTGGAGTGCAGCGTGGGGCTGCGTAGGGGCGCAGTAGCGTGGGGCTGCGCCGGGGCGCGGCAGCCAGGGCTGTGCAGGGGCGCAGCAGCGTGGGGCTGCGCCGGAGTGCAGCGTGGTGCTGCACTCCGGGGTGCAGCAGCGTGGGGCTGCGCCGGAGTGCAGCGTGGGGCTGCGCAGGGGCGCAGCAGCGTGGGGCTGCGCCGGAGTGCAGCGTGGGGCTGCGCAGGGGCGCAACAGCGTGGGGCTGCGCTGGAGTGTTGCGTGGGGCTGCGCAGGGGCGCAGCAGCGTGGGGCTGTGTTGGAGTGCAGCGTGGGGCTGCGTAGGGGCGCAGCAGCGTGGGGCTGCGCCGGAGTGCAGCGTGGGGCTGCGCAGGGGCGCAGCAGCGTGGGGCTGCGCCGGAATGCAGCGTGGGGCTGCGCAGGGGCGCAGCAGCGTGGGGCTGCGCTGGAGTGCAGCGTGGGGCTGCGTAGGGGCGCAGTAGCGTGGGGCTGCGCCGGGGCGCGGCAGCCAGGGCTGTGCAGGGGCGCAGCAGCGTGGGGCTGTGCAGGGGCGTAGCAGCGTGGGCGCAGCAACCTGGGGCTGCGTAGGGGCACAGCAGCGCCGGGCTGCGCCGGACTGCAGCGTGGGGCTGCGCAGGGGCGCAGCAGCGTGGGGCTGCGCTGGAGTGCAGCGTGGGGCTGCGTAGGGGCGCAGCAGCGTGGGGCTGCGCCGAAGTGCAGCGTGGGGCTGCGCAGGGGCGCAGCAGCGTGGGGCTGCGCTGGAGTGCAGCGTGGGGCTGCGTAGGGGCGCAGTAGCGTGGGGCTGCGCTGGAGTGCAGCGTGGGGCTGCGTAGGGGCGCAGCAGCGTGGGGCTGCGCTGGAGTGCAGTGTCAGGCTGCGTAGGGGCGCAGCAGCGTGGGGCTGCGCTGAAGTGCAGCGTGGGGCTGCGTAGAGGCGCAGCAGCGTGGGGCTGCGCTGGAGTGCAGCATGGCGCTGCGCAGGGGCGCAGCAGCGTGGGGCTGTGCTGGAGTGCAGCGTGGGGCTGCGCAGGGGTGCAGCAGCGTGGGGCTGCGCAGGGGCGCAGCAGCGCGCAGCTGCGCTGGAGGGCAGCGTGGGGCTGCGCAGGGGTGCAGCAGCGTGGGGCTGCGCCGGGGCGCGGCAGCCAGGGCTGTGCAGGGGCGCAGCAGCGTGGGGCTGTGCAGGGGTGTAGCAGCATGGGCGCAGCAACCTGGGGCTGCGCAGGGGCGCAGCAGCGTGGGGCTGCGCTGGAGTGCAGCGTGGGGCTGCGTAGGGGCGCAGCAGCGTGGGGCTGCGCTGGAGTGCAGCGTGGGGCTGCGTAGGGGCGCAGCAGCGTGGGGCTGCGCTGGAGTGCAGCGTGGGGCTACGCAGGGGCGCAGCAGCGTGGGGCTGCGCTGGAGTGCAGCGTGGGGCTGCGTAGGGGCGCAGCAGCGTGGGGCTGCGCTGGAGTGCAGCGTGGGGCTGCGGAGGGGCGCAGCAGCGTGGGGCTGCGCTGGAGTTCAGCGTGGGGCTGAGTAGGGGCGCAGCAGCGTGGGGCTGCGCTGGAGTGGCGCGTGGGGCTGCGTAGGGGCGCAGCAGCGTGGGGCTGCGCTGGAGTGCAGCGTGGGGCTGCGCAGGGATGCAGCTGCGTGGGGCTGCGCAGGGGCGCAGCTGCGTGCAGCTGCCCTGGAGGGCAGCGTGGGGCTGCGCAGGAGTGCAGCAGCGTGGGGCTGTGCAGGGTTGCAGCAGCGTGGGGCTGCACAAAGGTGCAGCAGCGTGGGGCTGCTTAGGGGCGCAGCGGCGTGGGGCTGCGCAGGAGCGCAGCGGCGTGGGGCTGCGCAGGGGTGCAGCAGCGTGGGGCTGCGCAGGGGTGCAGCAGCGTGGGGCCGCGCAGGGGCGCAGCAGCGTGGGGCTGCAAAGAGCAGCTGTGTGGGGCGGCGCAGTGGTGGGGGGGCTGTGTAGGGGCGTAGCGGCATTGGGGTGCACTGGGGCGCAGCTGATGGGCGGCCGGGGGCTGCGTGGGTTGCGTGGGGGGCGTGCCGTGGGGTGGTGTCGGGGTGTGGCCTGCTACCTAGCCTCTCACTACGAGGATGTGGCGAGGAAGACGCAGGGGAACTGAGGCCGGAGAGCCTGGGGATGGGGGCTGTGGCGCTGGCGGCGCGTTATCCCTGGCTGGGATGGCCGGGGTGCCCTGGGGTCCCGTGGGGGCGGAGGCTCCCCACGTCGGCCGGGTGGGAAACCACGACCTGTGTTTCCGTCACCGAAATTCTTAGGGTTCTACCCCAGGAACTTACCCGCCGCGGGGACTGTGGGCCGGGACGGCCAAGGGGGATGACAATGAAGAGGAAATGGGGGGCCAGGATGAGCCTGGCGGTCGGCACCTTCCCTCGGCCTGGGGGAGGCCGTTGCCCGGGGCTATTTCCTTCCTCCCGTGGCTGTGGTGCTGTAGTGGGTGGTGGTGTGGCTACCTCCCAACGGGTGTCTGTGCCCGGTGCCGTGGGTACAGACCCCCGTTGGGGGCAGGTACGAAGCGCCCGGTCGCCTCGCTCCCCCTGCACAACAGCCCGCCAGGCGCCGGTTGGCCTTTAGTGCCAGCTGTTGTGGGGGGGGGCGCTCGGGGCAGTGCGGGGCCCCTCCGCTCTCCTGGCGGCCCGCACTGCCCGTATAATGCATCAAGGGGCAGCGCGCGCTCGTACCGCACGCGCGGGCCGCGCCGCCCCAGCCGGGGTGGGGTACAGGGGGGGGGGTCAGGGGGTCGCGGCAGGCGGATGGAGGGTGGCGGGGGCTCGTACCGCGCACCGGCGGGCCCCGCCACCCTCCAGTCGGGAGGCGCAGCTGCTGGGGTTCTGGGGGCCCCACCCAGGGGCCTTCGCCCCCCCCCGTGCGGTTTCGGTGTGGGGGAGGCAAAGGCCACTGGCGGCCATGACACATGGTGCACAGGGAGGAAGGTATGACACATGCAACGTATATATATATATATATATATATATATATATATACATATATATATATATATATGTATATATATATATATATATATACATATATATATATGTATATATATATATATATATATGTATATATGTATATATATATATATACATATATACATATATATATATATATATACATATATATATATATATATACATATATATATATATATGTATATATATATATATATATATATATATATATATATATATATATATATATATATATATATAGTCATAGTCATAGTCATAGTCATAACCACTTATCATGCCGTCTACTGGAGTTACCGGGCATCTCGCGCCGACAGGTGGTTCCTGCCCCGCTCGATCCCGTGGGTCCCAGGGCTGCCAGAGGTGGCCCACAGCATGACGGAGGACCCAGAGGACCGGGGATACCGGGCAACCAGGCTTTGGGGGCAGTGGCAACTGCAAAGCGTTAGCATTAGCAACGGCGACGGACGCTGGCCCGTTTGTTCGCCGGGGGTAAGGGGGCAAGGCAAAGCAGCGCAGCAGCATCGCAACAAGCAGAAAGCAAGGGCACCACTGTCCGTCGCAAAGCAGCAACCAAGGAACAAAGCAGCACGCATGCGGCGAAGCGAGAGCTGACCCTCCATCGTTCACGTTGCCCCGCCACTGTGGAGACACCCAACACCCATGACCCCACGTAATCCATTGTCGTCCGCGTCCTCGAAACTGCCCACCACCCCTGACTCCACGTATCCCTCTGCCAGCACGCACTAGCCTGTATGTGCATAGCCAGGATTTCTGGGAGGCTCCAGCCTAGCCTGGCCCTCAGCTTTCATCGCCCTCATGTCTCCACATTGTACGCCATCTTCCCACCGCACCAGTCCCCTAGTATAGTACAGAAACACGTTACCCACTCCACGTCCCCGTGGCCCCGTGCTGCCCCCACACCCCAGATATATACCATGCTGGCATCCCATGTCAGGGGCCAGCGCCCAATCTGCATCGAGGCATTCACTTGCCCACATATAATATATCTTGAGGGTCTACAGGGGGGGACGCCGGCCGCTTTGCGACGGGAGTGGCGCAACCCGTGAATATCGCTGGCTGGGATTCGGGCTGGTGGGTGCCGTAGCTTGGTTATCGACCCCCTGTAGGGGTACCCACCAGAGGCTCGCCCCGGGCCGTGGTTACCAGGTGCACCTCATCTGGCCCACATACAAAGCCCTGGCGCCTACCCTTGACCCTTACCTGCACTGATTGGCCAGCTTCCGTGGTTGCGCCTCTTCCGCCACAGCAGCGGCCAGGCCGCAGGTTCGGCCCCCACCGACGACGTGGCGAGCCTACTTATAGCATTGGCCCGCGCGTCACCCCCCGGACCACTCAGCATGCCGCTCCCCTGCCCTCCTCGCCTCTAGCCGACCGGACTGGCGCCCCCCAGGGGTAAGCTGTTACAGTGGTGAGGCGACTGCATACTCTTCACTACGACGTCGCGCAGTACCGCCGTTGCCACGCCGTCGCCACCTGCTAGCCGCCACGACACTCACCACTGCAACCACAAGGCCATGGTCAGAGGTTAGACTATGTACATGCCCGCAGGCACGGTCCCTCTAGTTGGTTAACGGGGCCAGGGGATGCCCCCGCGCTCCCCCTGAGTTGTTAGAGGGGTCAGGGGGACACCCCAGTACCGCCATGCATCCCCGTGCTCCCCCACTGTACGGTTCCCCAGTACCGCCGCGTTCCCCCACCGTACGGACTCCAGTACCGCCGCATACCCCCACCATACGGTCCCCTGTACCGCTGCGTACACCCCCACGATGTCAGTACACCGTCATCTGGAACTTCCCCGCTGCTCCCCCACTGTACGGCTCCCCAGTACCGCCGCGTACCCCCGCCGTACGGATCCCAGTACCGCCGCGTTGACCCCCAAGACTCCAGTACTCCGCCACCTGGAACTCCACGTGCCCCCTGTGAGCGCTCCCTCCAGGCTGCCATGCCGTCTCCACGACGCTCGCCATACTGTCCCCCTGATGACCCCACCGTCATAACCTTCCACGCACACATCTGCGCCCCGTCGCCGCTCCTGGGGCCTGCAGGCTGACCCCGCAACCCCGTGTAACACTCCCAGGGGGCGCCGCAGCGCTGTAACCCCCAAACAACTCCGTGCACCCCCGGTGTATCCCGAGCAACCACTCCCAAGATTGCCGTAGCCGGGCCGCCAGTAGAGACCCCGGTGCCATGGGAATACCCTACAGGGGTTTGGGCCTTATTACCCTGGTCGGGACGACCCATGACACCTCACTGTTGTATGCGGCGACCCGGGGCAGGCGGGTGAAGCATCCCTGTCCGACCCTCAAGTACGGGGGCAGTACGGCTCACCATCAGGCCGGCACGACCTGTCACATCGCGTTGGCCGTCATACGCCGCCTGCCAGTACCGGAAAATCAGGCCGCGTAGGCACTGCTTCTCAGGCGCCACTCCCTCCGCTGCGTCCAGCGTAGGGATGGTAGCTGGTGCACCCACAATTCCCATCCCCATCAACCTGCACCCCCGACACCCACCACTCCGTCACCGTTTCCTCCGTGATGCCACAACCAGAGTATCCGTGAGTCGCCCTCCAGAGCCGCCCACCACAGCATCAGGGGCAGGGCCGCAGACGGCGCTCCAGGGCACCGTACCCCTTCCACTCGGACGCTCTTCAGGCCACCCTGGATAGTCGTCCAGGCACTTGAGGACATCCGTCCAGAGTGCCGCAGTGCCCACCTCGCCTTAGGCCACCCCCTGTCGGCATGCTCCTGACATGTCCCGCACAGCGGGGCGGAGGCACACTGATGAACCCAAACGGACACCGTCTCCCCGCACCCGTGGCATCGGTGCGGAAGCACAGACCGCGATGGAACGCAGCTACCATCACAGCACTGCGACCACAGGTCCTGCCATACATCGCAGCACGCGTCCTGGAGCCCGAGCAAAGCCCCTGTCAGCGTGCGTGCTGTGGCACTACTGAGGAGGCTGCGCCTCGCCTCCTCCCACGTGGACACCGGGCGGAGTATCGGTCGTCCGTCAGGCATCTCCGGCAGGCTCTCAAGCAGCCGGGGCCACCGCGCCACCTTGGGGCCGCGCGTGCCATGCGCCAGGAGCTCCCAACCGTAGTCCCGCAAGACCTCCCCGATGACAACAACCCCGTCCTGCTCCGGGCCCCTGGCGGAAGCCAGAACCAAGCGTTGTCCTCCCGCCCGAGCCTCAATGACCGCCCTGAGACCCAGGGTGTCAAGGGTGTGACGGGCATCGGCAGCCACGTGGTCGTCCCCCTCTGGCAGAGAGAACATGGCCTCCGTGACTTGGCCTTGCGCGTCGTCGCCCTGTACCCGCGCCAGCTGCTTGGAGCCCACTAACACTGCCATGGACCGCTGCTCCATGACCGCCGGTACGGCTCGTCGCAGCTGCCGGTCATATAGCCACAACGTACCCACGTCAAGTACGACAGCCACCGCCAGGACTGGGAGACCGCACAGAGGTTGCTGAAGGACTGGCAGCACCTCGCGAGGCCAGCCCATGACGTTCCCCACAGCTGGATGGTTGGCGTACACCTGGAGCCAGGGATCACTCTGGCCGTCAGGGTTTCTCACCTTGGTACCCCGCACCTGGGCCCAGGACTGCGCCGACACCACGCGGGACCACTCCCTGAATGCCGTGATGTCCCGCGCCACCCAGGAACCGATCCACCGGTCGAAGGCCTGCGCCACCGCCGCCATCCAGTGAGGGAACAAGGACAGGGCCTCCTCACGCTCGATGCACGACCGCGACACCAGCAGTGCGTGCAGCGGTGCCCTCAGAAAGGTTGCCCGCAGGTCGCCGGGGAGGCCGGCAAACGGGTTCCACGGCGGACGCTGCAGGATCCTCCCTGCCGGCGGGCAGAAGGGTGTGTCACCGCGCAGGAACGCGTATACCGCCCTCCTTCGATCTTGCATCGGCAGCTGCATGATCTGGGTGAGCCGATGGTTCCTGCGGGCATACACATCTTCCCCTATCTGGACCATGTCCTCCACAAAGAGTCTGGCCTTGGCAGGGCCCCGGGACGACGCCGCTCGCACCGCAGCGAACAGCCGCTTCAGGTCCCCGGGTACGACACCTGCCATCAGGGATTCTGCCCACCTGCAGCCGTGCTCCCTCCACGCCACGAACTCCACCGCCCTGTCCGTTAGGGGTAGCTCCGCCGTGAACTCCTCCACACGCCTGCACAGGAGCCCAGCCACCTCCTCGTCCCGCGCACACAGTAGGCGCATGTGGCCGATGTCCTCCTCCGGCCCCCCACAGAAGATACAGGGGTGGGCTGGTATTGCCACACGCGTGAGCTTCTGTCTCCACCGTCGCATGACCTGCATGGTGGACAAGCGACCGTCACGTGCCCGCAGCATATTCCTGTGCGTTGGGCCGTGGTGCACAGCTCCCAGGGACATCGCCTCGCAGGCGCCAGCTAGTGGCGTGTGCGCCCTGGTGCGTGCCGCTAGCGAACGCCACTCTATCTCCCGGACCTGCTGAAGGGCTTGCATGGATGGTACACGCGGCTCGAGCTCACCATTATCCCCCGGTACCAAGAGGATGGCGTGCTCCTTCGGCAGGACAAGATGGACTGGCGGGGCCATCGCACGGGCCGCGGCAGAGTCCGGTGCCTCAAGCGGGACCGCCGCTAAGTGCGAGCTCTGCCTCACCACCCAGTGGTGCGGCCCCCCAACTCGGCGCGGCAGCCGCTGCAGCCCCTCCACTATCCAGCTCAGTGCATGTTGATTGACCAGATGTGACGTCGGTCCCTTGATGCCACGGTACAGGGCCTCCTGCGCCCTGCGGAGATGCGCTCCTATGACGGACGCATCCACCACGTGTACCGTGCACGCTGACGGGGGCGTGTGCAACAAGTACGCCGCCGCGCCAATGATCTCTGCCTCCGGGACCGTGCCGTAGATGGCACCCGTCCACGTGGGGATTCCGTGGCTGGCCACCGCCACATTTGTGGCGTCGTCTCCCTGGGGCGACGCGTCAGACGATGTGACTTTAGTCGCCACCGGCACCCAGCAGTACCGGTGGGGCTCTAGCCACGCCACGTCGGAGTGGGGGCTCTGCACCACCTTTCCCAGAGACGCCGCGCTGGAGGCCGTGAGCTCCGGGGACAGGACCACCCTCGGTCGATACACCGCATGTGGTCTCCAGGCCAGGTCACATCCGCAGACTGACTTGATGGCGTCCAGGGCGGTGGTGTATTCCGCCCCCCAAACCGTTGCGGAGCAGGAAGGCTGGTATACCACGACAGACCCCTGCTCCACTGCGCCACCACCACGCAACGACGTGACGGCGACATGCGGATCATGCGGCACGTTGGACATTCGGACCACTTCCGGGACCGAGTGCTCATCCAGATCCGGGATTGGGCCTGCCGGTAGCAGAAGAACAATTGCCCATTCGCTGCACTTGTGCACCGCCGCGCACGACCTGGAAAACGCTGGCTGTCCGTGCACAACCCACAGTGGTGGCGGGCTTATGCCGCCCGCGGCGTGTGGAGTGAGTAGGGGGACTGACGCCGGATCGTCTTGCTGCTGGTAGCCCTCAAAGATGTTCCCCAACAGAAACAGGAGGGCGGCCAGCGGGACGAACGGCATGGACAGCCCCGGGTTGGCCGGGTCCCATCCTTCCTCCCTGTATCCGCCCACCACATACACGTCCCCCGCAGCGGACTGTCTATTGCGTTTGCTGGCCTTCTTTCGGCGCACTGGGTGAATGAGACGGTGAGTCAACGGACCGGGCAGCTGCGGCCGGAAGACGTCGCGAAGCCCCGTGAGCCACACGTGGTCCAGCTGGTGGGGTCCTACTCCCGCGTGCGGAAGGTGCAGGTGGTCCTCGTGGCACTCCTGTAGCTGGACCGCCCAGTGCCCAGGCGCAGGGCAGGGGAGCCGCGCATGCAGGAGGTCATTTGCAGGATCAGTCAGGGACTGCACTGCCGCATCTGTGCGGGGCCCCGAGAGAATGCAGATGTCCCTACCCTTGAAGGCGTAGGATTGGGATACCCACTTCCGCCCCGCCCACTGCACTTGCGGCAGATGGGCGTGTACACACGAGTACACCGACGATGGCATGAGAAGCCCCACGCGCAACGTCCCCATCGCCCTGAGCACCCTGTCCACCCACGTATTGCCAGCGTGTGTGGCGAATGACGCAGAGGGCACCATGAACTGCCCGCACACTCCGTACTGCACGTGCATGTCTCGGAGCATGGCCCGCAGCTCATCACGGACCGTCATCGACCTGTGGTGGGTGAGCTGAGCCACGGTCGCCACGACGGAGTCGCGGCATATAACCTGGACATCTGCCAACCGTAGCCCATGACCTGACCGCACCGCCACGTTGGACAGGTCCTTGGGCAGCTTCTCGAACTGCAGGGCCGCAGCCTTGATGGCAGTATTCAGCTTGACCCGCGCCTCCGCCGTGTCGGACAGGTAGGGCGCCGCGTACCGCACGACGCCACCAACCACGGCCGCCATCACCTCATGAGGCACCGACGCCGGCCCCAGCGTGTTCTTGCACCAGCCCAGCAGGGCTTCACACCGGAGTACATGTTTCTCCTTCATGGTCGCCATCCCCCTGGGATCGAGGCGCAGGCCCAAGTATGGTACCGTGCCCTTGGCACGTAAGCATACCCATGGGGCCGCTGTGTCCCCCGGGTTCAGGTATACCATAATCGAGTGGATGCGAGCAGTACTGGCATAGGCGCATTTGCTCACGTTGAGGGACATGCCCATGTCAGTGAGATACCGCGCTATCGCCGCTGCATACTCCAGGAATTGCGGCAGGGAGTGCGCTTTCAGCAGGAGGTCATCACAGTACGCCTGTACCAGGGGTGGCACCGCGTGGCGAGCATCTCCCCGCGCCTTACAGGCAAGGCTCCGCAGGAGAGGCTCCAATAGGAGGAGGTAGAGCACAGCGCTCTCCGCACTGCCCTGCCGCAGGCCCCTGTGGAGCCGTATGCTCGGCGTCGGGCCATGCGCAGTGACGATGCGCACCAGGGACCCGCAGCTGAGGGTGTGGAAGAGCCTGATGAGCTCCTCCGGGACACCCATGTGGCGCAGGAGGAGCGCCAGTGCTCCGTGCGGCGCTGTGTCAAAAGCTTTCGACACATCGAAGGCCAGGACGTGGTTTTCCTCCATCCCACGCTGCAGCCTGCGCTGGGCCAGGAACACCGGGGCAGCCGCCGTGGAGCCCGGCATGGCTCCGAACTGCCAGTCCGCGGCCAGTCCCTTGCGTGCCAGAACAGCTGTGAACCTCCGCATGAGGGGGGTCATGAGCATTCGCATGTCTTGCTGCCCCAGCGCTATCGGCCTGTACTCGTCCAGGTTGCCCGTGGCTGTGCCCTTGGGCATCAGCCAGATAATGGCCTCGTGCCAGGACTCCGGGACATCCGCACCCCGCAGGATTGCCCTGTACGCATGCACCAGGAGCCCCTGCACCGGTTCAGGCAGCTCTGCTATGAGGGCTGCCGTGACCCGGTTGGACCCCGGAGCTTTGTCGTCCGCCACGGCCTGTCTCACGGCGTCTTTAAGGTCCTGCATGGTGTAGTCCTGTACCGACCTCCACTCCTCCGGCACCCCTTTGGGAATGTGGGCCCGGACCAGCCGCTCGAAGGCCGGCAGGTTCACTGGCCGCTTGGCGTACAGCGCCTCCCAATACCTCTGGACCTCGCCAATGACGTCCGAGGCCTCCAAGAGCACCTTCTCCGACTCGCGGACGCGTACGGACCATAGGCCTGACGGGGCATAGTTCACCACGTTGATGGCCCCCCGTATCGCCGTCCATCGGAGCTGCAGGTCCGGTACCCTGCCCCGCCAGTAGTCCTTGATGGACCGGCGCCTGTTGCTCCTGAGGACATCCCGCAGCTCCTCCACGCGTGTCTCCAGCTGGCGGAGCTGTTGGTCCAATGCGGCACGCAGGTCCTCAACCGAGGCGGGGGATAGGTCGGGGTCCACTCGCCGGAGGTGCTGTAGCAGGGCAGTCGCTTCCTGGGAGTGGAGTCCGGCCGCTGCCGCGTCCCGTTGCCACAGCTGATGGGCACGCCAGGCCAGGGCCTGCTGATCCGAGAGGACCTGGTCCAGCGACGCCTCCGTTTCCGCCTGCCCGTGTGGGTACTGCGGGTCCACGCCGGAAGGCATGCGCACTCCCGTGACCCTGGACACGTCATCACGGAAGGCGTAGAGCAGGTCAAAGACCGCTTGCACCTCCGACGTGCCCATGGTGGCAGTGTCCTGGTCCGATGAGAGCCACGCCTGTAGCCGCTGATCCCCGCAGGCCTTCTGCAGTACTGCCGCCACCGCCTCACGAACCCCCGGGGAGTCCGGACGTATGGCGTGCAGCCTGCCCTGGGCGTGCGAGTAGGCCATCCTGGTGACCCTCTCTTTGCCGGCCACCGCTAGCGGGATGTCCAGGACCACAGGGCCATGATCTGACCCCAGCGACGCCGGAGACCGCCCCGGCGCCAAGTGAGGGCGCTCACGCGCCGCCCACGGGACCAGAGGCGAGTTCAGAAGGAAGGAGTCCAGTCGGTGCCCCTCCCTCGTGGGCCTCCTGTCCTCCTCCCGTTCCGGGCCTGCCCTGCGGAAGCCACACTGTTCCCACAGGGCTTGGAACCTCCTCGTGGTAGGGTGCCACGGGGACTCCAGCCACACGTTGAAGTCCCCTCCGAGGAGCACGGCCCTGGTGCCACCCGCGCTCTTGGCCGCCGCGTACATGGCCACGTCAGCCCAGAAGGACGCCTTAGACGCCCAGGAGTCGCCGCCGCTACCCGGGCCGTGGACGTTGATGACCGTGAGGGTGCCACCTGCGGTCACCACATCCAGGGCCATGGCCTTGCCCGGCACGATGTCCACGATGTCTCGAACCTCCTCCGCGGCGAACACGTCCGCCCGAAGGGCAATCAAGAGCCCGCCGCGCACCGCCGTCGCCGACGCCGCCTGGGCATCCACCCCTGGGTATGTATGATACCCATGGTGACGCCACTGGTTCTCGGAGTGCACCACACCTTGAGGGTCCTGCAGGCCAGTCTCCTGGAATAGGCCCAGGATGGCACCCTCGGCGTTCATGATACCCGCCGCCACCGCTTCACCGTCGAGCATACCTGGGGTCACTGGTACACCGTCCCCCCGCATCGAGCCCTGGACGTTCCAGGACACCGCCGCTCTGGTGTCGGAGGCGGGGCCCCTTCATGGCTGCACGTGTGGATCGGGGCCCCCCGCCGGATCCGGATCACTGGACGGAGAGGGGCCACCAGCAGGCTCTGGGGGACCACCTGCATCCGGCGCGGGTGGCTGGCGAGGTGGCCCCTGACCCCGTGGGCCTCCGCCCGAGGAGGTCGTCGCCTGCTGAGACCCGGCAGATGCGGCGGGCTCCCCCTCAGCCTGCCCGCTGGACGTACTTGCCGCCGTACTCCCCGTAGAAGTCACTGCCCCACGCCGCGCTGCAGACCCAATCGCCCGAGACCGTGCTGCCGACGGCGACGCCCCGCGCCCCGCCGCAGGGCGGGCACCCTCGGGCAGCGTGAGCGCTCTGGACCCCGCCTGGGCCGACGCGAAAGGCCCCGCCTGGCCCCCCGGCATAACGCCAGCCAGCATGGCCAGCGCCTGGTCCCGTTGTGCCGGATCAGTCACATGGTCCCGCTGGATGTGGTCTAGCAGGTCCTTGGGGTGGAGGTGGGTAGGCCGGCAGTGCGTGCCAGCTTTCCATGTGCAGTGACCAGCCCCATCCAGCCGAGACCAGGGGCAGACGTTGATCGTCTTTGTCCCACGCTGATCCGTGGCCAAGTCACCGCCGAAGTGCCGCAGCACGTACCGAATGTTGACATAGGCGCCATACTGAGGCGGGGGGCTCCTCTTGGGCGGCGGCTGGGGCGCCGCTTTCGGGGCCTGCTTCGCCGCCGCAGCCGGGGGCGCCGCAGGCCGCACTGGCGGCACGCTTGGCGGTTGCGGCAGGTGCAGCATTCCCCCCACGGGAAACTGCTCATCCACCCAGCGGCGCCACGCGTCGGCGAACTTCTCCCGGTCGCCCTCGACCCTCCACCTGGAAGTGGAGAACGCCCGGAGCCACGGCCCCATGTTCTCCGCCATAACCAGGCGGAGGGCATCTCCTCCGCTCTGCCGGCGCAAGCGTGTCGCGGCCGCGCCTGCCACGGTCCCCTGGAGGTACAGCGCGTCGCCCCCGTCGCCACTCAGTGTACTAAGGTGCAGGGCCTCCAGGTCGGCGGGGCGGACCGTGAGCACCGTGCCCTGCCCGCGATCGTACAGGCGCAGCGCCGAGGAGTGGGGCTCCAACGCCGCCACAACCCAGTACCACGCCCGCGACGCGCTATGCAGCAGTGCAAGCGAGGCTGCCGGCCTGTTGCTGGATGACTGCGCCGCCGGGGCCCTGGGGAGGGCCGCCGCGTGACCCTGCAGCGCCCTGCACATGCCAGCTGCATGCTCAGCCTGCCACATGTTGCTCGGGACTACGGGCCAGACGTCCTGCCCCTGGACCACTGGCGGCCGCGTGACCTCCACGAAGACCGCCGGCGCTGGCGGGATGTCCTCGGCCGTGCACCTGTGCGCCCTGCGCACCGGCCCCAGCCCACTGAGGCACTCCTGGAACACCCGGTAGCAGGCCGGGCCCCTGGACTGCTGCCTCCTGAGCCGGCACGCGGTGACTACGACCCACTCCAGTCCCCCCGTTTCCACCCGAACACAGGCCCAATACTCCGCCCCCTCCAACACCACCAGCCGCCCCATATCCGCCATGCCCACCGTATGGGTGGAGGACACGCTCTCCATCCTCAGCCACCGCTTGGCGCTCTCTTCCCACGGCTGGGGGGCATGCATCCGCTGCTGCTGCATCGCGTCCTGCACGTGCTGCAGGGACACTGTCGCCAGCATGGACATCCCCCCGTCCGACGCCGCTGCCATACACAGTAGGGCATGTTGCATGCGCGCCCCGGGCAGCCCCACGTTGTGCGGGACGTTTGCCAGGTCCAAGGGCGCGCGGGGCGCCGGCAGGGCCTCCAACACCGCCGCAGGCAGCTCCCCCAGGGACGGCAGACGCGCGATGGGCCCCATGTCCCTGTTGAGGACCACCGCCGCCACCCACCGCCTGTCCAGCGCGGACAGGAGGTTGCCCGGCCTCGGCACCCTGAGGAGGGTACCGACGGCGGACATGAGGGCGCACACGCCACAGTCCTTGGTGTTGCCGGCCGGCTGCTGCACCTGTGCCGCCCGGGCCTCCGCCAGCAGACGCTCCGCACCCGGCCATCCCGCCCTCTGGCCCCTGGGTGCCATGCGCATCGTCCGGACCGCCATGTCCCACGTGTGCGGCCATTGGGGCGGGGCCCCCGACACCACAGGCCGGCCCAGCGGGTCCACTGCCAACCGCGTGTCAGGGGCCACGAGGTGGTGGGCCGTCCAGTGCCGCATGTCCGGCGTCTCCAACCGGTCGAGGTACACCGCCTCTGAGCCCCCCAGCTCGACGTACCTCGCAATGAGGAGGGCAGCCGGGGTTTGGTCGTGCCGCTGGCCTTCCCACCCCTCCCTCGGGAGCATCATGGCGTGGGGGGCCAGGCACTGCACCACGTCGGCTGCCAGCGCGACCACGTCGTCGCTGAGCTCCACCCCATGGTCCGCGGCCACCAGGAATTGGTGCCTGGGCTCGGAGTACACTCGCTCCAGGGCGCCCCGCAACTCAGCTGGCGGGGGAGAGGCGTCTCCGCAGCCCCGCAGCCAGGGGAGTGCGCCCGGGAGGTGCCGCCCCGCCCCTCCTGACCAGACGGCGGCCCTAAGGACCGGCAGGTCCCGCCAGACAGCCACTGCGACCTGATCGCGCCAGGGCTGCGGCTTGTTGGCACCCCACTGGAGGACGGCCACTACAGCATGCGTGGTCAGGGGCTCCGCCGTGAGCTGCAACGCCGTCCCCCCGTCGGTCTCGATCACCGTGCCCCTTGGGACAGTGAAGACGTGGCCATCGGCCCCACGGACCGCCACCCATCCCCACAAGACCGCCACGGTCTCCCAGCTGGGGTGGTTGGTTCTCCTGGGCAGGACCACCACCGGTGGGCACGGGCCGTTGGCGGCCCACACGCGCCATTCCACTCCCACAAGACGCTCGTGACCAGGGGGCCGGTACACCTGGGGCCACGCGTCTGGGAGCTGGCGATGGACAGCGGTCCACACGTCAGCCCCGCCAGCCCGCGTGAACTGAAGTCCCCCCAGGATGTCCCCGTCCACAGGGCTGGGGAGGCGGGCGGTGCGAACTTCCAGCCCCTGACTCAGGCGAAGCCCTGGCCCCTCTCGGTCTCCCAGCAGCGAGACCTCCGGGTCCGTGGTCGCAAGACGAGCCGCCACCGTGGGGAGATGCAGGGAGACAGTCCACGGCTGGACTGAGACGGGCTCGCGAGGGAGGTCAGGGCAGGCCGCCACAGCACTGCCATCCCTCGCCCAGTTGAGCGCCCTGTCCCACCACTGCGCCCACGCACCCGGCGCTGCCGGCAACGACCAGGACAGGTACGTCACGACCGCCTTAGCCTGCCACTCGCGAGGGTCCATGCCGGCAGGATGTGTGTGCCACGTGCACACCCATCCCAGGTTGGCCTCCTGGACGGTGACCACGTCCCTCCACGGGACCACCGGGAACGGAGTGAGCAGGGCCGCCATGCCACACGGCAACGCCACCGCCCACTCGGTCAGGCCCCCACTCTCCACCGCATACACCACCGCCGGGAGTCCTCCCCCTTGCGCCTTTACCACCGCATCCTGCAGCAACGTCCCGTGGCCCCTGCCGTGGTCCCGGCTGCGGTCCAGGCTGAGAGCCCCCACACGGGCCATGGCTTGGAGGATCAGGAGCAACTCCTGGGGTACTCCCCGCGGCACCAGCGGCTGGGGGTGGGCGTACCGGCAGGCATCTGCCCGCATGCACCATCCCTTGGCCCAGTGCCTGCAGGTTTCCTCCTCCCCCGTCTTCGGCCCAGCCTTATCCGCCACCCCCGGCTCCCTGGGGCTCACCTCACGCGCTTCCTTCGCCCCCACGATCACCAGCTCCTCGTCCTGCTCCCCGGCACCCTGCGCCTCCTCACCCTTGAACTCCGGCTCCTCGTCCTGCTCCATGGCGACCTGCGCATCCTCACTCCCCCTGCGCTGGTCCTCCTCCTCCAGTTCCTCCGTCGTCGGCGGCGGGCCCGCAGCATCCGAGATCCTCGCCAGGGCCGCCGCCACAATGGCCTGCACGTCCACCTCCTCCCTGGCCACCTCCGGCTGATCCTGCTGCTGCTCCTCCCCCGTGGGCTGCTCTTGCCCCACCTCGTCACCGCCACGGCCTGCTTCCCCGCCTCCCCCCACCGGGATCGCGCGTTCGGACCCCTGGGGGGCGGCGCTCCCGTCGAGGCGCGTGCCCACCACCACCAGCAGCTTGAGGTCACCGCCGCGGCTCTCAAGGCGGTAGCTGCTGGAGGTGGGGACAAGGACCGCCCCATCCCCGGTCAGCAGCAGGCGGTCCGCGCCGAACACGACCTCTGCACCCTCGGGGTGCAACGCCACCAGGAGCGCATGGGACCCCAGCGCCTGGGGTGTGAGGGGCCGCCCAGCCTGCTCGCGACGCCAAGCGTCAGCCCCACCCCGCCACAAGGCCACGTACAGGCCTTCGTCCCGCCGCACGTCCTCCAGCCCTGCCTCGCCCATCAGGCGTACCACGGACAGGCGCACCGACAGGGGGAGGCTTTCCTGGGGCTCGGCCGCCCGGACATCACCGGGGTGATGACCCAGGACCGCCGCATCCCCCAGTTGGACACAGCGGACCTGGCCGTCGCCCGGGGACGCCGCCGCCAGGGCCATCTCCCGGGCGACCTGCCCTGGGCGCTGGAGCTCATAGCGCTCCAGGGCGCCCGCCAGCATCTCTGCCCCCCGCTGCCCCGTGCCCGTGAGGCGGTGCCTGTGGGCGCCCTCGGCCGCATGGTACCTGCAGTGCCGCCGCTCACAGCTCCCCAGGGGAGGGGGCGGCACCGCAGTGGGCATGGGCCGCAGCGGCTCGTTGGCCGGGTCCTCGTCCATGCCGGCGTAGACGTCGGGCCCGGCGTCGTCCTCAAACATGAGGGCCAGCGCCGACTCGCCGGGCCCGTATGCCTCCTCGTCCTCCACTTCCTCCGCTTCCTGCCCCCCCTCCGCCCCGTCCCCGGCTGCGACCACCGCCGGCGGCGTGTCCGGCCGTGGCGGGAAGGGCGCCAGAGGCCGCTCGTCAGCGCCTCCGCCCCTTGCCGCCTCCGCCGCGTCCAGCCGTGCCCGCAAGTTGTCGGGCAGCCGGGCCCAGCTGGTGCCCGCATGGAGGTCCATGCTGTACGCCAGCCCCGCCGGACACGGCACACCGGGTGCCACCTGGCGCCACTCCCGCCACTCCCACATCCACTCCTCCACTCCTTCCCCCTTGGCACGTCCCCCACTGGGCTCCACAACCCCGCCGCCCTCCGCTGGCGTTTGCGCCTTCGGCACACCCCGCCCCGCGTCCTGTCCCCCCGAAGAAACCGCCTCCGTCGACGTCTCCTTGGCCCCGTCCGTCCTCGGGGCGACAGCCGCGAGCGCCTGCGCTATTAGCTCGCCGGCGTCAGCCCCTTCCGGCGCGGCTCCCCCACTCCTCGCGGCCGTCCGCCGGTACTCCTCCAGGGCCTGCGCGAGCAGCTCGCTGATGCCTCGCGGGCCAGCCACTGCCGCCTCCTGCGCCGCATCCTCCCCCGCTTGTACCCCCGTCGTAGTCCTCCCCACGGGGGCCGCGCCCTGCATCCCACCCGGCACCACTGGCTCCGGGCCCGTCGGCACCACGGGCGGGGCCTCGCGCGGCACGGCTGGGTCCGGCATCTGGACCGTCCGCGGTGGCGACCCCGCCGCGGGAACCTCCGGTTGAGGCTCTGCCAGGGGCGGCGCAGGTGCCCCCATACTCTTCGCCTCGCCCGGGGGCACACCATGTGCCTCCCCTTGCGACACCCCCTGCTGCTGGGCGCCCCGCCCCGGTCCTGGAGCCGGCACCGGTACCGGCACCGACACGGTGTGCTGAGGCATCGGCCGTGAGTGCCGCTGGGGCGGGGGGCGAGGGCATTCCACATGCAGGTGCGGACTGTGATGGTGATGGTGACGGTGAGGGTGGACGGGGTGCCGTGGCACAGCCTCTTGCGACACCCCCTGTCGTTGGGCGCTCCGCCCCGGCCCAGGCACCGGTACCGGCTCTAGCACCGGCATTGTGTGCTGAGGCCGCCGTGGGTGCTGCTGGGGTAGGGGATGTGGGTACTCCACATGCTGGTGTGGACGATGTTGGTGATGGTGATGGTGAAGGTGGACTGGGTGCTGTGGCCCAGCTCCTTGCGAAACCCCCTGCTGCTGGGCGTCCCACCCCGGCTCAGGCACCGGAACCGAATCCGGCACCGGCATCGTGTGCTGAGGCGTCAGTGATTGCTGCTGGGGCAGGGAATGTGGGTACTCCACTTGCTGGTGCGGATGGTGATGGTGACAGTGATGGTGAAAGTGGACGAGGTGCTGTGGCACAGCCCCTTGCGACACCCCCTGCTGCTGGGCACTCCGCCCCGGCCCAGGCACCGGCACCGGTTCCGGCACCGGCACCGTGTGCTGAGGCGGTCTTGGGTGCTGCTGGGGCAGGGGATGTGGGTACTCCACATGCCGGTGCGGATGGTGATGATGATGGTGATGGTGTAGGTGGACAGGGTGCTGTGGCACAGCCGCCAGTTGGTGGTGAAGGTGAAGATGGACGGGGGGCTGTGGCACAGCTGCCGGGTGTACGTGTTGGTGTGGGAGGTGATGCTGCATCATGGGGAACCCGACGGGGTGATGAAGTAGGTGATGGAGATGAAGTTGGTGGTGGTGGTGAGTCCCAAAGGGCGGGATGGGCATGGGCCCGAGGCCAGGGGGCGGCGGCATCGGAAACGCACCCGGCGCCGCATACCCCGGCTGCCCCGCCGACCCCACCGGGGGCCGTCCGCGCTGCGCGTCCTCGAGCTGCCCGAGATCTTGTAGACATCGGAGTAGTCGGTTGAGCAGGTGCACCCCGAACGGCACCGTGCCCGCTGCGAACCGCGCCTGAACGTCGGGCGCGTTGTACGGGTGGGGATCGCGGGCCAACATCTGCCGCAAGCAGACGTCGACGAAGTTGTCCCACCCGTTGTCCCTGGCCGGACGGTCCGCATCCACGCGCGCCTGGAACGCCGCGTACGTGTGCGGCCCGTGTCTGACGAGATCAGACACTGTGTCTACCAGGCGCCGGGCACGTCGCCGGAAGGCTGGCAACTCCGCGGGATTGGTGGGGACAGATAGCGACATTTAGCTAACGAAGGCTGTGTGAGCTAAGGACACGGGAGAACGGGTGGACTCCATGGCCCGTCCCGCTTGCCGTTGGCGTATGGTCGCACGACAGTTCGCACGACACAGCTGCGCACCCCCCTTGCTCGCCCCTTCTCCCCTCCGTGTTCCTGTGCCCCCGACTGTGCTCGCTTGGTGTGCCCCTTGGCCCTTGGGTTGGGGGGGGGGGGGGGCGCCCGACGCTGGCTCTGGTCCCTCCCCCCGGGAGTTTCCCCACGGGGGGGCCCATGCATGCACTCCCCGTCAGGGTGTAACTCTGTTGTACGGGCCGTCCATTTGTACCCGCTCAGTACAAATGGACCTGCGTCGTAACCAGGTACGTCGGCCCTTCCCCACACCGGGGTCGGGTACACTGTGGGTCTCTGGGGAGTCCTTGCGGGTTAGGCACGTCTCTTGCTTACCCCGATGGACGGTGTGCCCTACCCGCAGCCCCTCACAGGACACGAACCGCAGTACGTGCCGTGGGGAGTGCTCTTGGTCAGGCCCATTGGCCACCCCCCCAGGCCGGTGCCACCTCGGGCCGCTGGCCATCGGTCCCGGGCGTAACCCACCTTATTGCTCGCGCTCAGATGGGGCCGATACGGACACCGGGGGGGCCCCCAAACCCCAGAGGTCGGGTACCTCACCAGCGTCGTTCGCGGGCCCTTGTCACCCCGCCCCCCCCCGTTGGTCCCTGCTCCCCTTGTTTCATCCCCAGGGGCCCTGGCCCCTTGCTGTGCCCCCTGGCTCCCGCCCTGTCCCGTCTGCCCCTGCTGCCTGTCCCTGCTCCGGCGTGTTGGTGTCCTTGGTTGCTCGCTTTGTGTTTTTTTTTTTCCTCGCCGCCCTCGCCCTTTCTGCGGGTGGGCGTCGGAGAAGGAGGTGGGGGGGGGGGGGGGGTTCTCGCTGTCCTCCCTTTTGCGCAAGCACGTCGGAAGCACGGCTCAGGCACGAGGCTCGGCACTTGTCCCTCCGCTGGGGGGGGGGGGTTGCCGTGTGGCCCCCGTCGTCACCCTACCCTTCCTGCGGTTGCACCCCCGGCGGTCCCCCCGTGGGGGCTTGCACGGCGCGTGCCCCCCTTGGGCACGGTCGTCTCGCCCCTCTGTCTCTCCACCCCGCCGCGGCGTCCCCGGGGGGGGGTCCGCCGCCCGCCACCGTCATCCCTCTTGTCCCCTCGCCATCTCCCCGTTGCCCTCGCCTCTGTCCTTGGTGGGTGCGGGAGGTGGGGGCGTGGGGGGGGGGGGGTGCGCCCTCGTTGCCCTTCCTCCGGCGTAAGCACGTCGCAGGCACGGCACTGGCACGCGGCACGGCACTTGTCCTCCTGCTGGGGTGTGAGGCACGCCGCGTGGCCCTTGCCTTTGCCCTGTCCACGCTGCGTGCTCTCCCCCGGTGCCCCCCCCGCTGGTGAGGGGGGGCCGCTGCCCGCCCTTCCCTTCCCGCAACCCCCACCCTTGGGGGGGCGGAGGCTTGTGGGAGGGGGGGGCCTTGTCGTTTTCCTGCCGTCGCCCTCGCGTCGTAGGCACGAGGCGTGGTTTTCGTCCCTCTGCAGGGGGGGGGGGGGGTTAGCCTCGCGGCTCCCTCCGTCGCCCCTTCTATCCTACGCCCGCACCCCCGGTGGTCCCCCCGCCGGGGCTTGCACGGAGCGCGCCCTCTACGGGCACGGTCGCGTGGCTCGTCTCGCACCCTCCTTCCTCTGCCTCCCCACCCTGCCGCGTCGTCCTCGGGGGGGAGGGGGGGGGGGCGCTTTTCGCCCCCTCTCTTCCCGCTTTCGCCCTCGGGGGGGTGGTGGTGGTGGGGGGGGGTGGGGCGCCCTTTTCGCCTCCCATCCGTTGCACGCACGTCGCAGGCATGTCGTAGGCACAGCACAACCACGGGGCGAGGCACTTGGCTGCCGCGGGGGGGGGGGGGAGGTTTCCCTTTGGGCCTTCCCGCCCTGCTCCATGGTAAAGGCCCCGCACTCCAGGATCACCAGCCGCTGTTGCCCCCTCGGCGGTAGTCGCCACGTCTCCGCATGGTGCTCAGTGTCCCGTGCCTGCTCCCTCCTGTGCCCATACTTACTGGAGGAAGTACGTACCCGGGTGGATTCGGAAGATGATGAAGTGCGGGCAGCGGGGAGGACTTACCGTACGCCTCGAAGGCTTCTTGCGCCATCCGCTGCCCTGGACGAGGGGTGGGCCCCTGTTTCGGCACCCAACAGCCCGGGGGGGGCCGACCTCCCATCCTCTCCCTGGTGCCTGTGTATCCACTTCCGAGCGTCCTGATACCGGTGCCGTGGTATCAGTCCGCTGGAAGTGGCGGCTACAAAGCGGCCGGGCGCTCTCGTCCCCCGGGCCTCTGCCACCCCCGAGCGCGATGGAGGCCCCTGAGGTCCTATGGCAGAGACGCGGGGGGGCGGATGGGGGATTCATTTGTGGCATCCCCTGGCCACCTAGTTAATCAGTACAGTTCAATTTACGCCGCAGGGGGCCCACCGGTTGGCGCCGCTGGTGCCCGTCCCCTCTGCGTCACACGCTCTGCAACAGGCGCAGGGGGTCCAGTGGATGGCGCCACTGGTGCGCGTCCCCTCTGCGCCACTGGTGGGGTCACTGCACGGGAGGCCCTACGGATGGCGCCGCAGGTGCCCGTCCCCCCGTGTCGCTTCCTGCTTCCTGTCCTAGGCGTGACGGACATGACATGACGCATGGATGAGGTCAGAGTAGGTTGCAGGACGCGCACGGCGCACGGCACGACGTTTGGCAACTATCCCCTACCCTGCCCCTGCTGCTCCCTCCCTCGCCCCCTGTGCTCGCCTAACGCTGCGCTTGCCCCTGTCCCCCTCGTCGCCCCCTCTCTCTGCTCTGGCCAGCCCTTTATGCCCCTGTCTCCTTGTCCTCGTCTTCGCTGTACCCTCCCCGCCACACACCTCTCCCTTTCCACCTCCCCCTTGCCTCCCCCTGGCGCCCCGGCCCCCAGGCTTGTGGCTCGCTGGTCGCTCCGCACTCCCCTGCGGCCTTCTTCACTCTTCGCCCGCCTTGCCTCCCCCTCCCTCTCCTGCCCTGTGTCCCCTCTACCTCTTGCTGGCCACCGTGTAGGCAAGTCGCACGCACGCACCTGGCCCTCGTGGTATGTCTCTACGCTGCGCTCCGCCTTGTCCGGTGCCCCCGCGTACTGCGGGCGGCTCGCTCGGCAGTGGGGCACCTTTGTGCTTCTGCCCCACGCCCACCCCTTCATGCCGCCGTGGCACGCCCTCGTCCCTGCCCTGCCTTCTCTGCCCCTCCACCCTCCGGCCAGCGCGAGCACATTGCGGAGCATTTCGCGTGGCAGCGCCCTCCCTTTGCCTCCTCTCTCTGTCCTGGCCCCTTGGCCCTGTCCTGCCCCCTGTCTGCTCACACTCCCTCGCCCCCACTTGCCCCCCTTCCCTGGTCCCTTGGTCCCTGGCCCTCAGTGTCCCTGCCCTCGTCTGCCCTTTACCCCCCCGGCATGCATTTCGCGGAGCAACACGCGAGGCACCCCTCACTCCCCCTTCACCTTGCCGCTCCCTGGTTCTCTGGTTCTGTCTGCACCGCAGCCCGCGGCCCTCTTCTCCCGCCCTACCTCCCCCTCCCTCCCCTGCCCTTGCCCCTCTCTGTTCTTACCTGTTGTCCCCTCGCTGGACACTTTGTCGGCATGTCGCACGCATGTCGCAGGTTCGCTTCCTGCCCCTCCCTTCCTGCCCCGCCCTTTCCCCCCTCATCTCCACGCAGATTGCTTCGCCGGTCACTGCGTAGGCAAGTTGCATGCACGTCGCAGGCACGCACCTGGCCCCCGTCGTGTGACTCTACGTGGGGCGGACCTCTTCGCGGCAACGCGCCGCGGCTCCCCTCCTTGTCCATTGCCACTGCGCATTGCGGGCGGCTCGCTCGGTGGTGGGGCACCTTTGAGCTTCCGCCCCACGCTCGCTCTTTTGTGCCGTCGTGGCACCTGCCCTGCCCTGCTTTCTCTGCCCCTCTACCCTCCGGCCAGCACGAGCACAATGCGGAGCAATTCGCGTGGCAGCGCTCCCTCTTTGCCCTCTCTCTCTGCCCTGGCTCCTTGGCCCCGTCCTGCCCCCCGTCTGCTCGCCCTCCCTCGTCCTCTCGTGCCTCCTAGGTCCCTTGGTCACTGGCCCTCGGTGTCCCTGTCCCCGTCCTCTCTTCACCCTCCCTGCTTACACTTCGCAGAGCAATTCGCGAGGCACCCCTCCAACTCCTCCTCCACCTTGCCGCTCCCTGGCGCCCTGGTTCCGTCCGCACCGGCCCGCAGCCTGCGGCCCTCTTCTCCCGCCCTACCTCCCCCTCCCTCCCCTGCCCTCTTCCTCCTCCACACTCCGCAGTACACTTCGCAGGACACTTTGTTGGCGTACCGCATGCATGTCGCAGGCACACGCCTGGCCCCTCCCTCTCCGCCCTGCCCCGTCCTCTCTCTACACTACGCAGGACACTCCGCAAAACACTGTGTTGACACTTCACACGCATGTCGCAGGCACGCACCTGGCCTTTATTGGCTGCGTCGTCGGGAGGGCTGGCTCCACGCTGTGACCGCCCGCCGCTGCCGCAGCCCCCGCGGGAGCCGCCGCCGCGGGCAGCCACTCCATTTGCCGCGGGGGGCGCGGCCCTGGTAGGCCCCGGCTGCCCCCCGGCCAGGGTTTCACTGTACCCCCCGCGGCGCCTGGTCGCCTGGGGGGATCCATCACAAGATTCTGCAAGACATCGAAAAAAAATAGATAAAAATATATATATATATATATATATATATATATATATAGCGGAGTCCCCCCCGGCGAATCCGAGGTTCTTCCTCGAAGGGGCCCACCAGCGCGGGGGACAGTTGGGAGAGGGGTGTAGATTGGAGGATATATATATATATATATATATATATATATATATATATATATATATATATATATATATATATATATATATATATATATATATATGCCACGGCGGCATGAGGGGGCGAACGTGGGGCAGAAGCACATGGGTGCCCCACAGCCAAGCGAGCCGCCCGCAGTGCGCAGGGGCACTGGACAAGGCGGAGCGCCGCGGCGCGCTGCCACAAAGCGGTCCACCCCCAAAGGTGCAGTGTCCTGCGTAGCGTCAAGCGACGAGGGCCAGGTGCGTGCCTGTGACATGCGTGCGACTTGCCTACACAGTGTCCTGCGTAGTGTCCTGCATGGGGTAGGGAGGTAAAAGGGCAGGGGAGGGAGGGGGAGGCAGGGCGGGCGTAGAGGGACAAAGGCCGCAGGCAGGTGCAGTGCGACATGCGTGCCACAAGCCTAGGAGCCAGGGCGCCAGGGGGCGGCAAGGTCAAGAGGGAGTTGGAGAGGTGCCTCGCGTATTGCTCCGCGATGTGTATGCAGGGAGGGTAAAGCGAGGACGGGGACAAGCAGACAGAGGGCCAGGGACCCAGGGGCCTGGGAAGGGGAGCAAGGGAGGACGAGGGATAACGAACACACGAGGGGCAGGGAGCGGGAGCGGAGGGGGGCAGCAGGGAGGGAGGGTTGCCTCGCGAATTGCTCCGCACCGTGCTAGCGCTGGCCGGGGGGCGGGGGTAAGGAAGAGGAGGCGGGAGAAAAGAGGGAGGGGGACAGAGAGGAAGGAGGCCGGAGACCCTGCAACCAGGGACGAGGGGCAGGGCAAGGCGAGAGAGGGCGAGCAAACAGGAAGCAAGACAGGGCCAGGGGGCCGGGGCAGAGAGAGGGGCAGAGAGGGAGCGCTGCCTCGCGAATTGCTTCGCACTGTGCACGCGCTGGCCGGAGGGCAGAGGGACCGAGAAGGTGGGGCAGAGAAGGGGGTTACAGGGTACCCCGCAACCGAGCGAGCCGCCCGCAGCGTGCGGGGGCACTGGGCAAGGCGGGGTGCCGTGGCATGCTGCCACAAGGCAGCCCGCCCCCAAAGGTGCAGTGTGCTGTGTGCCTGCGTAGTGTCATGCAACGAGTGCCGGCAGGGACGAGGGAAGGGGGCACGGGCAGGGCGAAAGAGGTAGGACACAAAGGAGGTAAGCGAAGGCAGGACAGCCGGAGCAGAGAGAGGGAGCGACGAGGGAGACAGGGGCATGCTCAGCGCCGGGCGAGCACTGAGGGCGAGGGAGGGAGCAGAGGGGGCAGGGTAGGGGATAGATGCCATGCGTCGTGCCGTGCGCCGTGCGCGTGCAGAAACCGACTCTGACCTCAATCATGCTTGTGTCATGTCACGTCAACCAAGCCTGGAGCCGGAGGCAGGAAGTGGCATGGGGGGACGGGCACCTGCGGCGCCATCCGTAGGGCCTCCCGTGCGGTGACCCAACCTGTGGAGGAGAGGGGACACGCGCCAGTGGCCCCATCCACTGGACCCCCTGCGCCTGTTGCAGTAAGTGTGACGCAGAGGGGACGGGCACCAGCGGCGCCAACCGGTGGCCCCCCTGCGGCAGAGAATGTGCTGATCTGATTAACTAGGTGGGCAGGGGATGCCACAAATGAATCCCCCGCCGGTCTCCCCGCGTCTCTGCCATAGGACCTCAGGGGCCTCCATCGCGCTCGGGGGTGGCAGAGGCCCGGGGGACGAGAGCGCCCGGCCGCTTTGTAGCCGCCACTTCCAGCGGACTGATACCACGGCACCGGTATCAGGCCGCTCGGAAGTGGATACACAGGCACCAGGGAGAGGATGGGTAGTTGGCCCCCCCCGGGCTGTTGGGTGCCGAAACAGGGGCCCTCCCCTCGACCAGGGGGGCGGATGGCGCAAGAAGCCTTCGAGGCGTACGGTAAGTCCTCCCCGCTGCCCGCACTTCCTCATCATCCGTTTCCACCCGGGTACGTACCTCCTCCAGTAAGTATGGGCACAGGAGGGAGCAGGCACGGGACACTGAGCACCATGCGGAGACGTGGCGACTAGCGCCAAGGGGCAACAGCGGCTGGTGAACCTGGGGTGCGGAGCCTATACAATGGAGAAGGGCGGGAAGGCCCAAAGGGACCCCCCCCCCCCCCCGCAGCAGCCAAGTGCCTCACCCCGTGCTTGTGTCGTGCCTGCGTCGTGCCTGCGACATGCGTGCCACGAAGGGGAGACGACATGGGCGCCCCTCCCCCCCCCACCCACCCCCGCCCCCCTGAGGGCGGGGGATGCGGGTAGGGGGGGGGGCGAAAAGCGACCCCCCCCCCCCCGAGGACAACGCGGCAGGGTAGGGAGGCAGCGGTAAGAGGGTGCGGGATGGCCCACACGACCGTGCCCAAAGAGGGCACGCACCGTGCAAGCCCCGGCGGGGGGACCACCGGAGGTGCGAGCGCAGGGTGGAAAGGGCGACGACGGGAGCCACAAGGCATGCCCCCCCCCCCCTGCAGAAGGACGGGTGCCGCGCCTCGTGCCTGCGCTGTGCTTGCGTCGTGCCTGCGACATATGTGCAACGAAGGGAAGACGACAAGCCCCTCCCCCCCCCCCCACACACACCTCCGCCCCCCCAAGGGTGGGGGATGAAGGAAGGGAGGGGCGGACAGCGGCCCCCCCTCCCGAGGACAAAGCGGCAAGATGGGGAGGCAGCAGAGGGAGGGTGCAGGACCGACCACACGACCGTGCCCGAAGGAAGCACACGCCGTGCAAGCCCCAGCGGGGGGGGCACCGGGGGAGCGAACGCAGGGTGGGAAGGGCAACGACGGGAGCCACGCGGCATGCCCCTCTCCCCTGCAGAGGGACAAGTGCCGCGCCTCGTGCCTGCGCCGTGCTTGCGACGTGCTTACGCCGGAGGAAGGACAGCGAGGCCGCCCCCCCCCCCCACCCCCTTCTCCCCCACCCACCAAGGAAAGGGGCGAGGGCAGCGAGGAGGAGGCGAGGGGACATGGGGGGGGGGACCGAGGACAGACCGACGTGCCAGGGGAAGAGACGGGCGGCGAGCGGTAGAGACAAAAAAAAACAACCACGAACAAAGCATACCAACGCGCCAGAGGAAGAAAGCGAGAAGACGGGGACAAGAACCACGGCGAACGGGGGGAGGCCGGGGTGACATGGGCCCGCATGGGACACCGGTGAAGAACCCGACCACGGGGATATGGGGGCCCCAAAGGGAAATCCCCCCCCTCCCCCCACCGCTGCAGCCTCGCCCTGTGCTTGCATCGTGCTTGCGTCATGCCTGCGACATGCGTGCTACACAGGGAAGACGACAAGGGCGACAAGGGGGATGACGGTAGCGGGATGCGGACCCCCCCCCCGAGGACACCGCGGCAGGGTGGGGAGGCAGCGGAAAGAGGGTGCGAAACGAACCACACGACCGTGCCCAAAGGGAGCACGCACCGCGCAAGCCCCAACGGGGGGACCACCGGGGGTGCAACCGCAGGAAAAATGGAGTGAGGACGGGAGCCACACGGCAAGCCCCCCCCCCCCCCCCCAGCAGATGCACAAGTGCCGCGCCTCGTGCCTGCGCCGTGCTTGCGACGTGCTTACGCCAGAGGACGGACAGCGAGGACGCCCCCCCCCCCCGCCTCCTACTCCTCCGACCACCCAAGAAAAGGGCGAGGACAGCGAGGAGACAGCGAGGGGACATGGGGGGGGCAGAGGACAGACCGAACGCCGGCGTAAGAGACGAGAGGCAAGAAAAAAAAAACAACAAAGGACACCAGTGCGCCGGAGCAGGGGCAGACAGCAGGGGCAGTTGGGACATGGCGGGATCCAGGAAGCAGGGCAAGGGGCGCGGGAAAGGGGGACGCCCCTGGGGACGAAAGCTAGGAGGCAGGGACCAACGCCGCAACGAATGGGTGGGGGCCGGGGTGACAAAAGCCCGCAAAAGACGCTGGTGAGGTACCCGACCTCAGGGGTTTGGGGCCCCCCCCTGGTGTCCGTACCGGCCCCACCTGAGCGCAGGCAATAAGGTGGGTTACGCCCGGGACCGTTGGCCAGCGGCCCGAGGTGGCACCGGCCTGGGGGGGCGGCCAATGAGCCTGACCAAGAGCACTCCCCACGGCACGTACTGCGGTTCGTGTCCTGTGAGGGGCTGCGGGTAGGGCACACCGTCCATCGGGGTAGGCAAGAGAGGCGCCTATCCCGCAAGGACTGCCCAGAGACCCACAGTGTACCCGACCCCGGTGTGGGGAAGGGCCGACGTACCTGGTTACGACGCAGGTCCATTTGTACGGAGCGGGTACAAATGGACGGCCCGTACAACAGAGTTACACCCTGATGGGGAGTGCATGCATCGGCCCCCCCGTGGGGAAACTCCCGGAGGGAGGGACCAGAGCCAGCGTCGGGCGCCCCCCCCCCCCCAAACCCTGCCTGGCAACAAGCCCACAAACAACCGGGTTGGACCAAGGGGCACACCTAGGGGGCAGAACCGGGGGCAAAGGAACACGGAAGGGAAGGGGGGGGGGCGCGCAAGAGGGGTGGTCAACTATTTCGTGCGAAGTGTTGTGCATCGTTAAGCCAGCAGCAGGCGGGACGGGCCATAGCTCACGCAGCCTTCGTTAGCTAAATGTCGCTCTCTGTCCCCACCAATCCCGCGGAGTTGCCAGCCTTCCGGCGACGTGCCTGGCGCCTGGTAGACACAGTGTCTGATCTTGTCAGATACGGGCCGCACACGTATGCGGCGTTCCAGGCGCTCGTGGACGCGAACCGTCCGGCCAGGGACAACGGGTGGGACCACTTCGTCGACGTCTGCTTGCGGCAGATGTTGGCCCGCGATCCCCACCCGTACAACGCGCCTGACGTTCAGGCGCGGTTCGCAGCGGGCACAGTGCCGTTTGGGATGCACCTGCTCAACCAACTACTCCGATGTCTACAAGATCTCGGGCAGCTCGAGGACACGCAGCGCGGGCGGCCCCCAGTGGGATCAGCGGGGCGGCCGGGGTATGCGGCGCGGGGTGCGTTTCCAATGCCGCTGCCCCCAGACCTCGGGCCCAAGCACATCCCGCCCTTTGGGGCTCACCACCACCACCAACCCCATCTCCATCACCTACTTCATCACCCCGTCGGGTTCCCCATGATGCAGCATCACTTCCCACACCAACAGGTACACCCGGCGGCTGTGCCACAGCTCCCCGTCCACCTTCACCATCACCATCAACTAGCGGCTGTGCCACAGCAACCCGTCCACCTTCACCATCACCATCACCATCACCGTCCGCACCAGCATGTGGAGTACCCGCATCCCCTGCCCCAGCAGCACCCACGACCGCCTCAGCACACAATACCGGTGCCGGTACCGGTACCGGTGCCTGAGCCGGGGCGGGGCGCCCAGCAGCAGGGGGTGTCGCAAGGGGCTGTGCCACAGCACCCTGTTCACCTTCACCATCACCATCACCATCACCGTCCGCACCAGCACGTGGAGTGCCCGCATCCCCTGCCCCAGCAGCACCCACGGCCGCCTCAGCACACAATACCGGTGCCGGTACCGGTACCGGTGCCTGAGCCAGGGCGGGGCGCCCAGCAGCAGGGGATGTCGCAAAGGAAGGCACGTGGCGTGCCCCTGGGCGAGGCGAGGAGAATGGGGGGCCTACGGCTGCGCCACCCCTGGCGGTGCCCCAGCCGGGGCTTACCGCGGCGGGGTTACCACCGTGGACGGTCCAGGTACCGGACCCAGCCGTGCCGCGCGGAGCCCCGCCCCTGGTGCCGACGGGGCCTGAGCCGGTGATGCCGGGTGGTGGTCCGCCCCCGACGCGTGGGATGCAGGGCGCGGCCCCCATGGGGAGGCCTACGGCGGGGGAACAGGCAGGGGATGCAGCGCAGGAGACGGCAGTGGCCGGCCCACGAGACATCAGCGAGCTGCTCGCGCAGGCCCTGGAGGTGTACCGGCGGACAGCCGCGGGGAGCGATGGCGCCGCGCCAGAAGGGGCTGACGCCGGCGAGCTGATAGCGCAGGCGCTCGCGGCTGTCGCCTCAAGGGCGGCAGGGGCCAAGGAGAAGCCGTCGGAGGCGGCTGCTTCGGGGGGACAGGACGCGGGGCGGGCGGTGCCGGAGGCGCGGACACCGGCGGAGGGCGGCGGGTTGTGGAGCCCACTGGGAGGCGTACCAAGGGGGAAGGAGTCGAGGACTGGATGTGGGAGTGGCGGGAGTGGCGCCAGGTGGCAGCCGGTGAGCCGTGTCCGGCGGGGCTGGCGTACCGCATGGACCTCCATGCGGGCACCAGCAGGGCCCGGCTGCCCGCCAACCTGCGGGCACGGCTGGACGCGGCGGAGGCGGCAAGGGGCGGAGGCGCTGACGAGCGGCCTCTGGCACCCTTCCCGCCGCGGCCGGACACGCCGCCGGCGATGGTCGCGGCTGGAGAAGGGGCGGAGGGAGAGCAGGAGGCGGAGGGCGAGGGGGACGAGGAGGCGTACGGGCCCGGCGAGTCGGCGCTGGCCCTCATGTATGAGGACGACGCCGGGCCCGACGTCTACGCCGGCATGGGCGAGGACCCGGCCAACGCGCCGCTGCAGCCCATGTCCACTGCGGTGCCGCCCCCTCCCCTGGGGAGCTGTGAGCGGTGGCAATGCAGGTACCATGCGGCCGAGGGCGCCCACAGGCACCGCCTCACGGGCACGGGGCAGCAGGAGGCAGGGATGCTGGCGAGCGCCCTGGAGCGCTACGAGCTCCAGCGCCCAGGGCAGGTCGCCCGGGAGCAGGCCCTGGTGGCAGCGTCCCCGGACGACGGCCAGGTCCGCTGTGTCCAGCTGGGGGACGCGGCGGTCCTGGGTCACCACCCCGGTGATGTCCGGGCGGCCGAGCCCCAGGAAGGCCTCCCCCTGTCGGTGCGCCTGTCCGTGGGGCGCCTGCTGGACGAGGCAGGGCTGGAGGACGTGCGGCGGGACGAAGGCCTGTACGTGGCCTTGTGGTGAGGTGGGGCTGACGCTTGGCGTCGCGAGCAGGCCGTGCGGCCCCTCACACCCCAGGCGCTGGGGTCCCATGCGCTCCTGGTGGCGGTGAACCCCGAGTGTGCAGAGGTCGTGTTCGGCGTGGACCGCGTGCTGCTGACCGGGGATGGGGCGGTCCTCGTCCCCACCTCCAGCAGCTACCGCCTTCAGAGCCGCGGCGGTTACCTCAAGCTGCTGGTGGTGCTGGGCACGCGCCTCGACGAGAGCGCCGCCCCCCAGGGGTCCGAACACGCGGTCCCGGTGGGGGCTGATGAGGAGGCAGGTCGTGGCGGTGACGGAGTGGGGCAGGAGCAACCCACAGGGGAGGAGCAGCAGCAGGATCAGCCGGGGGTGGCCGGGGAGGAGGTGGACATGCAGGCCAATGTGGCGGCGGCCCTGGCGAAGTTCACGGATGCGGCGGGCCCGCCGCCGACGATGGAGGCACTGGAGGAGGGGCACCATCGCAGGAGGAGTGAGGAGGCACAAGTCGCCATGGAGCGGGACGAGGAGCCGCAGCTCAAGGGAGAAGAGGCACATAGCGCCGTGGAGCAGGACGAGGAGCTGGAGATCGTGGGGGCAAAGGAGGCGCGTGAGGTGGGTCCACGGGAGCTGGGAGTGGCGGATAGGGCTGGGCCGAAGATGGGGGAGGTGGAAACCTGCAGGCACTGGGGCAAGGGGAGGTGCATGCGGGCAGATGCCTGCCGGTTCGCCCACCCCCAGCCGCCGGTGCCGCGGGGAGTACCCCAGGAATTACTCCTGATCCTCCAGGCCATGGCCCGTGTGGAAGCCCTCAGCCTGGACCGCAGCCAGGACCACGGCCGGGGCCACGGAACGTTGCTGCAGGAAGCGGTGGTAAAGGCGCAAGGAGGGGGGCTCCCAGCGGTGGGGTATGCGGTGGAGAGTGGGGGCCTGACCGAGTGGGCGGTGGCGTTGCCATGTGGCATGGCAGCCCTGCTCACTCCGTCCCCGGTGGTCCCGTGGAGGGACGTGGTCACCGTCCAGGAAGCCAATCTGGGCACGGTGTGCACGTGGCACACACATCCTGCCGGCATGGACCCGCGCTAGTGGCAGGCTAAGGCGGTCGTGACGTACCTGTCCTGGTCGTTGCCGGCAGCGCCGGGTGCGTGGGCGCAGTGGTGGGACAGGGCGCTCAGTTGGGCGAGGGATGGCAGTGCTGTGGCGGCCTGCCCTGACCTCCCGCGCCAGCCCGTCTCAGTCCAGCCGTGGACTGTCTCCCTGCATCTCCCCACGGTGGCGGCTCGTCTTGCGGCCACAGACCCGGAGGTCTCGCTGCTGGGAGACCGAGAGGGGCCAGGGCTTCGCCTGGGCCAGGGGCTGGAGGTTCGCACTGCCCGCCTCCCCAGCCCTGTGGACGGGGACATCCTGGAGGGACTCCAGTTCACGCGGGCTGGCGGGGCTGATGTGTGGACCGCTGTCCATCGCCAGCTCCCAGACGCGTGGCCCCAGGTGTACCGGCCCCCTGGTCACGAGCGTCTGGTGGGCGTGGAATGGCGCGTGTGGGCCGCCAACAGCCCGTGCCCACCGGTGGTGGTCCTGCCCAGGAGAACGAGCCACCCCAGCTGGGAGACCGTGGCGGTCTTGTGGGGATGGGTGGCGGTCCGTGGGACCGATGGCCACGTCTTCACCGCCCCATGGGACAAGGTGATCGAGACCGACGGGGGGACAGCGTTACAGGTCACGGCAGAGTGCCTAACCACGCATGTTGTGGTGGCCGTCCTCCAGTGAGGAGCAAACAAGCCACAGCCCTGGCGCGATCCGGTCGCTAGGGCTGCCTGGCGAGACTTGCCGGTCCTTAAGGCCGCCGTCTGGTCAGGAGGAGCAGGGCGGCATCTCCCGGGCGCATTCCCCTGGCTGCGGGACTGCGGAGACGCCTCTCCCCCACCGGCTGAGTTGCGGGGCGCTCTGGAGCACCTGTACTCCAAGCCCAGGCACCAGTTCCTGGTGGCCGCAGACCGTGGGGTGGAGCTCAGCGACAATGTGGTCGCGCTGGCAGCCGACGTGGTGCAGTGCCTGGCCCCCCATGCCATGATGCTCCCGAGGGAGGGGTGGGAGGGCCAGCGGCACGACCAAACCCCGGCTGCCCTCCTCATTGCGAGGTACGTCGAGCTGGGGGGCTCGGAGGCGGTGTACCTCGACCGGTCCGAGACGCCGAACATGCGGCACTGGACGGCCCACCACCGCGTGGCCCCTGACATGCGGTTGACCGTGGACCCGCTGGGCCGGCCTGTGGTGTCCGAGGCCCGGCCCCAGTGGCCGCACACATGGGACATGGCGGTCCAGACAATGCGCATTACACCCAGGGGCCAGAGGGCGGGATGGCCGGGTGCAGAGCATCTGCTGGCGGAGGCCTGGGCGGCACAGGTGCAGCAGCCAGCCGGCAACACCAAGGACTGTGGCGTGTGCGCCCTCATGTCCGCCGTCGGTACCCTCCTCAGGGTGCAGAGGCCGGGCAATCTCCTGTCCGCGCTGGACAGGCGGTGGGTGGCGGCGGTGGTCCTCAACAGGGACATGGGGCCCATCGCGCGTCTGCCGTCCCTGGGGGAGCTGCCTGCAGCGGTGTTGCATGCCCTGCCGGCGCCCCGCACGCCCTTGGACCTGGCGGACGTCCCGCACAGCGTGGGGCTGCCCGGGGCGCGCATGCAACATGCCCTGCTGTGTATGGCGGCGGCAGCGGACGGGGGGATGTCCGTGCTGGCGACGGTGTCCCTGCAGCACGTGCAGGACGCGATGCAGCAGCAGGGGATGCATGCCCCCCAGCCGTGGGAAGAAAGCGCCAAGCGGTGGCTGAGGGTGGAGAGCGTGCTCTCCACCCATACGGTGGGCGTGGCGGATATGGGGCGGCTGGTGGTGTTGGAGGGGGAGGAGTATTGGGCCTGTGTTCGGGTGGAAACAGGGGGACTGGAGTGGGTTGTAGTCACCGCGTGCCGGCTCAGGAGGCAGCAGTCCAGGGGCCCGGCCTGCTACCGGGTGTTCCAGGAGTGCCTCAGGGAGCTGGGGCCGGTGCGCAGGGCACACAGGTGCACGGCCGACGACATCCCGCCGGCGCCGGCGGTCTTCGTGGAGGTCACGCGACCGCCGCCGATCCAGGGGCAGGACGTCTGGCCCATAGCCCCGAGCAACATGTGGCAGGCTGAGCATGCAGCTGTCATGTGCAGGGCGCTGCAGGGTCACGCAGCGGCCCTCCCCAGGGCCCCGGCAGCGCACTCCTCCAGCAACAGGCCGGCAGCCTCGCTGGCACTGCTGCATAGCGTGTCGCGGGCGTGGTGCTGGGTTGTGGCGGCATTGGAGCCCCACTCCTCGGCGCTGCGCCTGTACGATTGCGGAGAGGGCACGGTGCTCACGGTGCGCCCCGCCGACCTGGAGTCCCTGCACCTTAGTGCACTGAGTGGCGACGGGGGCGAGGCGCTGTACCTCCAAGGGACCGTGGCAGGCGCGGCCGCGACACGCTTCCGGCGGCAGAGCGGAGGAGATGCCCTCCGCCTGGTCATGGCGGAGAACATGGGGCCGTGGCTCCGGGCGTTCTCCGCGTCCAGGTGGAAGGTCGAGGGCGACCGGGAGAAGTTCGCCGATGCGTGGCGCCGCTGGGTGAAGGAGCAGTTTCCTGTGGGGGGAATGCTTTACCTGCCGCAGCCCCCAAGCGTGCCACTGGTACGGCCTGCGGCACCCCCGGCAGCGGCGGCGAGGCTGGCCCCGAAAGCGGCGCCAAAGCCGCCGCCCAAGAGGGGCCCGCCGCCTCAGTATGGCGGCTATGCCAACATTCGGTACGTGCTGCAGCACTTTGGTGGTGACTTGGCCACGGAGCAGCGTGGGACAAGGACGATCAACGTCTCCCCCTGGTCTCGGCCCGCTGGGGCTGGTCACTGCACATGGAAAGCTGGCACGCACTGCCGGCCTACCCACCTCCACCCCAAGGACCTGCTGGACCACATTCACCGGGACCATGCGACTGATCCGGCGCAACGGGACCAGGCGCTGGCCATGTTGGCTGGCGTTATGCCGGGGGGCCAGGCGGGGCCTTTCGCGTCGGCCCAGGCGGGGTCCAGAGCGCTCACGCTGCCCACGGGTGCCCGCCCCGCGGCGGAGCGCGGGGCGTCGCCGTCGGCGGCACGATCTGGAGCGATTGGGTCTGCAGCACGGCCTGGGGCAGTGACTTCTACGGGGAGTACGGCGGCAAGTACATCCGCCGGGCAGGCAGAGGGGGAGCCCGCCGCATCTGCTGGGTCTCAGCAGACGACGGCCGCCTCGGGCGGAGGCCCTCGGGGACAGGGGCCACCTCGCCGGCCGCCCGCGCCGGGTGCAGGTGGTCCCCCTGAACCTGTTGGTGGCCCCCCTCTGTCCGGTGATCCGGATCCGGCGGCGGGCCCCGGTCCACACGTGCAGCCATGAAGGGGCCCCGCCTCCGACACCCGAGCGACGGTGCCCTGGAACCTCCAGGGCTCGATGCGGGGGGACGGCGTACCAGTGGCCCCAGGTATGCTCGACGGTGAAGCGGTGGCGGCGGGCATCATGAAGGCCGAGGGTGCCATCCTGGGCCTATTCTAGGAGACCGGCCTGCCGGACCCCCAGGGTGTGGTGCACTCGGAGAATCAGTGGCGTCACCACGGGTATCATGCGTACCCAGGGGTGGATACCCAGGCAGCGTCGGCGGCAGCGGTGCGCGGAGGGCTCTTGATTGCCCTTCGGGCGGACGTGTTCGCCGCGGAGGAAGTTCGAGACATCTTGGTCATCGTGCCGGGCAAGGCCATGGCCCTCGATGTGGTGACCGCAGGTGGCACCCTCACGGTCATCAACGTCCACGGCCCGGGTAGCGGCGGCGTTTCCTGGGCGTCTAAGGCGTCCTTCTGGGCTGACGTGGCCATGTACGCGGCGGCCAAGAGCGCGGGTGGCACCAGGGCCGTGCTCCTCGGAGGGGACTTCAACGTGTGGCTGGAGTCCCCGTAGCACCCCACCACGAGGAGGTTCCAAGCCCTTGTGGGAACAGTGTCGTTTCCACGGGGCAGGCCCGGAACGAAAGGAGGACAGGAGGCCAACGAGGGCAGGGCACCGACTGGACTCCTTCCTTCTAAACTCGCCTCTGGTCCCATGGGCGGCGCGTGAGCGCCCACACTTGGCGCCGGGGCGGTCTCCAGCGTCGCTGGGGTCGGATCATGGCCCTGTGGTCCTGGACCTCCCGCTGGCGGTGGCCGGCAAAGAGAGGGTCACCAGGATGGCCTACTCGCACGCCCAAGGCAGGCTGCATGCCATACGCCCGGACCCCCCGGGGGTTCGTGTGGCGGCGGCGGCAGGACTGCAGAAGGCCTGCGGGGATCGGCGGCTGCAGGCGTGGCTCTCGTCGGACCAGGACACTGCCACCATGGGCACGTCGGAGGTGCAAGCGGTCTTTGACCTGCTCTACGCCTTCCGTGATGACGTGTCCAAGGTCACGGGAGTGCGCATGCCATCAGGCGTGGACCCGCAGTACCCGTACGGGCAGGCGGAGACGGGGGCGTCTTTGGCCCAGGTCCTCTCGGATCAGCAGGCCCCGGCCTGGCGCGCCCATCAGCTGTGGCAACGGGACGCGGCGGCGGCCGGACTCCACTCCCAAGAAGCGACTACCCTGCTACAGCACCTCCGGCGGGTGGACCCCGACCTATCCCCCGCCTCGGTGGAGGACCTACGTGCCGCGTTGGACCAACAGCTCCACCAGCTAGAGACACGCGTGGAGGAGCTGCAGAGTGTCCTCAGGAGCAACAGGCGCCGGTCCAGCAAGGACTATTGGCGGGGCACGGTACCGGATCTGCAGCTCCAATGGACGGCCATACGGGGGCCATCAACGTGGTGAACTATGCCCCGTCAGGCCTATGGTCCGTACGCGTCCGCGAGTCGGAGAAGGTGCTCTTGGAGGCCTCGGACGTCATTGGCGAGGTCCAGGGGTATTGGGAGGCGCTGTACGCCAAGCGGCCAGTGAACCTGCCGGCCTTCGAGCGGCTGGTCCGGGCCCACATTCCCAAAGGGGTGCCGCAAGAATGGAGGTCGGTACAGGACTACACCCTGCAGGACCTTAAAGATGCCGTGAGGCAGGCCGTTGCAGACGACAAAGCTCCGGGGTCCAACCGGGTCACGGCTGCCCTCATAGCAGAGCTGCCTGAACCGGTGCAGGGGCTCCTGGTGCACGCGTACAGGGCAATCCTACGGGGTGCGGACGTCCCAGAGTCTTGGCACGAGGCCATTGTCCGGCTGATGCCCAAGGGCACAGCCACGGGCAACCTGCACGGGTACAAGCCGATAGCGCTGGGGCAGCAAGACATGCCAATGCTCATGACTCCCCTCATGCGGAGGTTCACAGCTGTCCTGGCACGCAACGGACTGGCTGCGGACTGGCAGTTCGGAGCCATGCCGGGCTCCACGGCGGCTGCCCCGATGTTCTTGGCCCAGCGCAGGCTGCAGCGTGGGCTGGAGGAAAACCACGTCCTGGCCTTCGATGTGTCAAAAGCTTTTGACACAGCGCCGCACGGGGCGCTAGCGCTCCTCGTGCGCCACATGGGAGTCCCGGAGGAGCTCATCAGGCTCTTCCACACCCTCAGCTGCGGGTCTCTGGTGCGCATCGTCACCGCGCACGGCCCGACGCCGAGCATTCGGCTCCACAGGGGCCTGCGGCAGGGCAGTGCGGAGAGCGTTGCGCTCTACCTCCTCCTCTTGGAGCCTTCCCTGCGGAGCCTCGCCTGCAAGGCGCGGGGAGATGCTCGCCATGCGGTGCCACCCCTGGTGCGGGCGTACTGTGATGACCTCCTGTTAATAGCGCACTCCCTGCCGCAATTCTTGAACTATGCAGCGGCGATAGCGCGGTATCTCACGGACATGGGCATGTCCCTCAACGTCGGCAAATGCGCCTATGCCAATACTGCTCGCAATCCATTCGATTATGGTATGCCTGAGCCCAGGGAACACGGCGGCCCCATGGGTAGGCTTACGTGCCAAGGGCACGGTACCATACTTGGGCCTGCGCCTCGATCTCAGGGAGGTGGCGACCATGAGAGAGAAACATGTACTCCGGTGTGAAGCTCTGCTGGGCTGGTGCAAGAACACGTTGGGGCCGGCGTCGGTGCCCCATGAGGTGATGGCGGCTGTGGTTGGAGGCATCGTGCGGCAGGTGGCGCCCTACCTGTCCGACACGGCGGAGGCGGTGATCAAGCTGAATTCTGCCATCAAGAATGCAGCCCTGCAATTCGAGAAGCTGCCCAAGGACTTGTCCGACGTGGCAGTGCGGTCGGGTCATGGGTTACGGTTGGCGGATGTCCAGGTTATCTGCCGCGACTCAGTCGTGGCGACCATGGCTCAGCTCACCCACCACAGGTCGATGACAGTCCGGGATGAGCTGCGGGCCATGCTCCGGGACATGCACATGCAGTACGGAGTGTGCGGGCAGTTCATGGTGCTCTCTGCGTCATTCGCCACGCACGCTGGCAATACATGGGTGGACAGGGTACTCCGGGCGATGGGGACATTGGGCGTAGGACTTCTCATGCCATTGTCAGTGTACTCGTGTGCACAGGCCCATCTGCCGCAAGTGCAGTGGGCGGGGCGGAAGTGGGTGTCCCAAACCTATTCCTTCAAAGGTGGAGACATCTGCATTCTCTCAGGGCCCCGCACAGATGCGACGGTACAGTCCCTGACTGATCCCGCCAATGACCTCCTGCATGCGCGGCTCCCCTGTCCTGCGCTTGGGCACTGGGCTGTCCAGGTTCAGGAGTGCCATGAGGACCACCTGCACCTTCCGCACGCAGGAGTAGGGCCCCATCAGCTGGACCACGTGTGGTTCACGGGGCTCCGCGACATCTTCCGGCCGCAGCTGCCTAGTCCGTTGACTCACCGGCTAATACACCCGGTGCGCCGAAAGAAGGCCAGCAAACGCAATAAACAGTCCACTGCGGGGGACGTGTATGTGGTGGGCGGATACAGGGAGGATGGGACCAAGCCAACCCGGGGCTGTCCATGCCGTTCGTCCCGCTAGCCGCCCTCCTGTTTCTATTGGGGGACATCTTTGAGGGTTACCAACAGCAAGACGATCCGGCGTCCGTCCCCCTACTCACTCCTCACGCCAGGGGCGGCATAAGCCCGCCACCACTGTGGGTTGTGCACGGGCGGCCAGTGTTTTCCAAGGCATGCGGGGCGGTGCACGGGTGCAGCGAGTGGGCGATTGTCCCTCTGCTACCAGCAGGCCCTATCCCGGATCCGGATGGGTACTCGGTCCCGGAAGTGGTCCAGATGTCCAACGTGCCACACGGTCCGCACGTCGCCGTCACGTCGTTGCGTGATGGCGGCGCAGTGGAACAGGGGTCTGTGGTGGTATACCAGCCCTCCTGCTCCGCAACAGTTTGGGGGGCGGAGTATACCACCGCCCTGGACGCCATAAAGTCAGTCTGTGGATGTGACCTAGCCTGGAGACCACATGCGGTATATCGGCCGAGGGTGGTCCTGTCCCCGGAGCTCAAGGCTCAGTGCGGCGTCCCTAGGAAAGGTGGTGCAGAGCCCCCACTCCAACGTGGCGTGGCTGGAACCCAACCGATACTGATGGGTGCCGGTGGCGACGAAAGTCACATCGTCTGACGCGTCGCCCCAGGGAGACGACGCCACAAACGTGTCGGTGGCCAGCCACAGAATCCCCACGTGGACGGGTGCCATCTACGGCACGGTCCCGGAGGCAGAGATCATCGGCGCGGCGGCGTACTTGTTGCACACGCCGACGTCAGCGTGCACGGTGCACATGGTGGATGCGTCCGTCATAGGAGCGCATCTCCGCAGGGCGCAGGAGGCCCTGTACCGTGGCATCAAGGGGCCGACGTCACATCTGGTCAATCAGCACGCGCTCAGCTGGATAGTGGAGGGGCTGCGGCGGCTGCCGCGCCTAGTTGGGGGGCCGCACCACTGGGTGGTGAGGCAGAGTTTGCACTTGGCGGCGGTCCCGCTCGAGGCGCCGGACTCTGCCGCGGCCCGTGCAATGGACCGCCTATCCATCTCGTCCTGCCAAAGGAGCACGCCATCCTGTGGGTGCCGGGGGATAATGGAGAGCTCGAGCCGCGTGTGCCATCCATGCAAGCCCTTCAGCAAGTCCGGGAGATGGAGTGGCGTTCGCTAGCGGCACGCACCAGGGCGCACACCCCACTGGCTGGCGCCTGCGAGGCGGTGCCCCTGGGAGCTGTACACCACGGCCCAACGCACAGAAATATGCTGCGGGCACAGGACGGTCGCTTGTCGACCATGAAGGTCATGCGACGGTGGAGACAGAAGCTCACGCGTATGGCAATACCGGCCCACCCTTGTATCTTCTGTGGGGGGCCGGAGGAGGACATTGGCCACATGCCCCTGTTCTGTGCGCGGGACGAGGAAGTGGCTGGGCTCCTGTGCAGGCGTGTGGAGGAGTTCACGGCGGAGCTACCCCTGACAGACAGGGCGGTGGAGTTCGTGGCTTGGAGGGAGCACGGCTGCAGGTGGACGGAATCCCTGATGGCGGGTGTCGTCCCTGGGGACCTGAGGCGGCTGTTCGCTGCGGTGCGAGCGGCGTCGTCCCGGGGCCCTGCCAAGGCCAGGCTCTTTGTGGAAGACATGGTCCAGATTGGGGAAGATGTGTACGCCCGCAGGAACCATCGGCTCACCCAGATCATGCAGCTGCCGATGCAAGATCGAAGGAGGGCGGTATACGCGTTCCTGCGAGGTGACACACCCTTCTGCCCGCCGGCAGGGAGGATCCAGCAGCGTCCGCCGTGGAACCCGTTTGCCGGCCTCCCCGGCAACCTGCGGGCAACCTTTCAGAGGGCACCGCTACACGCACTGCTGGTGCCACGGTCGTGCATCGCGCAAGAAGAGGCCATGTCCTTGTTCCCTCACTGGATGGGGGCGGTGGCGCAGGCCTTCAGCCAGTGGATCGGTTCCTGGGTGGCACGGGACATCGCAACATTCAGGGAATGGTGCCGCGTGGTGTCGGCGCAATCGTGGGCCCTGGTGCGTGGTACCATGGTGAGAAGCCCCGACGGCCAGAGTGATCCCTGGCTCCAGGTGTACGCCAACCATCCAGCTCTGGGGAACGTCATGGGCTGGCCTCGCGAGGTGCTGCCGGTCCTTCAGCAACCTCTGTGCAGTCTCCCCATCGTGGCGGTGGCTGTCGTACTTGACGTGGGTACATTGTGGCTGTATGACCGGCAGTTGCGACGAGCCACACCAGCGGTCACGGAGCAGCGGTCCATGGCAGTGTTAGTGGGCTCCAAGCAGCTGACACGGGTACAGGGCGACGACTCGCAATGCCACGTCACGGAGGCCATGTTCTCTCTGCCAGAGGGGGACGACCACGTGGCTGCCGATGCCCGTCACACCCTTGACACCCTGGGCCTCGAGGCGGTCATTGAGGCTCGGGCGGGAGGACAATGCTTGGTTCTAGCATCCGCCAGGGGCCCGGGGCAAGACGGGGTTGATGTCATCGGGGAGGTCTTACGGGACTACGGTTGGGAGCTCCTGGCGCATGGCACACACAGCCCCAAAGTTGCGCGGTGGCCCCGGCTGCTTGAGAGCCTGCCGGTGATGCCCGACGGGCGACCGATACTCCGCCCGGTGTCCACGTGGGAGGAAGCGAGGCGCAGCCTCCTCAGTTGTGCCACAGCACGCACGCTGGCGGGTGCTTTGCTCGGACTCCAGGACGCTTGCTGCGATGTATGGCAGGACCTGTGGTCGCAGTGTTGTGATGGTAGCTGCGTTCCGTCGCGGTCTGTGCTTCCGCAGCGATGCCACGGGTGCAGGGAAACGGCGTCAGTTTGGGTTCATCAGTGTGCCTCCGTCCCACTATGCGGGACATGTAAGGAGCGTGCCGATAGGGGGTGGCCTAAGGCGAGGTGGGCACTGCGGCACTCTGGACAGATGTCCTCAAGTGCCTGGAAGACAATCCATGCTGGCCTGAAGAGCGTTCGAGTGGAAGGGGTACGGTGCCCTGGAGCGCCGTCGGCAGCCCTGCCCCTGATGCTGTGGTGGGCGGCTCTGGAGGGCGACTCACGGATGCTCTGGTTGTGGCATCACGGAGGAAATGGTGACGGCGTGGTGGGGGCCCGGGGTGATGCAGATTGATGGGGTTAGGAATTGTGGGTGCACCTGCTACCGTCCCTACGCTAGACGCAGCGGAGGGGGTAGCGCCTGAGAAGCAGTGCCTTCATGGCCTGATTGTGCGGTACTGGCAGGCGGCGTATGACGGCCAACGCGATGTGACAGGTCGTGCCGTTGTCCCCGTTGTCCCCGACAACGTTGAGGACAATGTTGTAGCAGTCCTGTATGACATAGTGGCACCCAAAACGGGAAGGTTCAGCACGCTGAATGGGTTCACAACGCCACTACATTGCACACCACCAATGTCCAACAAGCCCACATTGGGGTTCAACATTGCTTGTGCACAAAACCAGTTGAAACGTTGCCAATTCAACTGGGGTCGTAAAAAAGCCTGCAACAAGGGAACGGTATGCAGCAATATGGCATGCAAAGGAGGGATCCCAAACCCTCACCTGTGCCACACCTAGTTTGCTACCTGTGCTATTACCCTCACCTATGCCACACCGAGTTTGCTACCTGTGCTATTGCTACTATTCCTAGAAAAGGAGGGTCATTTTGACCAATTTTACCCCAAGCCAAAACTCTTGGGGCCCCACGGCCAGCACCCTCGCTTTGTGGTGGCTGAACTTTGGGCCGACAGGGATATGTAGGGGTACCAAATTTGTACCGGCAAAACAGGGAATGTTTGGGGGCCTCAAAGCTTTATGTAGGCTACGCTTACACAATATGAAAAAGCAACTAGTGGTGTTCTTTAGAAAAAAATTGGGGTTGCGAAACTTTTTTACACATAGGGGTGGGATATTTTTTTTCGGGCCATACCCGCCCTAGGGGGGGGGGGGTACGAAAAAACGGTGATACCGCGAATTTTTTTTGCGCCCCCCCCCCTGCACAACACACCAAGAATTGTATGACACACACACATACACACACATGTACACACACACACACACACACACACCCAAAGGGGGAATCCTTGCACTGTGCGCGCACTTCACGCTACTTTTAGACTAGATCCCCCCTCGAAGAGCCCCCAGGCAAGCCCCTTCCAAACGCCCTTAAAATTAGGCAACCCCTACTACCCTAGTGTTGAGGGTGCAAAGTAGCCGAGGGGTGTAAAAATTGCAATCTGGCATGGAAAATCTTCTTTTTCCTTTTTTTTTTCACTAAAAAATGTTGCATCCAAGTATGATGGGTTTTACTCTACTGAAACTTGTGTGTGCTAGAATTCCTTGTGCCCGAACATTGTGTACCAACACAATATCAAACAATCATGTGAGACATCTAACATCAATATCAAACAATCATGTGAGACATCTAACATCAATATCCAACAATCATGTGAGACATCTAACATCAACATCACGCGTAAGATGTCTAACATGCCACATACTCTTCATCTTCTCTTTAGAATCCCTGTTGAATTATAAGTGAAGGGACGGAAAGAATATGGCTACACAACCCGTGCCTTCTTGGTGTCCCCGTGGTGGGGAGAAATCAACCTAGAAAGGAGTGGATGTGGTGGAAATGAGCAACAAATGTGTGAAAAAGGGTGAAAATGGGTGCAATTGGGTGAAAATGCCATATCCCCAATGTGGAAGAAGCATCAAACCTGCTATCAACACTTCCACTGAGTACAGTATGAGCTCTCGGGCAACAGCCTAGGTCAAGACGTAGGGCATATAGTACAAACGAGGGTTCCACATGCATCATGTGTCCCAGCCTCACCTCGGGAACCTATTATCAAACAACAATGATCCCCAGAGTATCACAAAATATGGGTTTCTAGTACGGCCACACACTGCACGTGCACTGCGCGCGCAAGCACCCACAAAGAAATAATATCAAAATGACTAGAAGGCATAGAATGACACCCATCTTGACGTACCCCCCCCCCCCTTGTCGTTCCCCACACCAGGGAAGACGGTCCCCCACCACCCCCTAGGGGACGGTCAGCAAGTGATGGTCCCGCACCCCCCCCTGGGGGACCGCACCACCACCGTACACGTGGGGCGGAGAGGGAGCACGTGGCAGTGAGAGGCGCCAAACAGACGCACGGTCGAGCAAGACGGTCTTGCCATCGCGGTCATAAGTGATGCGGCGATATGCTTCACCGTGCTCCGAATGTCCAACGACCTGCGCCAAAACAGGTTCCCCCGTGGAGCGGATGAACATCACACTTGTCCCAGGGGGAAACATGGTTGTGCTATCAAGTTCCATTTCAGCGAAAGTGAGCAAAATGTCCTGCCATGAGTGCAAGGGATACAAGTGGCAGTGCCCCACAACACAGTCACCCACACAACAACACAATGAGCCGCAACGAAAAATTTTGGGTTGACCAAGTGACGGTCCCCCCCCCCGCGGGGAACGACAAGGGGTGGGGAACGACAAGGGGGGGGGGGGGTACACGCCTCAGCAAATCAGACGAAACCCATGGTCACCATACAGTCACGCGCATGTACAAGCCCAATTGCAAACCTGTAATGCAACCAAAGTACTGCAATATGTACACTCTAAGACCTTCATGAGAGAGCTGCACAATTGAAGTCCAAAGTGACAATTCCTGACTATCTATAGTATTCTCAGCGGCATTGCAAGCACCTGCCCCTTTCCCCCGGATGTTGCTGGTGCCTGTGCAAAGGCTCTCGACTCAGCCCAGATCTGCTCCATATCTTGTGTCTTGCGTTGTCATAGTGCTCCCATGTGGTCCATGCCATTTTTAGTATCGGAGCGAGACCTTTGCTAGACTGACCGTGTGCAATAAAGTCCCCAGAGGGCTTCAGGAGCGGTTGGCACATAGTTGATGGAAGGCTGAACCATAAAAAAAGAACGGTCAAGAAAGTGCCTGGCAACATCCCTCTGCCTTGGCCCGTGGCTTCTGTACAGTGGAACGGTGGTGCCATGCCATTCCTAACATACATGGCGTTCTGACAAAGCGAGCCCACACAAGCGGGTGCAGGGGCGTTTTGTGTGACCCGCACTGGCTGGAAAATGCCTTTGACCCACCCACCCTTCCTTACCCCCGCCACATCAAACAATTGAGCTGTTCTGAAGGGTGCCCTGCAAGGGCACAGAGCTCAGGGGTTTCCGGACCCAGGGACTTGCTTTACCGGGGGGGGGGGGGGGTGCCGGAATACACCCAAGGCCCAGAAGAATGCAACAATGTGTGACAGTGACCAAATTAACACATGGACATTTGTTTGGTGCCACTGAGAAACGTCCCTAAAACCCTGCTTTTCAGCTGACTGGCACTGGAGGGGGGTGGGGGGGTGGGGGGGGCGTCCAGGGCACGGCGTCGCGGGGGGTTGCTGGAATGAAAATTAAAGCAACTACCTGCGCCACACCGGACCAGAGGTGCGCTCTCAACTCATGGTTGTAACTCCTTTGCAACTGCAAGGTCGAAGTAAAAATCCAGGATTTGCATCATTTAAACGTCTCAAAAGGAAAAGATTGTGGCCCAATTGAAGTCTGAGCCAAATTGAAGTCAGAGAAGGGGGACAGGGATTAACAAGGGTCACTTTGGGAGTCAATTGAGGCAATTGAGATTCAGAGCTACATCGGGCATGCAACGGAGAAGAGACTTGTGAAAGATCCAAAATCTTGAGCCAGAGGCATATCCTGCAGTGGGCTAACTCTCGGCACCTTGCGCTAAGCAAATCTCACTTACAGTCATGTGGGTGTTCAGGCTTACGGGTACTATCAGCCCCGCAAAGAAACGGACTCTATTCTTAATGATTGGGCAACATCTCTGACATTTCGTCAACTCCGACTTTCCAAGATTTGGAAGTGCAGGAGGGCTATAGCATGGCGATGGGCGCTACCCTGCCACATCAACTGCATTTTCATCAAGAAAGTGGGGGCTGGAGACAGCCATACTGTTCGGGGTGAAACCCAAAGGGCAAGAACGATGGGCTGGGTTATTCCTCAAATGTTGAAACAACGGCAAAAGAGGGTTAGGAATTCGGGGTTAGGCTCTGGACAAGTGGTGTTGGCGAGGAGCGGGGGGTACACCAGAGATAGGCACATGATCAGCCATGCACAACACTTGAACGAAGTGCGTTCCCTTCTGGTGCCGCAGCCTATCTCTGAGAGGGCACGGGGTCATTTGGCGCAGCTGTCACAGCCCATGGCGCTTGACCGGGTGCTCCCGCGTTGCAGTCCGAGATGGCACATGCTTAAGGACTCAAAGCCATTCCAGATGCAAGGGCGTCCCCGGCAACTCCCCGATGATGCGACAGAAGGACTAATATTAGTGCGCTAGTGCCTGGGGATTGCCCGGGTATTCTACCCTCTACCTCAGCCTACCTCAGGGTGATGGGGGCGGGGCGGGGGGGGGGGGGGTGCTGTGCTCTTGCGTAGCGGTGCCTCGGTGTCGAGTGGTGTCAGATAGTGGCAGGAGTGGCCCATGGAGCAAACGCTGCGGCCTGGTCCAGGACATGACGCGGACAGTCCACATGCCGTCCACATGCCGTGCCCCTTCCTGGCCTATCCCATCCCCCCACCCATCGTCCACAGAGCGGGCCCTTAGCTGGACTCCCTTCCCCTTGCGCACCATCCCCTCCGTCCTCCGGCTCCCTCCCTTAATTTGGCCTCCTCACATCGACAAACGACAGCAATCCCGCCTGCAGCCCGGTCTGCCGACGCGACCCTGCCCGCCTCCCTCCAGGGGAAAGTTTCCAGCGCCTTTGGCACCTTCTTGTGGGGCCGCACTGTCGGCACTCAGGGACCATCTATCGAGGCAGGTCTGGGAGGAGAAGAAATGCTCTGTACAAAAGTCTACGGGACGCAGCTGGTTCCTCCTGAGTTCCGGGTGCGACAGCAGCGAATGTGATTGAGTGGCACAAGGTACGGGGCTGGTCCCGAAGGAGGGTCCCTTCGAGCGCCGGACACTATTGTCATGTCTGGCTTTCACCCCCGAAGGATCAGCCCAATGTGGCCATCGTTTTTGAGGTGCATGTATTGGGAGCTCCCCCCCCCTTCCTTTTCAGGGCTGTCCTTAAGGCCAAGAGAAAAAATAAAAAGAACTGCCAGCCTCCGGTACCCTCGGACATCCGCAGAGCGCCAGCCGACGAGTACCTGCAGTCGGTCATCGGCCAACCGGCGTCGGTTGGCCACCAACTGCCGTCGGTTAAGCACCGGCCTGCGTCGGTTGTGGCTCACCGAATCCCGCCACCGATAGCCTCAAGCTGTATCTCATTCCTGAAATACATCCCTGTACCTTATCGACCGTTGCATGGCGGGTCATAGCGGCAACGGTCCGCCCCCCGCCCCCTCCGCCCCAGGGCCAGGGGTGTGGGCAGTCGTGCGCCGTTCATGCCCATGACAGGCGTGCTGTCAGGGCCATGGGCGCCGCGTTCTGTGCCTCGTGGGATGCGGTGGCACGGCCGCTCATGACCGCGCCTCTCGATGGCGAACGGTGATCCCACAGCAGTTGGCGCTAACCGATGGCGGTTGGCGGTTGACTCCATGGGGCGGGAGTCGCAGGATGAAAAGACATGGCGGTTGACAACGGGTGCTGGAGACGGCCACCTTGGAACCCATGGTTCCACCCACCCCCGCCAGGGAAGTATTAGAAAGGGGGGGGGGGGGGTCTGGGACCCAAAAGTTTGTGCACCAAAAATGGCCCGACTAGATTTTCCCTTTAACAGATTTCGTTTTTCCCACGATGGTCACTTTGGTCCGGGGGAATCAAATGGTTGGTCGGCTGAACTGGATGTCCCCGCCATGGACAATTCCAGCCATTGTTCATCAGCAAGTTCAAGCACACTGTCCAGGTTTTTGCTAGGTGACTGTCCCGGTGTTTCCGCCAATGTTCTGGGTTGCCTCCCTTCCGCATGCACACTGATCGTTGGCCACACCTTGTACTTTGCGTGCCGTGACCTCGACTCTACTGGGTACGTGGCGTACATGCAGGTCAAGGGTCAGTCCCCTGGTGTATCTGCTGGCAGCTGGCCCCACTCGGCCAATACCCGAGGGGACGTTTGTGGTGGTCCTTAGGTTGAAAAACCCAGTGGGTTCAGGAATGGTTAAAGTTAGAGACGCTCAACACTTTGGTCTGGGGGGGGGGGGGTACCTCCCTTCCTCCTCTGGTGTACGGCATTTCCATTGCTTCCCTGACCCCCCCGCCCTCACTCCATCCACAGTCATTGCCAGGGCACGTGCATGTGTTACCGTGCGGTGGTGTCAGCCGGCCAAACACCGTCGGTGGGCCACACGGCTGAACCCATTGGCGCCGAGTCGGACTGCCACCAAAGACACTGCTGACCGTGCACCATCCGGCCCCCGGGGCGAGACGTGTGCTGGGGGGGGGAAGGGGGGGGGGCGCACCCCTTCCCCGCCCCCATGGCTGAGGGATAGTGTGGGCACTGAAAAATGCCTTTGACCCCCGGGATGCGGTTCCGGCGGCGGGAGGCTGAAGGGCGCAAAGCGGTTACTGGCGGATGGAGAAGCGGTTGCGAGACAACGTCTGGCACTGAGGGCGGACAGCAGCGGTTGGAGCAGAATGGCCTGTCACCGGAAAGAGGGGCCGGGCATGAAATTCTCCTTCTGCGGCCCGCAGTGCTCGTGAGCACTTCCTTCATTGTGTCCTTCGTGTCCAGTCATACCTTCTGGAAGTCGTCCACTGGATTTGAGGAGCGCGCAGCGCTACAGACGAAGGCTCAGCTGGCGGCCGCGTGGGGAGAGGCGAGACCTCTGCCGGGAGTACGCGACCACTTGGGCCCGGCTCCAGGCTACCCCCTCCTCCCTTCAGGGTTTGACATCCGCCCCCAGCCCATCAAAGTTTCAATTTACAGTCATGCCTGTCCCTGTGCACTGAGTCGTGCACACTCCACTTCCTTATCCCTCAGCTGGTCCTGCAGCACCACCACCTGCCCCTCCAGGTCCTGCTTGGCGCTCAGCAAGTGCTCCATCACCGCCTTGTACCCGGACTCCTCAGCCCCCCACACGCTCCAGTCCGTCTGCTGCCGCACTTCGCTCATGTGGGCGACGAGCTGCCGCTCCTTCCGGAATTGCTCGTCAAGAAGCGCGCCGACCTGAGACAACAGAGTATTGGATTGGCAGGACCCGGGATGCACAATGGCACGCAGTAATGAGGCATCTGAGGAGTTCCCCCCCCCCCGTGTCCAGCAAACAATAAAGACCTCAAAAAATACGGTCCGAACAGGAGTGCTCATTGGACACACCGCGCGGTACCTAATTACCTCAGTATCTAAACCCGGTACCTCATTACTTAGGTCCAAAAAAATTACGGTCCGAATGGAAGTGTTTGTTGGACAAGGCATTCGTTGGACAGGGGGGTCCGTTGGATGCGGGGAGGACGGGGTTCAGAGAGTTGACGCCATGCCTGCACCAGAATTTGGAAAACGAGCCTTGGCGTACCATTCCGGTGTCTGTCTCCTTCCCCTGGGCAATTGGGATTCGGCAGGTGGACGGGATGGGCTGGGGAGGTACGATGGTCCACGGGTGCTCAAATCAGTGGGTCAGAGGTGGCAGCAGATCCCAGTCTCACGCCCCTTTCAATGCCCTTACTTAATGAACCCTTACTTACTCACCCCCTATGGCAAAACCCCCAATACCCTGTGTGCTTCGTCCACAACCTCCACAACCCTGCACAACAATTTCAAATGCTCGTTAACCCTACATCACAACTGTTTGGGTGTTTCTTTACGGGGCCCTGGACAGTCACCCGTTCTTCCCTTCGCATGTTGTGTCGGGTCGCTGCTTTCTGTCGGCCGCTGCGGCCGACAGAAAGCCCCCCCCCCCCCCCCCGTGGCTTCGTCCTTGCAACGTACAGGACAGCGGTGCCCGACGCTGAGTCCGCCAAAATCCACTGTTGATGTCGGGAAGCCAGAATGCCTTGTTTCGAGTTATGTACTGCAGACGTTTGTGCCTCAAGCCCCCGCCGAAGACCGGAGCGCATGTGCGGCGGCGCTGGAGACAGTGCCGCCAAAACAAAGATCTCCCAAGCAGCTGTACATTTGTGCAATTCCCCGAAATCAGCGGTCACACTGCCCCCCGCCCTCTTTACTTTCCAGCCATTTTGCTCATCAACAGGTGAGGGATTCAGCAGAGGTACACACGCACTCCTCGTAGTCCTCCTCTTTCTTTTCCATTTCAGTGAGGCCAATGCCTTCATCGGGGTTGGGGGGATGCTGACTTACGTTCAGGCCATTGCTTGAGTGACCCTGCAGGGTTGGGGGGTGGGAGCGTTTGGGGCCTGCCTGGGCTGGAGCTGACCGCCCCACCATTGACCCAATGACCCAATGACCCAATGATCCACTCCATACAAATCCGGGGGGGGGGGGCTATATGTACAGCTGCTGGCCCACGTTGGCTGTAGTTTGGAGGAGAGATGCCACAGACTACCGCAAATGCATCACACACACCATTGCACTGGCCATCAGCCCCAACCCCAGGCAACCCAGCAAACCCCAACCTCAGCCTGCCTATGCCAGTCTTGCCACTGCGGTGTTCCCAAACTTGCTTGCCACAGGCATGTAGGCCCCCTCGCCAGTCAGCTCCAGCCGATGAACTATGCATAGTTGTGAATACCTGCTTCTGGTTGTCAATAGGTGGCTCCAATCCACAGTGGACCCATGCCCAGGCTGGTCATGGCAGAATGGGGGAAGGGGGGGGGGGGATGATATCTGAGACCTTATGGCTTGCAGGCCAAAAATGGCACCAAAATTGATTCCATTGCTCTATACGTCAATGTGCAGTGGTTGAGAGCACAAGAATCGGAGGTAAGTTTTCCATTTTTTTCTCTCTTAAGCACCCCCTGGACCAACATGCACGTTCCACAAAAGGTGGAGGGAAGGGGATTAGGGCTGTTAAAACGGGAAAAAATAGAAAGGGTCCCTACAGGGACCCACTGTATTGGTTGGGGTCGTTTGTGTCTGGGGAAATTGCAGTTTTGTGGGCCAAAGAGTGAAACAGTGCAAGTAGGAACACTTATCCTGCAGTGCCTGCGGCACCTGCGGCGCACATCTTGGGTAATTATCCTAGAACAGAGGACAAAAAGTGGTGCATGCATGCAGGCACTTTTTATGTAAAATATACCCCTATGTAACATTTTTTTTCTAGTCATTTACTACATTCCGCTTTCCTTGACAAATGGTTGACTTGGTGCCCATCCCCAACACAGTACGGGCTATGTATCCACTCTGAGTCCTCCCTGCTTTGGACACCCTGACAGGACACGGTTTATGTGGCCAATTTGAGTTCTCTCCATTTCGGAGTCGCTGAGACGTCGGGACTCATCCAGCCACTGGCCCCTTGGCCTGGGGATACGGAGCCACAGGCTAGTTGCAAAGTCTTCTCGGTGTTAGACCCATCCGGAACAGGGGGAGGTGGCTGGAGTAAGTGCCAGACTCGCTTCTGTACTTCCAGAATTTGGAATCTGGCTTACTGCTAGTAGTCATGTTGACCACACATGCCTGCGCTCGCACCTCTTGCCCAACTGAGGCATGGCCGGCATTGCATGGCATGGCCTCGCCCAAGACATTTACCTGTCTAAAGGGGAGGAGTTACCAGTATCCATCCAGGGACCACCAAGAAATACTCGCAACCATCCAGGGAACTGCAGGAAATAACAACCTTCATCCAGGAACCATAGAAATGTGAAATGAGCCTGGCCCTACAAAGAGCCACTTCTAAAAGAAATTGTGGAGAAAGCGCAAAAAAAATGCAAAAAAAAACTGCTAATCGATTTTGGCACAATGAAATTCCAATTGCCCAGTAAAAATTTTTGTGGTCTGCAAAATTCAAGTACTTGTATTGTGCGGGAGAAACATATGCATTCCAATTGTATTGGAATGCTTGTCCCAATGCTCACATTGCAGCGCCACTGCCGCGGTGGCCTCCACTTCCCTGCCAGGGCTGGCAGAGGCTTCACAAACTATCATTCCCAAGATCCTGAAGTTTGGAGTGTAACCCAAGTAGCGGGGAGGGGATCCCTCCTTTCTCACCTAGCGCTAGGTTACCAACAAACTCTGTCCTGCTACCACGGGGGATACAGGTAGGGCTGGAACCCCTCCCTCCTTCCAGACCCCGAAAACCTACGCCAATGGGCAACAACAGTTTTGCCCACAGGGGAACACATGCCAGGCATCAGCCAGCACGCCAGCACAGCCAGCAAAGGCCCATGGGGCTATCAAGCTGATGAAGGAGCAGATGGCGAATGGCAAATGAGATTTGTCCCCACGTGTACACGAGATGTGGTCAGAATAAAACGGGGGAGTCAAAAATGGCACCAATACCCTAAACAGATTTGACCTCCCCTCCCCGACGAACCTGCCTGCTCACGCCGTGGGGACTGGGGTCCGGAACTACCCCCGCCCCCCGGCTCGCCGACATTGTACTTGAGGATGTAGTAAAAGAAGTGGAGAAGGGCCTTGTGCAGGTTTGGGTTTGGGTACTGTGTTGGCTAGTGAATATTTTGCAACAAAGGGGAACAGCCCCTTGCACGGTGGGTTGTGGGCAGGGGTCAAGGGACACTTGAAAGGAGGACCCGCTGGTCCCGTTGCTGCGCGATGTGATGCATCTGCGCGGCCCCTTCCGACAGGTCCTCCACCTGCACATGGAAGCAGAACGGGGCTTGCGCTGGAGGAGACCCGTTGCACAGGCAAAATCCTAACATCTCAAATTCCTGTGACGGCCCAAATTCTCGTACACGAAAATCTGCCCAACCCCAAGCACTTGCGCCCTCGCAACCACTTTCCTGGCGTGCTCTTGAAGCATAAAAAACTGAAGATGCAGAGAGACAGCGGTGTCCAAAGCGCCAGGCGACAGAAAGGGGGAACAAATAGTAATTCGGGGCTCAACTGCGTGAAACACCAATGACTACTTTGGTCGGAGGCTATCCCGCCAGTGGAGCAAATGAGCGCACCGCGCGCAAGCGCTGGCAGTCTTCAAGCGTCGTTAGAAACAGGTCTGCGTGGAAGAAGTTGCTGTTCCCATTTGTTGAGGTCGTGGGGCCCGTCGTCTGGGTCCAACAAACGTCCGACCAAACTTGAACGTGCCTTGGCTATCACAACCCTCTGTACAGGCCCTTAACTTTACCAAAACGCTCCGAAAACCGCCATTCAAAAACCGACTGCCTTTGCGCTTGGAACTGAACCCGCCGATGGCCGTCACCAAACATCATGTTTCCCTTGTTAGCAAGACGCCGCAACGCACCCACAAAAATTGTCTCGTTTGTCCAGCGCAGCGCCGTTAGGCGCCCATACAAGTATTCAGGCGTCCAAGGCGCCTCCGAGGCCTGCACCACACTTCTTAATTACTCTCCTGCTGATCGCCTGAACCAGTTCCTCCTATTGTCACTGATGTCTGTGCTAAACCTGCTGTGGGCTTTGCTTTGGGCTTGGTAAAATAGAATAGGGGATTCTCTTCGGGGGCGCTTCAGCAGAAAACGGTGTAACCGAGGGCAGTTAGCCAACGGTCTGATTCGAACTGGTTCACGGACAAAAAAAACGAGTGGTTTGGCTGGTCCCTGACAGCCGTTGAGCATTTAACAGTGATAGCAGGTATCGACGACAGTTGGTGGCTAGTCCCAACCTCAACCAATCACCCGACAGCACCGCCGCGCTGCCCAGTTGGAGGGGGGCGGGGCACCGGGACCAGGGCAACCTTCTCCTCCAGCAGCGCCAGGGTGTGGCGCAGTGTGTCCAGCTCCACGGTCTGCTCATCCATGCGCTCCTGCAGCGCATGTTTCTCCTCCTCCAGCTCCCGCACGCGCTTATCCCGCTCGGCCAAATCCTGCAGCCTGCACCGCCCCTCCTCCCACCACTGCTCCCGCTCAGCACGCAGCCAGGCGGCTTCAGCGCCAATCTCGTCTCGCTCTACTCGCATCCGCACCACCTCCGCTTCCAGCGCCTCGTAGGCGGCCTGCGCCTGCAGGTCCTGTCCCTTGCCGCCCGTAGTCCCAGAGTGATCCAGTGGTGCGGATGCGGCAGGAGTAGGGGCTTGAGCAGCAGCGTCGTGAAGCTGAGCCTGCATGTTGCAGATCTGCGATTGTAGCTCCTGCTGCACGGAGACGGCCTCGAGTACCTGGTCACGACAGGAGGGCGCATTGCTCAATACACAGTGCACCTCAGTCCGGGTGAAAGGAACAGAAGGCATGCCAGGAGGGACGGACGGAGGGAGAGGCTGGGAGGTGGTGCAAAGGATTCCTGTCCGAGTCCACGCCCAAATTACCACGACACTGATGTTTATGAGCCACAGGAAATGGGTGCTAGTGAGGGTTGCATGCCTGAGTGGGGGTGATTGGGAAGGGTTCCGCTTGGGGCCGGTGCACAAGATTGAATCACTCATTCCCATTTCAGGTGGGCATTCATCATCGACAAGGGCCGGAGTTCAGGATCGTGTTTGTTCATCACGGTTCCAAACCCAATTGGGTTGGAGGGTGGATGGGGGCCAAACGTTTTCTGAGAACAGACCAGGCACTGGTGAAAACTTTCGGGCCAATTGCAATGAATCACAATTTCCCAGGGTTACGTGCATTTTTAGCAAATTATTCCAGGACAAAATTGTAGAGCTCGCAAGCGCACATCCGATGGGCCATGTTTCGGCCAATTCCGACGCCCCCAGACCGAGTTATGGTTATAGGCGGGTGTGATGGAGGAAGGAGGGGACCCGCCAAGGCAGAAGCAAAGCGGATTTGGCCCTTGCACCAATAACAGCAAGACCATTCACCAGCACAGAAAACGACCCCAATTCTTCTGCCAGTGTGCGGGGAACATCGGGTGTGGGGTTGGCACGCTGAGTCTTGACTGTTGTGATGCTGTTCTGAGATCCATCCGGCTTGTCAACCATCCCGGTGTTGTTGACAGTTGTGAAAGGCGATGGACTGTGGAGGGCTGTGGAGGACTGGAGAGGGGAGTGTGGAGTGGTGTGACAGTTTGTGAGAAGGTTGCACGGTGCAGCCATTCCGCGGCTGATGGGTGACCCAGTGGGAGTTGGACATGTGATGCACTACCACCCATCGCTCAGCAAGACAACTCATATCTGATGCGGCACCCAGCAGGGCTCAGCCTCAGATAACCCTGGTTCGAGAGCCAGCACCACGGTGCAGACCCGGCCAACAGTACGATACCTTAGCGCGCAGCACCTCCAGCTCCTTGTCCCTGTCCACCAGCGCCTCCTGAGCAGCCTGCAACTCTCCCTCGGCGCCGACCCCTCGGCTGGTCTTTGGTTCCCGCAGGGCGTGCAGCTCCTGTTGCAGGGCGGCATTGTCCTTCTGCAGGATCTGCACCAGCCCTGTAGCCTGTCCTGCCTCCGTGGCAGCCTGCGCTACCTTGGCCTCGAGGGTCGCGACCAGGGCCTCGTTGCGGTGCAGCGTGGCCTCCTGTTCCTGCGTCATGGCCTGCAGGGCCTGCCCCTGCAGACGGCTGGAGGGGCCAGTCTCACTGAGGCCCCCTCTCAGGCTCTCCAACTGCGCCACAAGCTCCTCAGAGAAGCGCTTTTTCTCCAGGACTTCACCCTGCAGCTGTTCCACGCGGTGCTCGGCTGTCAGCACGTCCTGCTGCAGCTGCTGCATCTGTGTGAGCCATGGTACGTGAGTGTGGGTGTGGGCAGAAGGGGTGCGGGTTGGACGTGGACGCGGGGAATCCCTCCCTCTCCCCCCAACATCTTCAGACTTTTTTTCGCACCCTATAAGGGACAGAGACAGAGCAGGAAGGGAAACCAGCGGGAGTCCCCTGCATCTCGCCGCCATGCAGGGGAAAGAAACAACACAGGGTTTTGTCTGCAGCCAACGTTTGCAACCCCAAGACAATGGGACACTTTCGGTGTTGTCGGATGCATGGCTTTTTCTTGGCCTTTTCGTGGCCTTTTCAGGTGTCCAAGTTTGTGCATCCGGGGGGACCATGGGAGGAGTGGAGCGAGCACAGAAGGAAATCCTGAAGACCAGTGATACCATCCCACCAGTGATACCATCCAGGAGCAGGGTGATCAGAGGTGCCATTCCCACCCGAATGCTACCTCCACGCAGTTGAAGGACGGTACTTGGTAAAGTGGCGAAACCCAGAACATCGAATCTTTCATAAGCTCACACTGCCTCTGTCCCAACAGTTCCTAGACAATCCAAAAGGGCACTGGTAAGGCCACGGTTGCACTGTCAGCAATTTTTGGGTTGCAGCAGTCACTCCTCGGAAGGTGGACTTGCTTAATGCAATGGATTTTTTTCCATGGTTGTGGAGCCATACAAAGGGCTTCTGGGACAAAACAAACAAAGCCAATATGTCCACAGTCGGCAGTAAGGAATTTTCGCAAATACAGGAAGTCCACTTGATGGGAAAAATTGGCATGCTCTGACATATCTGTACCCCAGAATAAAGTCCTGGGTGGTGGGGGGGACAGCACCTGCCCATGCCCCCGGCCCCCACACCCTGTGGAGTGGGGTCCCCTTGAAGCAAATCCTGGCGACGAGACTGTTCTGCAACTTGTACATAGGACGAGCTTGGGTGAGATTTGGTGGGGCACGCAACCCCACAACCTTGGGAATAGACTGAGGCTGAAGCACCAGGCAGGAACCCTTTGGAGCGGGGGATGGGGTTGGGGTGGGGGATACCCAAAGGTTGGTGCACCAAAAAATGGCCCCTAAATCTTCTACAAATACAAAACTTGATGTTTCCCCAGAGGGTTTTTCTGTCGGATCCTCTGCTGAAACAAGTCCATTCCTCAGCATCACTGGCACAACAGCATTCTCTTACTACCTCCGACGCGCCCGCCTTCCCTTCTTCCATCTGCATCTCCTCTCTCATGCACCCTCCGGTTCCGGGACTCTAAATGCAGATGCCACACCCGACGTTCCAGCTCAGTGGACTGCTGCTCCAAGTGCTTCTGGCGCTGCTGGCCATTCAAAGTCTCCTGCTTCCACCGCAGGGCTGCCTGCGCCACCCCCCAACACAAGCGGTACGTGGTGCTGTGGGGTTCAGGTCCTGGAGGCGATGGCCAATCAGGGCCAGTGAGCACTGGGACATCCTCGGACCCCAACACCGTTGGGATGTCACTCACAACGGCGTTGGTCGCCAAAAACGCCACAACTTGCAGCAGTAGGGTCTCCTCTTGCGCCTCCGCCGCCTTCATCGCGGCGACAGCCGCAGTGACTTTCTGGTCCTGCTCGATCAGTTGCTGATTCATCGCGTTCAGTTCTTGATCACGCTGAACCAACAGCAGAGGGATGCAATGCGGCTGAGGTAGCAGAGAGACTGGAGGGACTGGAGGGAGCGCCAGAAGCGGAGGGGCAGGGCATGAAAGAGAGAGACAGCAAGAGAGAGGGAGAGAGACAGAAGAGAGAAAGCCATAGTAACAGAGATGGGGTCGGGGAATCGAAGGAGGTGGAAGGTGGGGGAGCAAAACACAGACATGGAGGGGGGGGGGGGGGCATGATGCCTGGCGGCGCCTATTGGCCTCTCCCCACTTACCCTTGCCCGTTCCTTGAACCCTTTTCAGGGATGTGCTGTATCTAACGGGGGGGGGGGGGTGAATTACGAGGCTCACCCACCCAGATTTTGGGAAAACAGGGACCAAGAATTGTCCCATCCCCAGGGGGGGCTGTTGAACAGCCACCCATCCACCCACCCAGTCAGCCACCACTACCAAGCGCCCCAGCCTATTTTGATGCAGCACCGTGAGATTCGTGCTCAGCAGACTTCAAATGCTCCTGTCAAGCATTCTCCCTATGCTCCTGTCAAGCATTCTCCCTGTCAGCTACACAAAGCCCACACTCACAAAGAATTTGCATATTGTGCCTTGCAATGGAGACTGCAGCAAACAGTGGGTGGAAAAGAAACCTTACCCAAACCCACCCGCCCACCCTAATACAGCCGTGCCATGAACCCATCAGCGCCCATGCACCAAAAAAACGTCCCACCCCCACAGGACACAGGAGGGGATATGACGTCCGGTTTTGAATGAACCAGCAGGATCCTGACCTCATGCCAGACTTACTCAGTTCGACTTCAACCAGCACTGAATGTTGCCTTGAGTTTGCCACCCCCTGTTGTGGCCATCGAATGTTTCGTGGTGGGGTTGAGGTCAGACTAAGACAGTTCAAGGGTAGGGCACACCCCAAAAGGCCCAACCCATCTTCCCCAACGATTGCTCTGCAAACCCTCCCCATCAGAAAGAAAATTGACAGCCCCAGAAAATAATATCATCTGCCCCCCAGGTGGGGCAGTACCTGCCGTGGACGGTAGGAAAATCTTTATTGATCACAACATAAATATCGCGTACTATGAGCCACCACAGGGCTCGAACTGGCCCCAAAATGCTCCAAGCACAGGCGTACGACCGCTATGGTAAGAAGAGGTTAGTCGAAACAAGGAGCCAAGCAAAAAACAGCCCCCGCCTCGCACCAACGGTGCGTCCTCAATGGGATTGAAACCACATCTCTGGCGTACCAGCTAGGTGGTCTAGGTGCTATGCCATGACGATGATGTCATGTAACCAGACTCAGCACCACCCTGTTGTTGTTCGCATTGGCCCACTGTGCTCCACATTGTTTTGGTTATCAACAAACTAAATTGGGTCGGGGATGGGAGCCGACCCCACGGGGGGGCGACTACAACCGGTCCTGATGCGACCCACCCCCCAACTATCTTTCAAAACTTTGGGAAGGGGGCAGTTGGGGGGTCCAGCCGGGGGTCGGGGGGGGGGGGTGTTCCTGCGGGGGTCGGGGGGGGGGGGGGTGCAGGATTGTGTATAAAGTCTGATGTCTGATGTCTGATAAGGGATGTTGTGTGTGCGGTCTGTCCAAGAAGATGTCTGATATTCTTATCTACTGGAGGTGGGTCTAGGGGTCTAATGCCCAGAGGAAATTGGGAGAAACTATGCCTAAATCTAAATCAACCCCCCCCCCCAAATGAAAAAAAAAAAAAAAGGGAGGACACAATTGAAAAATCATTGGGGAACCACCTTGGACAATCAGAAACATGGCAGTACAAAAGTAAAAAAGACTTTGAACACCAAAATGGGAAAATGGGGAAAATGTGTGAGCAAGGAAAGTGGCAAACAAAAAGGTGCCCATAGGCCCCCATAGGCCCCCATGGGCCCCCAAAGGTGCCCATAGGTCCCCAAAGGTGCCAATAGGTCCCCATAGGCCCCCATAGGCCCCCATAGGCCCCCAAAGGTGCCCATGGGTCCCCAGAGGTGCCCATAGGTCCCCAAAGGTCCCCCTAGATGCCAATGAGTCCCCATCGGCCCCCATAGGTCCCCATAGGTCCCCAAAGGTGCCCATAGGTCCCCATAGGTTCCCACAAGCCCCCATAGGTCCCCATAGGTCCCCATAGGCCCCCATAGGCCCCAATAGGCCCCCATAGACCCCCAAAGGTGCCCATAGGCCCCCATAGGCCCCAATAGGTCCCCATAGACCCCCATAGGTCCCCATAGGCCCCCATAGGCCCCCATAGGCCCCCATAGGTCCCCCTAGATGCCGATGAGTCGCCCATCGGCCCCCATCCCCATACGTGCCCATAGGTCCCCATCCCCATAGGTGCCCATAGGTCCCCAAAGGTGCCCAAAGGTCCCCATAGGTCCCCAAAGGTCCCCGTAGACCCCCATAGGCCCCCATAGGTCCCCATAGGTCCCCATAGACCCCCATAGGTCCCCGTAGGTCCCCATAGACCCCCATAGGTCCCCAAAGGTGCCCAAAGGTCCCCATAGGTCCCCAAAGGTCCCCATAGACCCCCAAAGGTGCCCAAAGATGCCCATAGGTCCCCAAAGGTGCCAATAGGCCCCCGTAGGCCCCCATAGGCCCCCATAGGCGCCCATAGGCCCCCAAAGGTCCCCATAGGCCCCCATAGGTCCCCAATGGTGCCAATAGGCCCCCATCGGTCCCCATAGACCCCCATAGGCCCCCATAGGCCCCAATACGCCCCCATAGGCCCCCAAAGGTGCCCATAGGCCCCCATAGGCCCCAATAGGTCCCCATAGACCCCCAAAGGTCCCCATAGGCCCCCATAGGCCGCCACAGGCCCCCATAGGTCCCCCTTGGATGCCGATGAGTCCCCATCGGCCCCCATCCCCATAGGTGCCCATAGGTCCCCAAAGGTGCCCATAGGTCCCCAAAGGTCCCCGTAGACCCCCATAGGCCCCCATAGGCCCCCATAGGTCCCCCTTAGATGCCGATGAGTCCCCATCGGCCCCCATCCCCATAGGTCCCCATAGGTCCCCATAGACCCCCATAGGTCCCCATCGACCCCCATAGACCCCCATACGTCCCCATAGACCCCCATAGGTCCCCAAAGGTCCCTAAAGGACCCCATACGCCCCCAAAGGTCCCCAAAGGTGCCAATAGGCCCCCATAGGCCCCCATAGGCCCCCATAGGTCCCCATAGGCCCCCATAGCTGCCCATAGGTCCCCATAGGTCCCAAAGGCGGAGGTTCCCCAGCGACAGGAGGCCGCTGGGTTTTGCCATGGGAGACAGCTCACCTCCCTAAATAACGAAAATCCGCGAACCCCCCCCCCCCCAGAAAACAAGCAAGAACCTCCGGGGGCGAGAGTTGGGACCCTCCCCCATGCGCCCTGGGCCATGAATTAACATGCGCCCCCAGTTAAAACAGCCTCCCCTGACCTGTGGTCAGGCAAAGGTGAGCCAGCCCCCAGGGGGAGTGGCTCAGGATGTAGCCAGCCGCCCCACTCCCACCTTACAGCGCGACGCCAACAACCTGTGGTGAGGCCACGAATCGCGCTTGCAGCCCAGGCACCAATATCCTCCTGGTGAGGGCCTCGGCGTCATGGGGGGACGCCAACAGCCTGTGGTGAGGCGCCCCCCCCCCCCATGCACACCCCTTGGCACACCCCATGCGCAGCCCCACGCAGCGCTCATGCGCAGCCCCATGCTGCGCTCATGCGCAGCCCCATGCCGCGCCCCTACGCAGCCCCATGCTGCGCTCATGCGCAGCCCCATGCTGCGCTCCTGCGCAGCCCCGTGCTGCGCCCATGCACAGCTGCAGGCAGCGCCCCAGTGCAGCTCCATGCTGCGCCCCTGCGAGGCCAACAACCTGTGGTGAGGCCGCGAATCGCGCTTGCAGCCCAGGCACCAATATCCTCCTGGTGAGGGCCTCGGCGTCATGGGGGGACGCCAACAGTCTGTGGTGAGGCGCCCCCCCCCCCCCATGCACACCCCTTGGCACACCCCATGCGCAGCCCCACGCAGCGCTCATGCGCAGCCCCATGCTACGCTCATGCGCAGCCCCATGCTGCGCCCCTACGCAGCCCCATGCTGCGCTCATGCGCAGCCCCGTGCTGCGCCCATGCACAGCTGCAGGCAGCGCCCCAGTGCAGCTCCATGCTGCGCCCCTGCGAGGCCAACAACCTGTGGTGAGGCCGCGAATCGCGCTTGCAGCCCAGGCACCAATATCCTCCTGGTGAGGGCCTCGGCGTCAAGGGGGGACGCCAACAGCCTGTGGTGAGGCGCCCCCCCCCCCCCCCCCATGCACACCCCTTGGCACACCCCATGCGCCGCCCCACGCAGCGCTCATGCGCAGCCCCACGCAGCGCTCATGCGCAGCCCCATGCTGCGCCCCTGCGCAGCCCCATGCTGCGCCCATGCACAGCTGCAGGCAACGCCCCAGAGCAGCTCCATGCAGTGCCCCTGCGCAGCCCCATGCTGCGCTCATGCGCAGCCCCATGATGCGCTCCTGCGCAGCCCCATGATGCGCCCCTGCGCAGCCCCGTGCTGCGCCCCTGCGCAGCCCCATGCTGCGCTCCTCTGCCGCTCCGCGCAGCTCCCCTGCGCAGCCCCATGCTGCGCTCATGCGCAGCCCCATGCTGCGCCCATGCACAGCCCCATGCTGCGCTCATGCGCAGCCCCATGCTGCGCTCCTCTGCCGCTCCGCGCAGCTCCCCTGCGCAGCCCCATGCTGCGCTCATGCGCAGCCCCATGCTGCGCCCATGCACAGCCCCATGCTGCGCTCATGCGCAGCCCCATGCTGCGCCCCTGCGCAGCCCCATGCTGCGCTCCTCTGCCGCTCCGCGCAGCTCCCCTGCGCAGCCCCATGCTGCGCTCATGCGCAGCCCCATGCTGCACCCATGCACAGCTGCAGGCAGCGCCCCGGTGCAGCTCCAAGATGTGCCCCTGCGCAGCCCCATGCTTCGCTGCGCAGCCACACGCAGCGCCCCTGCGCAGCCCCATGCTGCGCCCCTGCGCAGCCCCGTGCTGCGCCCATGCACAGCCCCATGCTGCGCTCATGCGCAGCCCCGTGCTGCGCCCATGCACAGCCCCATGCTGCGCTCATGCGTAGCCCCATGCTACACCCATGCACAGCTGCAAGCAGCGCCCCGGTGCGGCTCCATGCTGTGCCCCTGCGCAGCCCCATGCTGCGCCCCTGCGCAGCTCCATGATGCGCCCCTGCACAGCTCCATGCTGCGCGCCTGCGCAGCCCCGTGCTGCGCCCCAGCGCAGCTCCATGCTGCGCCCCTGCGCAGCCCCATGCTGCGCTCATGCGCAGCCCCATGCTGCACCCATGCACAGCTGCAGGCAGCGCCCCGGTGCAGCTCCATGCTGTGCCCCTGCGCAGCCCCATGCTTCGCTGCGCAGCCACACGCAGCGCCCCTGCGCAGCCCCATGCTGCGCCCCTGCGCAGCCCCGTGCTGCGCCCATGCACAGCCCCATGCTGCGCTCATGCGCAGCCCCATGCTGCACCCATGCATAGCTGCAAGCAGCGCCCCGGTGCAGCTCCATGCTGTGCCCCTGCGCATCCCCATACTGCGCCCCTGCGCAGCTCCATGCTGCGCCCCTGCGAGGCCGCATGCTTCGCTGCGCAGCCACACGCAGCACCCCTGAGCAGCCCCATGCTGCGCTCATGCGCAGCCCCATGCTGCACCCATGCGCAGCTGCAGGCAGCGCCCCGGTGCAGCTCCATGCTGTGCCCCTGCGCAGCCCCATGCTTCGCTGCGCAGCCACACGCAGCGCCCCTGCGCAGCCCCATGCTGCGCCCCTGCGCAGCCCCGTGCTGCGCCCATGCACAGCCCCATGCTGCGCTCCTGCGCAGCGCCATGCTGCACCCATGCATAGCTGCAAGTAGCGCCCCGGTGCAGCTCCATGCTGTGCCCCTGCGCAGCCCCATGCTGCGCCCCTGCGCAGCTCCATGCTGCGCCCCTGCGCAGCCCCATGCTTCGCTGCGCAGCCACAGGCAGCACCCCTCTGCAGCCCCATGCTGCGCTCATGCGCAGCCCCATGCTGCGCCCCGGTGCAGCCCCATGCTACGCCCCTCCGCAGCCCCATGCTACGCTCATGCGCAGCCCCATGCTGCGCTCATGCGCAGCCCCATGCTGCACCCATGCACAGCTGCAGGCAGCGCCCCAGTGCAGCTCCAGGCTGCGCCCCCGCGCAGCGCCCATGCACAGCCCCATGCTGCGCTCCTGCGCCGCTCCGCGCAGCGCCCCTGCTCAGCCCCAAGTTGCGCTCATGCGCAGCCCCAGGCTGCGCTCATGCGCAGCCCCAAGCTGCGCTCCTGCGCAGCCACATGCTGCGCTCCTGCGCAGCCACATGCTGCGCTTCTGCGCAGCCCCACGCAGCGCCCATGCGCAGCCCCATGCTGCGCCCCTCCGCAGCCCCATGCCGCGCCCCTCCGCAGCCCCATGCTGCGCTCATGCGCAGCCCCGTGCAGCGCCCCTGCGCAGCCCCATGCTGCGCTCATGCGCAGCCCCACGCCGCGCCTCTGTGCAGCCCCATGCTTCGCTCATGCGAAGCCCCGTGCTGCGCCCCTACGTAGCCCCATGCTGTGCTCATGCTCAGCCCCATGCTGCGCTTATGCGCAGCCCCACGCAGCGCCCCTGCGCAGCCCCATGCTTCGCTCATGGGCAGCCCAATGCTGCCCTCATGCGCAGCCACATGATGCGCTCATGCACAGCCCCACGCTGCGCTCCTGCGCAGCCCCATGCTGTGCCCCTGCGCAGCCCCATGCTCCGCCCCTGCGCAGCCCCATGCTGCGCCCCTGCGCAGCCCCATGCTGCGCCCCTGCGCGGCCCCACGCTGCGACCCTGCGCAGCCCCACGCTACGCCCCTGCGCAGCCCCATGCCGCGCTCCTGCGCGGCCCCGTGCAGCGCCCCTGCGCAGCCTCCTGCTGCGCCCCTGCGCAGCCCCACGCTACGCCCCTGCGCAGCCCCATGTTGCGCTCATGCGCAGCCCCGCTCAGCGCCCCTGCGCAGCCCCACGCTGCGCTCATGCGCAGCCCCGCGCAGCGCCCCTGCGCAGCCCAATGCTGTGCTCATGCGCAGCCCCACGCAGCGCCCCTGCGCAGCCCCACGCGGCGCCCCTGCGCAGCCCCGCGCAGCGCCCCTGCGCAGCCCAATGCTGTGCTCATGCGCAGCCCCACGCTACGCCCCTGCGCAGCCCCATGCCGCGCTCCTGCCCGGCCCCGTGCAGCGCTCCCGCGCAGCCCCATGCTGCGCCCTTGCGCAGCCCCACGCTCCGCCCCTGTGCAGCCCCTTGCTGCGCCCCTGCGCAGCCCCATGCTGCGCCCATGCACAGCTGCAGGCAACGCCCCGGAGCAGCTCCATGCAGTGCCCCTGCGCAGCCCCATGCTGCGCTCATGCGCAGCCCCATGATGCGCTCCTGCGCAGCCCCATGATGCGCCCCTGCGCAGCCCAATGCTGCGCCCCTGCGCAGCCCCATGCTGCGCTCATGCGCAGCCCCATGCTGCGCCCCTGCGCAGCCCCATGCTGCGCTCATGCGCAGCCCCATGCTGCGCCCATGCACAGCCCCATGCTGCGCCCATGCACAGCCCCATGATGCGCTCATGCGCAGCCCCATGCTGCGCCCCTGCGTAGCCCCATGCTGCGCTCCTCTGCCGCTCCGCACAGCTCCCCTGCCCAGCCCCATGCTGCGCTCATGCGCAGCTGCAAGCAGCGCCCCGGTGCAGCTCCATGCTGTGCCCCTGCGCAGCCCCATGCTTCGCTGCGCATCCACACGCAGCGCCCCTGCGCAGCCCCATGTTGCGCCCCTGCGCAGCCATGTGCTGCGCCCATGCGCAGCCCCATGCTGCGCTCATGCATAGCCCCATGCTTCGCTGCGCAGCCACACGCAGCACCCCTGAGCAGCCCCATGCTGCGCTCATGCGCAGCCCCGCGCAGCGCCCCTGCGCAGCCCCATGCTTCGCTCATGCGCAACCCCATGCTTCGCTCATGCGCAGCCCCGCGCAGCGCCCCTGCGCAGCCCCATGCTGCGCCCCTCTGCAGCCCCATGCTACACTCATGCGTGGCCCCATGCCTGCGCTCGTGCGCAGCCCCATGCTGCGCCCCTCCGCAGCCCCATGCTACTCTCATGCGCAGCCCCATGCTGCGCTCATGCGCAGCCCCATGCTGCACCCATGCACAGCTGCAGGCAGCGCCCCAGTGCAGCTCCAGGCTGCGCCCCCGCGCAGCGCCCATGCACAGCCCCATGCTGCGCTCCTGCGCCGCTCCGCGCAGCGCCCCTGCTCAGCCCCAAGTTGCGCTCATGCGCAGCCCCAGGCTGCGCTCATGCGCAGCCCCAAGCTGCGCTCCTGCGCAGCCCCATGCTGCGCTCATGCGCAGCCACATGCTGCGCTTCTGCGCAGCCCCACGCAGCGCCCATGCGCAGCCCCATGCTGCGCCCCTCCGCAGCCCCATGCCGCGCCCCTCCGCATCCCCATGCTGCGCTCATGCGCAGCCCCGTGCAGCGCCCCTGCGCAGCCCCATGCTGCGCTCATGCGCAGCCCCACGCCGCGCCTCTGTGCAGCCCCATGCTTCGCTCATGCGCAGCCCCGTGCTGCGCCCCTACGTAGCCCCATGCTGCGCTCATGCTCAGCCCCATGCTGCGCTTATGCGCAGCCCCACGCAGCGCCCCTGCGGAACGCCATGCTTCGCTCATGGGCAGCCCAATGCTGCCCTCATACGCAGCCACATGATGCGCCCCTGCGCAACCCCACGCTGCGCTCCTGCGCAGCCCCATGCTGTGCCCCTGCGCAGCCGAATGCTCCGCCCCTGCGCAGCCCCACGCTGCGCTCCTGCGCAGCCGCATGCTGCGCTCCTGCGCAGCCCCGTGCAGCGCCCCTGCGCAGCCCCATGCTGCGCTCATGCGCAGCCCCACGCCGCGCCTCTGTGCAGCCCCATGCTTCGCTCATGCGCAGCCCCGTGCTGCGCCCCTACGTAGCCCCATGCTGCGCTCATGCTCAGCCCCATGCTGCGCTTATGCGCAGCCCCACGCAGCGCCCCTGCGCAGCCCCATGCTTCGCTCATGGGCAGCCCAATGCTGCGCCCCTGCGCAGCCCCACGCTGCGCTCCTGCGCAGCCGCATGCCGCGCTCCTGCGCAGCCCCGTGCAGCGCTCCCGCACAGCCCCACGCAGCGCCCCTGCGCAGCCCCATGCTGCGCCCCTGCGCAGCCCCATGCCGCGCTCCTGCGCAGCCCCCGTGCAGCGCTCCCGCACAGCCACACGCAGCGCCCCTGCGGAGCCTCCTGCTGCGCCCCTGCGCAGTCCCATGCCGCGCTCCTGCGCGGCCCCGTGCAGCGCCCCTGCGCAGCCTTCTGCTGCGCCCCTGCGCATCCCCATGCTGCGCCCCTGCGCAGCCCCACGCTACGCCCCTGCGCAGCCCCACGCAGCGCCCCTGCGCAGCCTCCTGCTGCGCCCCTGCGCAGCCCCACGCTACGCCCCTGCGCATCCCCATGCTGCGCTCATGCGCAGCCCCACTCAGCGCCCCTGCGCAGCCCCACGCAGCGCCCCTGCGCAGCCCCGCGCAGCCCAATGCTGCGCTCATGCGCAGCCCCACGCAGCGCCCCTGCGCAGCCCAATGCTGCGCTCATGCGCAGCCCCACGCTACGCCCCTGCGCAGCCCCATGCCGCGCTCCTGCCCGGCCCCGTGCAGCGCTCCCGCGCAGCCCCATGCTGCGCCCTTGGGCAGCCCCACGCTCCGCCCCTGTGCAGCCCCATGCTGGGCCCCTGCGCAGCCCCATGCTGCGCTCATGCGCAGCCCCACTCAGCGCCCCTGCGCAGCCCCACGCAGCGCCCCCGCGCAGCCCCATGCTGCACTCATGCGCAGCTCCACGCAGCGCCCCTGCGCAGCCCCACACTGCGCCCCTGCGCAGCCCCACGCCGCACCCCTGCGCAGCCCCACGCAGCGCCCCTGCGCAGCCCCACGTTGCGCCCCTGCGCAGCCCCATGCTGCACTCATGCGCAGCCCCATGTTGCGCCCCTGCGCAGCCCCAGGCAGCGCCCCCGCGCAGCCCCACGCAGCGCCCCTGCGCAGCCCCACGCAGCGCCCCTGCGCAGCCCCACGCTGCGCCCCTGCGCAGCCCCACGCTGCGCCCCTGCGCAGCCCCACGCAGCACCCCAGCACAGCCACATGCTGCGCCTCTTGCGCACCCGCTGCGCCCATAACAGCTCCAGGCAGCGCCCCAGTGCGGCTCCATGCTGCGCCCCTAGCGCAGCCGCAAGCTGCGCTCCGGCCCAGAGCCTCGCAGCGCCCCAACACAGTCCCTTACTGCACCCGTGTGGCAGCCCCGCACCGCGCCCCTGCGCGGTGCCACGCTGCGCCCCTTGCGCAGCCCCGCGCTGCCCCCCCCCCCCCCCCCCCCCCCCCCAGAAACGCCCCACCACCACACCAACGCGGAGCCCCCCCTCCCCCCCAAACACAAAATTTTTACGGCCAGTGACAGCCCCCGGTGGCGCGGGCTGTGCTGTCACTTGCTGCCCGCTTCGGCCCACCCTGGCGGGACCGAGTAAACCGCCCTGTGGACGGTTGGGGGCTGCAATTTTCCGGCGGCCCCCCTTCGGCTTTGCCGTCGCCTCGGGCGGGCCAACCAGAAACCAGAAACCAAAAACCCATAGGTCCCAATGGCCCCCATAGGCCCCCAAAGGTCCCCCCAAGCCCCCATAGATCCCCATCGGTCCCCATAGGCCCCCATAGGCCCCAATAGGCCCCCATAGACCCCCAAAGGTGCCCATAGGCCCCCATAGGCCCCAATAGGTCCCATAGACCCCCAAAGGTCCCCATAGGCCCCCATAGGCCCCCATAGGCCCCCCTAGATGCCGATGAGTTGCCCATCGGCCCCCATCCCCAGAGGTGCCCATAGATCCCCATCCCCATAGGTGCCCATAGGTCCCCAAAGGTGCCCAAAGGTCCCCATAGGTCCCCAAAGGTCCCCGTAGACCCCCATAAGCCCCCATAGGTCCCCATAGGTCCCCATAGACCCCCATAGGTCCCCGTAGGTCCCCATAGACCCCCATAGGTCCCCAAAGGTGCCCAAAGGTCCCCATAGGTCCCCAAAGGTCCCCATAGACCCCCAAAGGTGCCCAGAGATGCCCATAGGTCCCCAAAGGTGCCAATAGGCCCCGTAGGCGCCCATAGGCCCTCATAGGCGCCCATAGGCCCCCAAAGGTCCGCATAGACCCCCATAGGCCCCCATAGGTCCCCATAGAGCCCCATAGGTCCTCAAAGGTGCCAATAGGCCCCCATAGGCCCCCATAGGCCCCCATAGGTCCCCATAGGTCCCCAAAGGTGCCAATAGGCCCCCATAGGTCCCCATAGACCCCCATAGGCCCCCATAGGTCCCCATAGACCCCCATAGGCCCCATGGGCCCCCATAGGTCCCCATAGGTCCCCACGTGCCCCCATAGGCCCCCGTAGGCCCCCTAAGGTCCCCATAGGCCCCCATAGGTCCCCATAGAGCCCCGTAGGCCCCCATAGGCCCCCATAGGCCCCCATAGAGCCCCATAGGTCCCCAAAGGTGCCAATAGGCCCCCATAGGCCCCCATTGGCCCCCATAGGTCCCCATAGGTCCCCAAAGGTGCCAATAGGCCCCCATAGGTCCCCATAGGCCCCCATAGGCCCCCATAGGCCCCCATAGGCCCCCATAGGCCCCCATAGGTCCCCCTAGATGCCGATGAGTCGCCCATCGGCCCCCCATCCCCATACGTGCCCATAGGTCCCCACCCCCATAGGTGTTAGTCCCCAAAGGTGCCCAAAGGTCCCCATAGGTCCCCAAAGGTCCCCGTAGACCCCCATGGGCCCCCATAGGTCCCCATAGGTCCCCATAGACCCCCATAGGTCCCCGTAGGTCCCCATAGACCCCCATAGGTCCCCAAAGGTGCCCAAAGGTCCCCATAGGTCCCCAAAGGTCCCCATAGACCCCCAAAGGTGCCCAGAGATGCCCATAGGTCCCCAAAGGTGCCAATAGGCCCCCGTAGGCCCCCATAGGCCCTCATAGGCCCCCATAGGCGCCCATAGGCCCCCATAGGTCCCCAATGGTGCCAATAGGCCCCCATCGGTCCCCATAGACCCCCATAGGCCCCCATAGGCCCCAATACGCCCCCATAGGCCCCCAAAGGTGCCCATAGGCCCCCATAGGCCCCCAAAGGTGCCCATAGACCCCCAAAGGTCCCCATAGGCCCCCATAGTCCGCCACAGGCCCCCATAGGCCCCCATAGGTCCCCCTTAGATGCCGATGAGTCCCCATCGGCCCCCATCCCCAGGGGTGCCCATAGGTCCCCAAAGGTGCCCATAGGTCCCCAAAGGTGCCCAAAGGTCCCCATAGGTCCCCAAAGGTCCCCGTAGACCCCCATGGGCCCCCATAGGCCCCCATAGGTCCCCCTTAGATGCCGATGAGTCCCCATCGGCCCCCATCCCCATAGGTCCCCATAGGTCCCCATAGACCCCCATAGGTCCCCATCGACCCCCATAGACCCCCATAGGTCCCCATAGACCCCCATAGGTCCCCAAAGGTCCCTAAAGGACCCCATACGCCCCCAAAGGTCCCCAAAGGTGCCAATAGGCCCCCATAGGCCCCCATAGGTCCCCATAGGCCCCCATAGCTCCCCATAGGTCCCCATAGGTCCCAATGGCCCCCATAGGCCCCCAAAGGTCCCCCCAAGCCCCCATAGGTCCCCATAGGTCCCCATAGGCCCCAATAGGCCCCCATAGACCCCCAAAAGGTGCCCATAGGCCCCCATAGGCCCCAATAGGTCCCCATAGACCCCCAAAGGTCCCCATAGGCCCCCATAGGCCCCCATAGGCCCCCATAGGCCCCCCTAGATGCCGATGAGTCGCCCATCGGCCCCCATCCCCATAGGTGCCCATAGATCCCCATCCCCATAGGTGCCCATAGGTCCCCAAAGGTGCCCAAAGGTCCCAATAGGTCCCCAAAGGTCCCCGTAGACCCCCATAGGCCCCCATAGGTCCCCATAGGTCCCCATAGACCCCCATAGGTCCCCGTAGGTCCCCATAGACCCCCATAGGTCCCCAAAGGTACCCAAAGGTCCCCATAGGTCCCCAAAGGTCCCCATAGACCCCCAAAGGTGCCCAAAGATGCCCATAGGTCCCCAAAGGTGCCAATAGGCCCCCGTAGGCCCCCATAGGCCCTCATAGGCCCCCATAGGCGCCCATAGGCCCCCAAAGGTCCCCATAGACCCCCATAGGCCCCCATAGGTCCCCATTGGCCCCCATAGGCCCCCATAGAGCCCCATAGGTCCCCAAAGGTGCCAATAGGCCCCCATAGGCCCCCATTGGCCCCCATAGGTCCCCATAGGTCCCCAAAAGTGCCAATAGACCCCCATAGGTCCCCATAGACCCCCATAGGCCCCCATAGGTCCCCATATACCCCCATAGGCCCCAGAGGCCCCCATAGGTCCCCACGTGCCCCCATAGGCCCCCGTAGGCCCCCTAAGGTCCCCATAGGCCCCCATAGGTCCCCATAGAGCCCCATAGGTCCCCAAAGGTGCCAATAGGCCCCCATAGGCCCCCATTGGCCCCCATAGGTCCCCATAGGTCCCCAAAGGTGCCCAAAGGTCCCCATAGGTCCCCATAGACCCCCATAGACCCCCATAGGCCCCCATAGGTCCCCATAGGCCCCCATAGGCCCCCATAGGCCACAATAGGTCCCCATAGGTCCCCATAGACCCCCATAGGCCCCCATAGGCCCCCATAGGCCCCCAGAGGCCCCCATAGGCCCCCATAGGCCCCCATAGAGCCCCATAGGCCCCTATAGGTCCCCATAGGCCCCCACAGGTCCCCAAAGGTGCCAATAGGCCCCATAGGCCCCCATAGGCCCCCATAGGTTCCCCGTAGGCCCCCAAAGGTCCCCATAGGCCCCTATAGGCCCCTATAAGTCCCCATAGGCCCCTATAGGTCCCCATAGGTCCCCATAGGCCCCCATAGAGCCCCATAGGCCACCATGGGTCCCCATAGACCCCCATAGGCCCCTATAGGTCCCCATAGGTCCCCATACGCCCCCATACGCCCCCATAGGCCCCCATAGGCCCCCATAGGTCCCCATAGAGCCCCATAGGCCCCCATAGGCCCCCATAGGTCCCCACAGGCCCCCATAGGCCCCCACAATATTTGGGGGGTCTACACCCCTAAAATATTTGACGGATGTGTGTCCGTCAAATATTTGGGGGGTCTACACCCCCAAAATATTTGACGGATGTATGTCCGTCAAATATTTGACGCATGTCCATGCGTCAGTTACCTGGGGGGTGTAGACCCCCAAAATATTTGACGGATGTATGTCCGTCAAACATTTGGGGGGTCTACAGCCCCAAAGTATTTGACGGATGTGTGTCCGTCAAATATTTGGGGGGTCTACACCCCCAAAATATTTGACGGATGTATGTCCGTCAAATATTTGACGCATGCCCATGCGTCAGTTATCTGGGGGGTGTAGACCCCCAAAATATTTGACGGATGTATGTCCGTCAAATATTTGGGGGGTCTACACGCCCAAAATGTTTGACGGATGTATGTCCGTCAAATATTTGGGGGGTCTACACCCCCAAAGTATTTGACGGATGTGTGTCCGTCAAATATTTGGGGGGTCTACACCCCCAAAATGTTTGACGGATGTATGTCCGTCAAATATTTCGGGGGTCTACACCCCCAAAATATTTGACGGATGTATGTCCGTCAAATATTTGACGGATGCCCATGCGTCAGTTATCTGGGGGGTGTAGACCCCAGAAATATTTGACGGATGTATGTCCGTCAAATATTTGACACATGCCCATGCGTCAGTTATCTGGGGGGTGTAGACCCCCAAAATATTTGACGGATGTATGTCCGTCAAATATTTGGGGGGTCTACACCCCCAAAATGTTTGACGGATGTATGTCCGTCAAATATTTCGGGGGTCTACACCCCGAAAATATTTGACGGATGTATGTCCGTCAAATATTTGACGGATGCCCATGCGTCAGTTATCTGGGGGTTGTAGACCCCAAAAATATTTGACGGATGTATGTCCGTCAAATATTTGACGCATGCCCATGCGTCAGTTATCTGGGGGGTGTAGACCCCCAAAATATTTGACGGATGTATGTCCGTCAAATATTTGGGGGGTCTACACCCCCAAAATGTTTGACGGATGTATGTCCGTCAAATATTTCGGGGGTCTACACCCCCAAAATATTTGACGGATGTATGTCCGTCAAATATTTGACGCATGCCCATGCGGCAGTTATCTGGGGGGTGTAGACCCCCGAAATATTTGACGGATGTATGTCCGTCAAATATTTGGGGGGTCTACACCCCAAAAATATTTGACGGATGCATCTCCGTCAAATATTTGGGGGGTCTACACCCCAAAAATATTTGACGGATGCATGTCCGTTAAATATTTGGGGGGTCTACACCCCCAAAATATTTCACTGATGAGGTTCCGTCAAATATTTGGGGGCTGTAGACCCCCAAAATATTTCACGGATGGGGTTCCGTCAAATATTTGGGGGCTGTAGACCCCCAAAATATTTGACGGAACCCCATCCGTGAAATATTTGGGGGCTGTAGACGCCCCAAATATTTGACGGAACCCCATCCGTCAAATATTTTGGGGGTGTACAGCCCCCAAATATTTGACGGAACCCCATCCGTGAAATATTTTGGGGGTGTAGACCCCCCAAATATTTGACGGAACCCCATCCGTGGTGTTCCTGCCGGGGGTCGGGGGGGGGGGTCTGGCCGGGGGTCAGGGGGGCGTCCAGCCAGGGGTGAGGGGGGGGGGGGGGGTAGGGTTAGGGTTAAGGTCACCGAGCTGGTGGAACCAGTCTTGGTTTTATAACCCTTTTTAGGGTCTACGGTGGACCTACCAGGTTTAGCAGCAAGCAAGCAAGCAGCAAGCAAGCAAGCAGCAGCACGCGCGAAATGGCTAAAAATCAGACCTCCGTCCTGGTGCTTCGGATTTGGTTGAAATTTTGGTGGATGATACCTATGGGTGTTAAGTACAATCACACAAAGTTTGAGCAAGAAACTCGACGGTGGCGGCCGGGAACGGGATTCGCAAGTGGCGGACCTCAGTTTCAAAAACTGCAGTTTAGGGCCAAAAACAGCCATTTTTGGGCCAAAAAGGCCGTGGAACACATTCAAAATGGGCAAGCGAAGGGAAACGGTGGGTACACTCCATGTGCGTCTTGACTTCCCCGTGTCAACGAGCTCTTTGCAGTCCTCTAACTCCATGATATGTCCCGGAAACGGCCCAAAAAGGCCCCCAGAAGCCCCAAATGCCGACAGCCACAAACCAAGAATAGGCCATATCTATGGCTACATGGCTCAAAATGCGATTCCGAGGGCACCCAATCCACCCACAACCCCCCACTTTTTGTGGTTTCCACCCCTCAGAATTGCCCAAACGGACGCCTAGACCCCCAATACCTAGGCCCACTAGGCTGTGGCAAGCTGCAAGCTCAAGCCCAAATAGGTGCGTGCCCAAATGGGTCAACAGGGTCCAGTAGGGGCAAAAAACTGACTTTTGTCAAAAATGATCCTAGACCATGTGCGACGCAAAAACAAGTGTTTTTGGACCGTTTTGAGCTTGTGGTGGCCCATTTTGGTCCTCCGAAAATACCAAAATGCCTTGAAAATGGGCTGTTTTGGGACCAAAAATGGGTCAAAAATGGGTCAAAAACGCATTTTTCCAAACCTCATCCTAGACCATTTGGGGTGCACAAACGGGTGAAATGAGCCCATTTTGAGCCCATTTTGGGGCATTTTGGCCCCTCAGAAGTCCAAAAAGCCTTGAAAATGGGCCTCGTGGTGATGGGGTTCACATGCAAGCTGATTTCACTTTGTCAAGAGCCATCAATGTGTGAATCATTCTTGATGTCCGTCACAATTGATATCTGATGTTCCCTCCCCCACCAGCTCGGTCCCAATATTCAGTCTTGATTAGGGTCTTGATTAGGTGGAACCAGTCTTGGTTTTATAACCCTTTTTAGTGGCTAGGGTGGACCTACTAGGTTTAGCAGCAGCAGCAGCAGCAAGCAGCAAGCAGCAGCACGTTGATACCTATGGGTGTGAAGTACAATCACACAAAGTTTGAGCAAGAAACTCAACGGTGGCGGCCGGGAACAGTTGTCGCAAGTGGCGGACCTCAGTTTCAAAAACTGCAGTTTAGGGCCAAAAACAGCCATTTTTGGGCCAAAAAAGCCCTGGAACACATTCAAAACGGCCAAACGAAGGGAAAGGGTGCGTACACTACACGTGCGGCTTGACTTCCCCGTGTCAACGAGCTCTTTGCGGTCCTCTAACTCCATGATATGTCCCGGAAACGGCCCAAAAAGGCCCCCAGAAGCTCCAAATGCCGACAGCCACAAACCAAGAATAGGCCATATCTTTGGCTACATGGCTCAAAATGCGATTCCGAGGACACCTAACCCACCCGCAATCCCCCACTTTTTGTGGTTTCCACCCCTCAGAATTGCCCAAACAGACGCCTAGACCCCCAATACCTAGGCCCACTAGGCTGCAGTAAGCGGCAAGCTCAAGCCCAAATAGGTGGGTGCCCAAATGGGTCAACAGGGTCCAGTAGGGGCAAAAAGATGACTTTTCTCAAAAATGATCCTAGACCATGTGCGACGCAAAAACAAGTGTTTTTGGACCGTTTTGAGCTTGTGGTGGCCCATTTTGGTCCTCCGAAAATCCCATAATGCCTTGAAAATGGGCTGTTTTGGGACCAAAAATGGGTCAAAAATGGGTCAAAAACGCGTTTTTCCAAAAATCATCCTAGACCATTTGGCGTGCACAAACGGGTGAAATGAGCCCATTTTGAGCCCATTTTGGGGGCATTTTGGCCCCTCAGAAGTCCAAAAAGCCTTGAAACTGGGCCTCGTGGTGAAGGGGATCACTTGCAAGCTGATTTCACTTTGTCAAGAGCCATCAATGTGTGAATCATTCTTGATGTCCTTCACCAGTCATAGCTAATGTTCCCTCCCCCACCAGCTCGGTCCCAATATTCAGTCTTGATTAGGACTAGCGTTAGGGTTAGGGCTAGGGTCACCGAGCTGGTGGAACCAGTCTTGGTTTTATAACCCTTTTTAGGGTCTACGGTGGACCTAGGGGGTTTAGCAGCAGCAGCAGCAGCAGCAAGCAGCAAGCAAGCAGCAGCACGCGTGAAATGGGGGAAAATCAGAACTCCGGCGTGGTGCTTCGGATTTGGTTGAAATTTTTGTGGATGATACCTCTGGGTGTGAGGGACAACCACACAAAGTTTGAGCAAGAAACTCAACGGTGGCGGCCGGGAACAGTTGTCGCAAGTGGCGGACCTCAGGTTCAAAAACTGCAGTTTAGGGCCAAAAACAACCATTTTTGGGCCAAAACAGCCCTAGAACCCATTCAAAACGGCCAAACGAAGGGAAAGGGTGCGTACACTCTATGTGCGGCTTGACTTCCCCGTGTCAACGAGCCCTTTGCGGCCCTCTAACTCCACCACATGTCCCGGAAACGGCCCAAAAAGGCCCCCAGAAGCCCCAAATTTTGTGTAGACTGGCTGGCAACAGCCACAAACCAAGAACAGGCCATATCTTTGGCTACATGGCTCAAAATGCGATTCCGAGGGCACCCAATCCACCCACAATCCCCCACTTTTTGTGGTTTCCACCCCTCAGAATTGCCTAAACGGACGCCTAGACCCCCGCACCTAGGCCCGCTAGGCTGCGGCAAGGTGCAAGCTCAAGCCCAAATAGGTGGGTGCCCAAATGGGTCAACAGGGTCCAGTAGGGGCAAAAAGATGACTTTTCTCAAAAATGATCCTAGACCATGTGTGATGCTAAAACAAGTGTTTTTGGACCGTTTTGAGCTTGTGGTGGCCCATTTTGGTCCTCCGAAAATCCCAAAATGCCTTGAAAATGGGCTGTTTTGGGACCAAAAATGGGTCAAAAATGGGTCAAAAATGCGTTTTTCCAAAAATCATCCTAGACCATTTGGCGTGCACAAACGGGTGAAATGAGCCCATTTTGAGCCCATTTTGGGGCATTTTGGCCCCTCAGAAGTCCACAAAAGCCTTGAAGTGGGCCTTGTGGTGAAGGGGATCACTTGCAAGCTAATTCCACTCTGTCAACGGCCTTCAATGTGTGACTCATTGGTGTCCCTCACCATTCACAGCTGGCGACAACCACAAACCAAGAATAGGCCATATCTTTGGCTACATGGCTCAAAATGCGATTCCGAGGACACCTAACCCACCCGCAATCCCCCACTTTTTGTGGTTTCCACCCCTCAGAATTGCCCAAACAGACGCCTAGAACCCCAATACCTAGGCCCACTAGGCTGCAGTAAGCGGCAAGCTCAAGCCCAAATAGGTGGGTGCCCAAATGGGTCAACAGGGTCCAGTAGGGGCAAAAAGATGACTTTTCTCAAAAATGATCCTAGACCATGTGCGACACTAAAACAAGTGTTTTTGGACCGTTTTGAGCTTGTGGTGGCCCATTTTGGTCCTCCGAAAATCCCATAATGCCTTGAAAATGGGCTGTTTTGGGACCAAAAATGGGTCAAAAATGGGTCAAAAATGCGTTTTTCCAAAAATCATCCTAGACCATTTGGCGTGCACAAACGGGTGAAATGAGCCCATTTTGAGCCCATTTTGGGGCATTTTGGCCCCTCAGAAGTCCACAAAAGCCTTGAAACTGGGCCTTGTGGTGAAGGGGATCACTTGCAAGCTGATTTCACTCTGTCAACGGCCTTCAATGTGTGACTCATTGGTGTCCGTCACAATTGATATCTAATGTTCCCTCCCCCACCAGCTCGGTCCCAATATTCAGTCTTGATTAGGGTTGCTGATACGGCCTGCAGCCCTCATGTAGCCCTCCTTCAGGTCAAAGTTTTTTCTTGTTGTTCTTGTTGAACACAAATATGAATTATGTACAAAATTTTGAGTATTTTGAGTATAAACACATAAAAAAAAAAATTTGGCGCCTTTGGCGCCGGACAGTTTTCTCTGGAGACACTTGTTGGTGGCCGACCCAGCACCACTATCTTTCAAAACCCGGGGGGGGGGGGGGGTCGCATACAAGGACCCGGCCCGGCCACCCCCCCCCCCCGCCCGTGCCCGACCTGCGCCGGCACCAACTGCGCCTCCAAAATGGTGTATTTCTGCTATGCTTCCTCGCCCAACACCACCACCACCACCGCTTCTTCCACTATATACCCCACACAGCGTTGTGCCCACCATATTGTGCCCACCATAGCGACTTGACCAACGGGACCCCGGGAGCCCTCACACAAGACCCCCTTGCTGTTGGGGCGATTAAACATACCCCGTCAAGGGCCCAAGGGAGAGTGGAAACACACTCGGCGCAGCAGGCCCAATCCGCCTCGCCTCCCCAGGAGGGGGTAAAGGGGGGGGGGGTTGGACACCCACCCACCCAGAATTTCCAAAACACCCACCCACCCACCCTCGTCCCGTAGGCCAAACACTAAGCACATCCCTGACTCTTTCCATTCGTAGGCAGCGCACATCGGCCTCTCACTACCTTGTGCCCTCCCTCTCCCTGCCCAGCCATCTTTAGCTCCCTATTCACCCTTCCTTTCCCTTGGTAGGTTGTGCCAACAGAGCCCTCAGAATGTCCCTATTTCACTACTGCCTTGTGTCGGGTCCACACAGAGAAGGGCGCCTTCACCATTGGCCAGATGCATCCAAGCAGACACCCCATACTGGCGGTGGGGAAACGCTCCCCAAAGGCGGCTTTTGGGCCCTGGGATGTCCACTTGCTGCTCCATGAAGGCTGGTAGGGTACCACCGTACAGTGCCATCAGTGTCCAGTGTCACACGGGAGGGTGAAGTTTGCTGGGTGAAGAGTGGAACATCTCGTTCGGGGGGGGGGGGGGGGTTGCAGGTTTGTAGCTGGGAATGGACTGCGGAATGCCTGCAACACCACTCACCACCCAAAGGGGTGGGGCAAGCCTTGCCATCCACAAGAGGTGTGAGTGGGAGGGGCTCACCTCCGGTGGCACAACGCTGGTACTGAGGGCCTCCTCCAGTTGGCGCTGCAGCAGGTCCACGGTGCGGGCCTGGTGCTGCTGCCGGGCCGCCGCCTGCCGCTCTTGCTCCGCCAGCTCCTGCCGGAGCCGGTGCGCAAGCGCGCGGTGCTCGTCCACAAGCCCCGACAAGGACTGCAGGCGGTAGTCCCCCAAGGTCTGGGCCTCGGCCACCTGCTGCTCCCTAACCAGCCCCCGCTCCCGCACTTCATGGGCCTCGACCGCCGCGCGGGCCTGGCGCTGCAGGACTGTCTGCAGCCGGCGCAGCCCGACGTCCGCTGCGGCCAGGGCCCGGCCGCCAGAGCCGGACTCAACGGGCTCCGGGCCGGGCTGGGCCGCGGGCCCATCGAACGTCCGGAGGAGGAGCTGCAGGCGGGCGTGCAGGTCCGCATGCTGATCGGCCTCCAGCGCCCACCGTTGGGTCAGGGCCTACACAGTGGTCAGTGTGCAGGCGGTGCCATTGAATGCGCTGGAATGCGGTTGGGGCACCACACAAAAACAGTGAGCCCGACGCAACAGCGGTTGTCACACAAAAGCGGTTGGCGGTATTATCATTATTATGAGAGGTATCAGAAGAGGGGTGGGGGGGGGGGGGGCTCTAGGACCCAAAAGTTTGTGTACCAAAAATGGCCCAAGAAGATTTTCCCAATTGTAAATTTCGTTTTTTTTCCCACAATGGTCAGTTTGGTCTGGGAATCAATGGTCGGTATCGATCGACTGAATGTCCCTGCCATAGACATGTTCAGCCAGTAGTCCAGAGGTTCTTTGGTCTGGGGGGGGGAAGTCCATGGGGGGGTTACCCCCCCTTCTCCTGCGGTGTACAGCCATTCTAATGTTTTTTCTGGTTGGGGCCCTGCAGAATAACGGAAGGGTAAGAGCGGACCTCCACATCTTGGCTGCGCTGGTGCTCGCTCTCCTGCAGCGCATGCTGCAGCTGCACTAGCTCAGCCTCTCGCGCCTTCACAATGTCCTGCAGCTCCGCAGCATCAGTCAAGGCCTTGGCGGTTGCGTGCTCGGACGCCCGCAGCAGCTGCTGCCGCTGCACAAGCGTCTGCTGCACTGCCTCGTACTCCGTTCGCAGGAGCTCCCGATTCTCCTCCACCTCGCGCCTCTGGTCCTCTTGCCGCTGCAGCTGCCCGGACACGCGCCTCAGGGCCTCATCGCGGTCCAGTGACTGCCGCTCTAGAACACTGACGGTTGTTGCCAGCGATGCCATACGTGTGCCACCGTCGTCTGCACGGTGCACGTGCACCCCCAGCAGATCGCGATGCCGCTGAACCAACGCGCTTGCGTTCTCCTGCGGGCGGACAGTAGATTCGGCAAAAGATGCCACGGTCGCAGCACAGAGGCACAGCCGCAGTGAACACTGAACGTGTGAATCTCAAGGGTGGGTCGAGTTTTCAATTTTCAATGCAAGGAGCAGAGGGGGGTGGAGGTTCTGGGGAAACGTGTGTGTGGAGGAGAGAGTGTGAGAGGAGTAGTTTTTTTTTTGGGGGGGGGGGGGCAGCTTTGGCAGCTTTGTGGGTGAGAGTGGGATGTCTATCACAATGCTCAGCATTGCAGCTCCCTGCCCTCATGGCGTCCACTCCCCTGCGAGAGCCGAGGCGCATCACAATTGGTCATTCTCAGGCCATGAAATTTGCAGGGTGCTCTTGACAACTGATGTGGCACGTTGTCAAACAGGGTCTGGGGGCTCCGCATCACCATGTTCCCCGGGTGGAGGAGTGGCAGGCCTGCGCTTGGAGAGGGTGTTGTTGCTAAGGGGGGATGAGGTCTGGACCCGAAAGTTTGTGCACCAAAAATGGCCCAAAACAATTTGTCCTTTTGGTAAATTTCGTTTTCCCACTCTCAAAAAATGGAGATGGCGGGGGGGAGGGGGGGGTTCCAGGACGGGGTGCATACCAGGTGAAAAAAATATGCATTGCATCGGGTGATGGGTTGTATGAGGTTGAGGTTGTCAGTGCCTCGGGCTCATGAAGCTTGATTTGGCCGGGGTGGACTTTTCCTAGTGTCAGGCTCAAAGGTCCGGGGGGTCAAACGTGCAAATACTTCTCAAGGTCTAATTTGTGGCTTGTGGCAAGTCACTGCTGCCACCTTTGGCTCAGCAGGGGGATCGATATAGTTATAGGGTTTCTAATTTTTAGTCTGATGCACCCCATATGTCCCACATCCCAATTTTTACGCATTTCACCAGTTATTGTTACACCAAGAATTTTAGTACTTACGCAGAGACTTTTCGGAATCAAAAAGGAACAACGCAACTTGTGTAGTTCCGCAGCCTGAGGAACTACACTAATAAGACAGCTGGGCAACTGACCTACCAGCTCGTCGCACGCCCCCACGTTCGATGGGAAGATGCATTCCTGTGACACTACAGCTGCACGGCTTAAGTCTAATTCAAGCCTCGTATAGGGGGGGCGGGGGGGGGGGAAGGCCTCAGCAAGTGTACCGTTTGCCCCCCCCCCCCCCCGTGTCCAGCAAACAATAAAGTCCTCAAAAAATACGGCCCGAGGAGTGTTCGTTGGACATGCCGTTTGGTAGCTAATCAATTCGGTGCCTAGACGCAGTACCTCATGAATCGGGTCCCAAAAAATACGGCTCGAATGGAAGTGTTCGTTGGGCAATGCATTCGTTGGACAGGGGGGGGGGGGGGTGTACTGCCGGGTGTACGCTCTGGTTTGAGTTGCTGGAAATGAATGGTTCACATCGCTTGTTCCAAGCCACTGGGAAGAATATTTCTGGTGGATGAGAGTGGGACAGTGGTGGCTCTGCTCAAAAGAGCTGCTAGTCCCTCCCATGCCGGCGCCAGCATGCTTCACATTGAGTCATTCCCAATACAGTGAAGTGTGGAGGGCGCTGCCTGCGCGTGGGTGGGGGTGCTGGAGATCCCCCAGAAGGCCGCCTTTGCTCGTGATGCAAGCACCGTAGCCCAGGCAGTTGAGCACGTCGGCACCCCCGTCACCACCTGCAGCCGGGGGTCGACGGACTCCAGAAGGGCAAGCGCCAACCCCAACTCCTGCTCCAGCGCCGCCTTCGCGCCGCGCAGGACGGCGGCCTCCTGCTGCACGGCCGCCAGGTCCCGTTGGAGGGTGTCCAGCACCGTGACCGTGTCCCCGGGGGGGCGCGGCAGCCCCGCCAGGCGCACTGCGTTGGCCGCCGCCATGACCTCCGCCTGCCCCTGGGCCTCCAGGTACACTCCCGACAGCCGCTGCAGGTCCCCTTGCAAGTGCGACAGCTGGCGCTCCGCCTCCGCCTTCTCCAACGTGAGGCTCTCGCGTGCAGACCTCTCCCCCTTGACCTCCAGTTCCAGTCCACTCGCCTTTTCCAGCGCCAGCACCTGCGGAGTGGTGGGCAAGGCTCTCTGCAAGGCACGGGGGCGCGTTGGGTTTTCGGTGCGAGGAGGAGGGAAAGGAGGGGGTTGATGGAACCTCTGCCCTCAAACTGGCCTCGATGCGTGGCAGGTGGGGGGGTTGGGTCACAAAGCCTCAGTATGTGTCCCAGTTGGTACTCCCGGGTGTACGCATTGGTTCGAACTTTTAGGAATAAACTGTTCACATTGCTTGTTCCAAGCCACTGGAAAAAGTACTTTTGGTCAGTGAGAGCGGGACAGTTCCCTCTGCTCACCAGTGCTGCTTCTGCTCCTTAGCGTCCCTCGCGGTTGGCGGTTGGCAGCTGGCGGGCAACTACCAGCGGTTTACGGTGAAAGTGCCGGCCCAGAGCAGCAGAGGGCGGTTCTTAAAGGGCTGTTGTTAGTGAAAAGAAAAAAAAGAAGAAGAAATACATCTCGCTGCTAAAGGACACCTGTGGAGGTTGTATGGTCCCCTCTGCCCGGCCCCTCCGCGCCCTCCCAATGGGGCTCCAGCACTGGCACGCTCTATTGGCTGTGGCCACAAACCCATGCCCCAGCACAGTCAACATCTGTCGCTATGCGTAGTACCCACGGTCCGGCTGCAGGGCGGCCAGGAATGGAGTGGGAATACACAGCAGCGCAGCGCCGCTGGCGATTGTGACACCCTTGAAGAGCACTCGTATCAACGCATCACTGTCGACAGCCTTTCTAGACGGTGGACTGCATTCCATTTACCCCCCCCCCCCCCATGAGAAATACCCAGCTGCGCACACCGATATCCCCACAACCCCGGGGAAACATACCCAAAGGGACGGTACCCCCACCCTCCCCCAGGGGAAACACAAAGAACGTGTGACACAAGGCAAGACATGCAAACGTGAGGGCATATGATCTGCAGAATGACCAGGAAATTTGTTTGTTGGGATATGTGTTCGGGTCTACCGAGATACAGGCACTGTGTGCCACTTTTTCTGGCGCGAGTACTTGACTTTGAAGGGCTGCACATGCTCACTCGGGGGCCACTGGAATGGGCTCTCCAGCCGCAGGCTTGGCTGCAGGTTTGGCGGCCGCCAGAGTGCCAAGGCAGGTTCGGCTGCACTCTTGGCTGAGAGTTTTGGCACGAGGTTTGGTTGCTTTCGGAGCGGGCTTGGCAGCAGGTCTGGCAGGGGGGTCCAGCCCTTGTGTGGCACAAAATCTGCCTCAGGAACATGCGGATGAACCTCCCGTTGGCAAGAACACTGCCTATCCCCGTACCCCACTCTTTGCCCACACTATCTCAGTGTCTGATGCACCGTCACTGTGTTCTTCCGCACCACTTGGAAGGCCACAATCAACAGATGTCAATCAAGACACATCAACTTGCACCTTCTTCCAAGGCTGCCTTCTCTCCGCTCGGGTGGCGGTTGCAAAGGCAGGGGTTGGCCGTGGGGGTGTTCGCACGCGGAGGAGAGACGTATGTGCTACAGGGGCACAATTATGACACAGGGTAGAGCGCACAGCCTGGGATGCAACAAACTCCAATTACACACCAATGCAGCAATTATACTACCTTGTCCACCCAGTAGACACATGGGAGAACTTCAACATCCAACCATGCAATTTCAATTGGAAAACTCAAAGTGACGGTATCACCCCACCCCCTCCGGGGGAAATACACGGGTGGGTATCTCTGAAAGGGGGGGGGGGGGGTACAACAGCACAAACTCCACAATGACCTGCCAGCTGCCGTGGTTGACCATCCGCTGCAATTGCTTAGGTGCCAACGACTGTTGGTCAGCAGCCACAAGTATGCACTCCTGTAGTGCTGCCGGGACCCCCTCCGAACAACAACAACAACTGGAAGGTTGGTGCAATGGTGGAGGTTCGCGCGGGGGTTGGAGGTGCGTTTTTTTTTTGGGTGTTGGGTTTGCAAAGGATTCTGCGATTGGTAGCAGGAATGAAGGCTTTTGTCCATTGGCTGTACTTCGTGAACTGGATGCCCTCTGTTCAGGGCTGTTGTTGTTCCCCACTGTGTGCAGAATTTTATTTTCCAACTCTGTCCTTGTTTTCTTGCACCAGGCCACTCAAATGCCAGCAAAACATTCTGGGGCATAGGGGACAGCAAGTACCCGAATGGCGTGGCGTCTTTCCTCCAAATTACAGCCAATGGGGGTTTCTCAATCAAGTGCTTGTAGGGGTGGGTGGGTGGATGAGTGGCTGAGCCCTGACCGAGGCCCAAAATACCCCCCCTCCCCCTCCCCCGAGGATCAGTAAGCAATGGCCTGATCGCCGTGCATGGGATTTTGGGGGTCTAATGCAGCGCGTTCAGTGGAGGAAGTTGAATGGCCCTGGTCCCGGCCAATATGCCATGTACCGCACTGAGTCGCCGTGCCACACACCAACCCAGATCCAGTACGGCCCTTTTCTGGACCAAACCCCTCCCCCTGCACGTCTTGGAGAGGGTGTTGTCACGCTTGCTCGAAGACCTCAAAAGTCGCCCAGCTATCGGCGGCTGACGCCGTCGGATATAGTGAGGAGGAGCCAGTGGGTTCTGATCAGTGGGAGCAAGAGTCCAAGTGAGTATCACACCAGCTCCTTCTCCATCGCCCTGTACTCCGCACACAGGACCCCAACACGCTTCTGGCTCTCCACAGCGCACATGGTCTCCAGCCCCTGCAGCTCCTCCAGAAGCTCCGTCGTGCGCGCCTCCACCCGTGCAGACTCCTGCCGCACCGCCACCGCACTGACCCGCAAGGCCGTGTTGGCCTGCCGCAGGCCGTCGCACTCGCCGCTCACCTCGTGAAGCGCGGCCGCCTGCGTCTGCGCCTCCGCTGCGGCCTGGCCGGCCCGCTCCCGCAGAGCCGCGTTCTCAGTCGTCAGGCGGTCGACGTTGAGCACAGCCTTCTGCAGTGCGGCCTCCAGCTCCACGTTGGCATTCTGCAGCTCGGCTTTGATTCGCTGGGCCCGTGCGGCCTCGTACTTGTGGTGCACTAGGGACTCCTCCAGAAGCGCGTACTCGGCGGACAGCAGTCGCATTACCTGTGAAGAGGGAGCCCACCCTACAGCACAGCAGCCGGGAGCAACACGCATGCATGTTCTCATTAATTAGTCCCAAATAAAATCACGCAGCCGGCCTCACGGTCCTAGGGTCCCAATTTCTGTACCTACCAGCCCCTTCTGGCATACCAAGAATTTTTGATTTTTGTCTGATAGCCTGCCTCATAGCAATCATCCACAATTGCCTCATCCTCATCTCTCACAGCAACAATATCATTAAACCAAACAGAGGGGTCAACAACATTTGACTGTGCTACGTTTCTGTAAACAGAGAGGGCTGGGAACACACACTGCACAGGGGGTCTTCGAAATAAGAGCACACAACAAATAAGAACATGCAAAAAAAATAAGAACACGCGCATGCTCTTTTACGGGGGGGGGGGTTTACACGCTGTTCTGTTTTTGAATCACAAAGGTATGCACACTTTGATTGTTTGGGCGACACGCTTCATACACAAAATGCAAGGAGGGAGGGAACACATCTTGGGGCACTGAGGCAGTGAGATGTGGCTTTGAAGATTCATTGCATGTGGAAGAAGAACCGCAGAAAAAGAGAGAGATGGCACGAAGGTGTGGGACGAATGTGATGCGCACTTTTGGAACTTGGGATACACAATGGATATGCACTTTTGAAGGTTGGGATACAGTAATTGGGGCTTTTGGAATACACACTATCTACAGGACTGGCCGGGGACAAGGACAGTGAGGCTCGGGCTGACAGGGCAGTCCATGCAGCGAACTGCACTCCACCACAACTGAGCCAGCTAAGTCTTTGGAAGTTGATTCTCGTGATGGGCGCTTCTTGCCTGTGGTGCAAATCGCTGCACCACTTGGTCACACCCGTGCAACCTCTGGCTCTCCCTCCGGTTTGGCATCCCACAGGCTCCATTTCCGCCACCTACACATCGAACTCTGATCGTATGCATCGAACTCTGACCGTGGAGCAGCACAGGCAATGCCCTGCAAGCTGGTGAACTCAGACGCTACCCAACGATAGGATCCAGTCTTCGGAAGGGCATTGTCCAGACGTTTGTCTACTTGCTCCTGCCAGCGTGTAACGTTAACCATTTTCTTGTTCAAACAGGACAACATCTTTGGCATACATCCGCATACATACACACGTACACACATACAAACACACACACGATGGGAACTGTGACCAACCAACAAAGCAAGCAAGGAAGCCCCTTCAGGAACTGCAAAGCAGCTCTCGAGTTCTTTTGTGCAGTGATGCAGAAGAAGAAGGCCAAGAAGCGTGTTCCCAGGCAGTCCTGCCAGCCGTGCTGGCACACTTCCTGTCTGCTGTATCACACCCACATACACACACACACATCATAGGCGCACATGCATGCGCACAAAAATACATTCGCGCACACACAGACACACATAATGCAAACGTAACTGCAACAAAGCCCCAGGCGGGAAGACAAAAAAAAATCCACGGGAGCTGCAGAGCAGCCCTAGACACAGACAGACACAGACATACACACACACACACACACACACACACACACATGGTCGACGTAGCAGGGCACAGCAAAAGGCAACCTGAGTGTACTAGATCTCGTCAGGTGCAAAGCAGAACAATAACACACACACACACACACACACACACGCACATGTTGAGAACTGCGAAATAAGAACAAAGCAATAAAAGCGGCTGGAGAAAACTCCTCAGGAGCTCATCGGAATGGAACGGCGGTGAGGCTGGGCGGCGGTCTCGGCCGGCCAGTTCAGCCCGCCGAGATCGCAGCCAATTATTTCGGCCGAAAATCCAGCCGACACCGCCACTGGCAGTGTCAGCCAGCCGATCAACCGGCCCAACTGCCGGGCGGTGTTCCGGCCGGCTGAAGTGCCGGCTCGTTCCGATACACCCCCCACCCCATGTGCCTCTTGCAAAAGTAAAACCCACCTATGTGGATAGTATGCACGAAGTTCCCCCCACCTCACCCCTTCCGTACCCCCCCCCCTCCTCCGTACCACCCTCTACCTTCTTTGGCTCGCTGCGCTCGACAAACAGCTCGCTTCGCTCGACACGGCGGCCAGCCCTTGCACCCCCCTTAAATAACAAGACTCTTGCGGTCGCCATAAACCACCTTGTGTATGAACCGCGTTGTGTGTGGACAGCCGGACCTTCATTGCGGCTCGCTTCGCTTGACAGACAGCCCGCTTCGCTCGACGCGGGCGCCAACCCCCGCACCCCCCTTAAATAACAAGACTCCTGCGGTGGCCACAAACCGCCTTGTGTGTGCACCGCCTTATGTGCGCACCCCCTTTGACCCCCCTCTGTGTGTGGATAGCCAAACCTTGCCTGCAGCTCGCTTTGCTGGACACGGGGGCCAGCCCTTGCACCCCCCTTAAATAACAAGACTCCTACGGCGGCCACAGACCGCCTTGTGTGTGCACCACCTTGTGTATGCACCGCGTTGTGTGTGGACAGCCGAACATTCCTTGCGGCTCGCTTCGCTTGACAGACAGCCCGCTTCGCTCGACGCGGGCGCCAACCCCCGCAAGCCCCTTAAATAACAAGACTCCTGCGGTGGCCACAGACCGCCTTGTGTGTGCACCACCTTGTGTATGCACCGCGTTGTGTGTGGACAGCCGAACATTCCTTGCGGCTCGCTTCGCTTGACAGACAGCCCGCTTCGCTCGACGCGGGGGCCAACCCCCGCACCCCCCTTAAATAACAAGACTCCTGCGGCGGCCACAAACCGCCTTGTGTGTGCACCGCCTTATGTGCGCACCCCCTTTGACCCCCCTCTGTGTGTGGATAGCCAAACCTTGCCTGCAGCTCGCTTTGCTGGACACGGGGGCCAGCCCTTGCACCCCCCTTAAATAACAAGACTCCTACGGCGGCCACAGACCGCCTTGTGTGTGCACCACCTTGTGTATGCACCGCGTTGTGTGTGGACAGCCGAACATTCCTTGCGGCTCGCTTCGCTCGACAGACAGCCCGCTTCGCTCGACGCGGGCGCCAACCCCCGCACCCCCCTTAAATAACAAGACTCCTGCGGTGGCCACAAACCGCCTTGTGTGTGCACCGCCTTATGTGCGCACGCCCTTGTACCGCCTTGTGTGTGGATAGCCAAACCTTGCCTGCAGCTCGCTTTGCTGGACACGGGGGCCAGCCCTTGCACCCCCCAAATAACAAGACTCCTGCGGCGGCCACAGACCGCCTTGTGTGTGCACCACCTTGTGTATGTACCGCGTTGTGTGTGGACAGCCGAACATTCCTTGCGGCTCGCTTCGCTTGACAGACAGCCCGCTTCGCTTGACGCGGGCGCCAACCCCCGCAAGCCCCTTAAATCAAGCCTCACAAAAACACCCGCCACAGGCCATTTTGGCGGGTGGCGGGTTGGTCTATTCAACAGGTCTATTTTTTGGTGTTTTTTGGTGTTTTTTGGTGTTTTTTGGATGTTTTTTGGTGTTTTTTGGTTGTTTTTTGGCTACTTGTTGTGCCCATTTGCCCCCAAAAAGGATTTTTTCCATGGTTTGTTGGGGGCTGGGGGGTGGGTAGGCTTGGGGGCAGTGGACGTCACACCATTAGATGGGTGGATTGTTTTGGTTTTTTCTGGATATTTGGGTGTTTTTTGGTTTTTTGGACAGCACAAGATGCTGCAGCAGGCCCATGTTTGGTGTCCTGTTTGTCCTGGTGCACTGGATGTAGTTCCTGAATGGTTGTTTTTATTTCAACGTGCCTTCTGCAATTCTGTAATTCATATACCAAACCCTCCGGCCCTGCACAACACTACAACAACATGCACTGAACAAATCATAACGCCGAGCCTTCTTATTATGTAAACACGGTTTACATCAGCGCACTTGCGCATCGATGACGGCGTCCATTGGGCTGGCTCTAGGCCATGCACCCGTTCTTGATTGCTGCCAGTGCTCAGAAATCAGGTGGCCACTCGCTCCCCTCCCACTCTCGCACCTCAGCACTGTCGTGCTCTTGCCCCAGGCAAAAATTTGCCTCCCCCCCCAACTCCTCGCTATCGCTAATAGGTTGCGGGTCAGTTTTGCTATCGCCAATAGGTTGCGGGTTAGTTTTGCGTCTCTTCACAGCTGGCTGCGGACGATGGTCTTGACAGTCCTCTCACGTCCTCTCCGTCCATGTCTGCAGATTGATTCTGATCTTCACACAGGTCTGCAGACACACGGAAGAAACAGTCAGAAACTTGTCTGGCACTGCCCGCCGCTAGGCCGGGGCACGATACACACAGTGCAAACAGACGGGCACGCACTATGAGCATAGTTTACATAGCATATATAGCATCACGGAAGGCTAGGTCTGCTCTATGGCAATTCGCGTGGAAGGGCACCACGACACTGAAGCCGAGCAATTCAGTTTGCAGCGACCTCAAGCGGCCGAAGACGCCGGTGTTCGCGCCCTGCATGACGTCGGCTCCATCTGCACAGTACCAAAACAGGCGAGCAACCCATTCCTCAACGGGAGCGCCCGCCCGGAGGAGTGCGCGCTTGTATGAAGCCACAATGGCACCGGCGTCCCCGCTCTTCAGATACTCACATCCTAGGTACGAGGTGGTCACCACACCATTCCGGACAGTGCGCGTGTACAACAGCTCCTCCTTACGTGCACCCCTGTCCGTGCAGGCCTCCGATGCCAATACGAAGAATTGGCTGGCCATGATGGCAGCACCCTCGTCTGCGCGGTATGGGGCAGCAATGGCATGCAGAATGGTGACGGACGCGGTCTGTCCGTGATATGAGGGAGTGATGGAGCCCCCTGTCAAAGTGACAAGCTTAGCATCCCCGGGAAGATCGTTAAAGGCACCATCGCGCTTCGCGATGCGGTACACGGCAGCGAAAAGACCGCGTATGCGGGACTGTAATGGGCTGGGAAGAGCACCAACCACAGAGGATGATGCCCCAGCACTATTCCAAAGTGCCAAGGACTTAGCGTGTAATCCACACTTGGTGTGGTCCTTGACAGTTGATAACCGCAAGCATGAATTGCCGTCCACCCATGAGTGGCGTACACCCTGTTGAGGGTATTCTCGGCACGCTGCACACCACATTAAGCCATTCTCGTGACACAACCATGGGCGACCTTCACGCCACTTTGGCTTAAATTTCCGAACTTTAGGCTGTGGAGGTGGTGGTGCAGGCCTTGGAGCAGAGCACACATGGCAAACTGCTTCGAACATCACAGCAGTGGAACATCGCTGGCGGACACGTCGCTTGCACTGTTTGCAAGTGCGCATAACGCCGGCTGACGGTGAATCACAGACACGGCATACACAACGTAGGCACTTGCCATGTTGTGTGCAGATCTCATGGGCGTCCTTTTGGCACAGCGTGCAACGCACGATTGCACCATGCAACTTCTCGTCACAACAGGCACATGGTGCCGAGATGGTAGAGAAGTAGGACGTCAGCGCTGTTGGCCTCAATTGAGCGGGTGCGTCCTCGGGAACCCGTGGCGGTGCTTCCCCAGGGTCTTTGTCCGTGAATTCCCAGCCGTCACGTGTCTTTTGCTTTTCAGCAGCACGTGTGACTTGCGTACGGTATATCTTCAGTCCGTGCGCCGTTGTGAGGTAATCCGTAGCTTCAGTAGCACTGGAATACCGCGTCCATTGTCCGCCGGTGGGGCGCAGCCAAACGGGGAGGCTACGGGGGTTCGACATGGTGTCTATGAGAGAAAAGAATGAGGGTGGAATGTGTAAGCTAATACCATATTGATTCGTGCTAAAGCTTTATTTCTGAAGTCGGTTCGTAACTTTTGTGATTTCGTACACGAATGCGCACATGCACAACCCATGCCCATCCCCTTCGTTTGCATTCCATGCCCATATCCGCAAGCCTATACCGTCCCACTCTCTTCAAACCATGCCATGTCCCGAGCACCTGTAAAGGTACCTGATGAACCTGAAACAATTGTGTCATCCACACCTGATCCTATCGGGGTACCTGATGAACCAGTAGGGATCGAAGTGCGTTGCGCAAAACGCGTGCAGCAGGTAGATTATGCAAAGACAAAGATCAAAAGATGTGGTATTGGGGTGCCATGAAATGTGGTCACATGTGCTAAAACACACCAAAAAAAAACCAAAAAACACCAAAAAACACCAAAAAACACCAAAAACCACCAGAAAACAATGGAACGTGGATTTTGGCCAAAAAACGGCGTTTTTTGCCGTATGACGGGTGGCGCCACGGGTAATTAAGGGAGGTTTGCCTTAAATAACAAAACTCCTGCGGTGGCCACAAACCGCCTTGTGTGTGCACCGCCTTATGTGTGCACCCCCTTGTGACGCCTTGTGTGTGGATAGCCAAACCTTGCCTGCAGCTCGCTTCCCTCGACAAGGGGGCCAGCCCTTGCGCCCCGCTGAAATAACAAGACTCCTGCGGCGGCCACAGACCGCCTTGTGTGTGCACCACCTTGTGTATGCACCGCCTTATGTGTGCACCCCCTTTGACCCCCCTATGTGTGTGGATAGCCAAACCTTGCCTGCAGCTCGCTTCGCTGGACACGGGGGCCAGCCCTTGCACCCCCCTTAAATAACAAGACTCCTGCGGCGGCCACAGACCGCCTTGTGTGTGCACCACCTTGTGTATGCACCAAGTTGTGTGTGGACAACCGAACATTCCTTGCGGCTCGCTTCGCTCGACAGACAGCCCGCTTCGCTCGACGCGGGCGCCAACCCCCGCACCCCCCTTAAATAACAAGACTCCTGCGGTGGCCACAAACCGCCTTGTGTGTGCACCGCCTTATGTGCGCACGCCCTTGTACCGCCTTGTGTGTGGATAGCCAAACCTTGCCTGCAGCTCGCTTTGCTGGACACGGGGGCCAGCCCTTGCACCCCCCTTAAATAACAAGACTCCTGCGGCGGCCACAGACCGCCTTGTGTGTGCACCACCTTGTGTATGCACCGCGTTGTGTGTGGACAGCCGAACATTCCTTGCGGCTCGCTTCGCTCGACAGACAGCCCGCTTCGCTCGACGCGGGCGCCAACCCCCGCACCCCCCTTAAATAACAAGACTCCTGCGGTGGCCACAAACCGCCTTGTGTGTGCACCGCCTTATGTGCGCACGCCCTTGTACCGCCTTGTGTGTGGATAGCCAAACCTTGCCTGCAGCTCGCTTCGCTCCACAAGGGGGCCAGCCCTTGCACCCCCCTTAAATAACAAGACTCCTGCGGCGGCCACAGACCGCCTTGTGTGTGCACCACCTTGTGTATGCACCGCGTTGTGTGTGGACAACCGAACCTTCATTGCAGCCTGCTTTGCTCGACGCGGGGCCAACCCCCGCACCCCTCTTAAATAACAAGACTCCTGCGGTGGCCACAAACCGCCTTGTGTGTGCACCACCTTGTGTGCGCACCGCCTTGTGTTTGCACCGCCTTGTGTGTGGAGAGCCAAACATTCTCTCCCCCCCCCCCCCCTGCCCCCGCGTAGAGCATGCAACGCAATCTGCCGATTTCGGAAGTTTGTCCTGCAAAGTGAAGCGGCCAACGGTGGTCTCGGCCGGCCTGTTCGGCCCGCCGAGACCGCCGCCAATTATTTCGGCTGAAAATCCAGCCGACACCGCGGTGGCAGTGTCGACCGGCCGACTCGGTTGGCCGAAGTGCCGGGTGGTGGTTCGGCCGGCCGACACTGCCACTGAGCCGAACCGCCAGAACCTAACCGGCCGAGCCGAACCGCCGCCAAGGGTACCGCCTGTTCATTCTGTCCAGCCCTCCTCAAGAGCTGCAGAGCAGCCCTTGACGGCTTTCAGTCTGCCAAAGAGTGCGAAATGTAATGCGATCAGAATACAAGGATACACCCTTCATCAGACCTCATTAATCCATGGAGGAGTGTGTGCAATTTACCGACCAAAACCCACCGATTTACATCTGTGCTAGGTGCCACCACCTAACCACACACACACAAGGGACATTCACACGTCAGCGGACAAGCGGCTCAGAAGAGCGGCCTGAACACACACACACACACACACACACAATGGCAAAGACACAACGGAGCAATTCTCGTCAGCCCAATTTAGCAAAGAAGTGCATGCAAAGAGATCCCAAAGGGGAGGCACCTTTCAGAATCAGCAACAGTAAGACCAGTGCCTGTTTGCCAAACAGTAGATGTGTGGCCGTAGAATGCACGCACATGGAAGAATCGGTTTGCATGTGCCCGTGCGCAGATCCTAGTGACCCATGCCCTCACTCACAAGCCTGTGAAGCTCACTAGATCAGGTACTGCTGACACACTGACACACTGCAACCTGCCAGCCCCCCCCCCCCCCCCCCCACACACACACGGAGGCGCCCCATACTTCATGTGTGGCAGTGTCGCCTTGGAGGCGGTTGAGGTATTCGTTTTGCAAGTGGTCGGCGGTCCTCAACTGTCGTTCCTCCACCTCCTTGTGCATGGCCCGCAACGTCTGAATCTCTCCGGCAAACGCCAACTGCTCCTGCCGCTGGCGCTCCAGCTCCCGCTGCTTCTCCTGCAACTCCGTGTCACGCTCCGCAACCGCCTTTTGGTGCTGCTGCCGCTCGGCCTCCAATTCCGCTCGCAAGTGCACGCACATCTCCGTTGCAGCCTCGGTGCCTATCCTCCCGCTCGTTGTGGACAGGAATTGTTCCCGGCGCAACGCCTGCGAGACGGGCATGGCCAACGCCGGACCCACATACCGGTCGTCCCTCAGCCGTCCCACCCTCTCCATACTGTCTCTCTCCCGCCACACCTTCCCATTGCCTTCCCTTCATCCCGTCGCCCCTGAGGCATTAACGTTTTATCCCCTTGTACCCCATCTTTCTCCCCTCCCCCCTCCCCTGACCCCTTCCCCCTAACCTCCAGTTTCCAGCATGGTGTGCAGCCCAGAACAGCACTCAGACCAGTCTTGAGTGTCAGGTGTGCAACATGTACCAGCTTGCAGCATTTTGTGAACTCAAAGATGGCGCTACCTGTTTTCAGGGCGGAGGGGGTCATCCAGCCCCATCCATAGCTTTGCCACATGGGCGGCTGATGACGGCAAATCTGGTACCCATGTGGGAGTCCGAGTGCACAACGGGGGTCCGAATCCAAATGTTCAGACCTCCGAAGTGACGTTGTGCGCCAAGGGGAATCTCACATATCAAAGCTCGCAAGAGCCTGTCTTGAGCGCCTTTTGGAGCAGCAGACTACAGGCGGATTGCATGCTCTCACCTGGTGCACGGTGCATGGTGATGGAACGTTTGCCCGGCGCACCCGGCGCCCGGCATCCAACTCAGTATTTCGGCCATCTATCCCAATACTTTACCCCTGTCATACCGAGCTTGGGGTGCCCTTTTTACAATTGCAAAACCACAACTCATTCATGCATGATTTGAAGAAGTGGTGGCGAGGGAGTGCAATAACAATGTTAACCTCTTTGGGTCTGATTGCTTGCTCTCTTGGGGCACTAAAATAAGTGCCCGAATCCCATTATGCTAGGCTAGATCGGAAAATCCCATGCAGACACATGCCCCAAACAGTTGGATGTGGGACGGTGACCATTGAAACTTTGCCCGGCGCGCCCGGCGTGCAGGTCACGTTCCCTCGGTATGCGTGCATGCATAGCTGAAGTACCCACCATCGTGCGGAGTCATGGGAACGGCGTCGAGTTCCCCCCCGACAGCCCGTAAACCTGAATATGGGCCCACTTCCCCTCCTCCTTCACCCTCCCCTCCCCCACCCTTGCTCCCCTCCTCCCCCTGCCTCCAGACACACCTCCATGTCCCCCTTCAGCATCGCATTGGTGCTGGTCAGAGTGCCAATCAAGTTCTCCTGCTGCCGCATCAGCCGTTCATAGTGCTCTTGCTGCTCCTGCAGTTGCTGCCCCAGTGCCGCCTGCACCGCCTCCCGCTGCCCATGCACCCCACGGGCCTCCTCCGCCAGCCGCTGCGTCTCAGTCCGCCACTGCTCTGCAACGCGGGCATGTGCATCCTCCTGCATCCGCCGGCACACGCCTTGCGCCTCCAAGAGGCCGTGCAGGACCCGCAGGGTCTGGGTGCCCCGCTCGTCAACCGCCTGACACCAGAGCTGGATCCGGGCTTCTGCCTCATCCTGTTCGCACCGGCCCAGTTCCTGTCTCTGTGCTGCTGCCCCACGGGCCTCACACAATTCCCTTTCCAAGAGCTCACAGGTTCTCTATAGAAGGGAACAAGGGTTGGTGGGTAGATGGGGAGTGAACGGAGGGAGTGCAAAGGGGGAAGAGAGGGTGGGTGGGTGGGTGGGTGGGGAGAGCACGAAGCGAGGGAGGAAACATGGGGAGGAGTAAATTGCGGGGGAGCGGACCTCCACTCCACTTCTGCTCCACTCCACTCCTCCACTCCACACCACTCCACTCCACCCGACCCTACTCCACCCCACTCACTCCACTCCACGGCAGTGGTGTGGCGTGGAGTGGATGTGGGTGCAGTGGGGTAGAGTGGAGTGCAGTGGAGTTCAATATCACAAGGTGGAACGGAGTGCAGTGGAGTGGAGTGAAGGAGTGGAGTGGAGTGGAGTGGAGTGGAGTGGAGTGGAGTGGAGTGGAGTGCAGTGGAGTGGAGTGGAGTGGAGTGGAGTGGAGTGGAGTGGAGTGGAGTGGAGTGGAGTGGAGTGGAGTGGAGTGGAGTGGAGTGCAGTGGAGTGGAGTGGAGTGGAGTGGAGTGGAGTGGAGTGGAGTGGAGTGGAGTGCAGTGGAGTGGAGTGGATTGAAATGGAGTGAAGTGGAGTGGAGTGAGAGAGGGGTGGAGGAGGGAGGGGGGTAGGGGGGGAAGAAGCGAGCGAGTGAGTGCGTGGGCTGAGCGAGCAATCTAGCGAGTGTGTGAGTGCGCGAGGAAGTGAGGTGAGCGAGCGGCTGAGACCACTGCGACTCTACTTGGTTGGCATCAGATGGGCTAATTGAAGAAGGCACTGGTTGAAGTTGGAATGGCGCAAGGGATTGACGAGGGAGGGAGTGCCTGCCACGCGCCGGCCTTTTCCTGTTGCTGCGCAAGGCACTGCAACTGCAGCGCCCGCTCCCGCTCCAGCTCCTGCGCCACCGGCACCAGCTCCGCTCGCAGCGCGTCCTCCTTCGCCGCGATCTGCTCCCGGGCCCACTGCGCCTGGGCCTCGGCGGCCGAGGCCCTCGTCTCGAGGTCGCGCACGTCGGACTGCAGCGCCTTGTGGCTCTGCGCCAGCGCCGCAAGGCAGCCCTGCACGTGCGCGGCCTTTGCGTCGAGGGTCTGGGGCTTGGCTGCAAAATGACGACGGGGGAGTGCAATTTGGGGCTCTTGAGGCGGACGCCCGAGGGACAATGAAGTGGGCAGGGGTGTGCGTAACGGGAGGGCGGGGGGGAGGGGGGGGGATGGGACCCAAAATTTTGTGTACCAAAAATGGCCCGACAAGATTTTCCCGATGGTAAATTTCATTTTTTTCCCGCGATGGTCACTTTGGTCCGGGAGGGGGGGAGGGGGGGTCAACCTCCTCTTTGCAGAAAATAGAATTAAGTGCAGGCCTGGAAATGGGGGAGGGGGCGCGGGGGGGCGAGGGATGGACACACAAGCTCGCAGAGGACCTGCTCCTCCAGGGGATCTGGGTCACCGTCCACTTGACCGGCAGTGCTCTTCAGCGCTGTCCTTGCGCCAAACAAAGGGTCTCGAAACAACAACGCCTCGGAACCCGCCATTCTCATGGGCATCACACCAACGGCGAATGCACCCGCGCAGTCCGCTTCCCCTTTTCGAGCGCGCCGCATTCAGCTCAACGGTGTCCCACAAAGGCACAGTCAGCCTCAGCTTGCGCAACAACACCACCCAAGCTCCACCGCACCGCAAACAGGGCAAACAGTTTGCGGTTTCTCGGATGTGAGATCTGTGTGTATGCGTCCGCCTACGCACAGCTTGACTAAGGCTCGCGCCTCGTGTCCTGGCAATTTGGCACTTGACCCAACAACTGCGCACACCGGCGTCGAGCGACGCAGTGCACACAGTGAAGGCGGGGCGGGGGCTTCGGCATTGGAACCGACCCCAAACCCCGCCACCCCAAACCCCCGCAAAAAAAAGGAAAAGAAGACAAGAAAGGCTGCAAAATGCGGTGGAGACCACACCAAATCCCAGCATCCAAACCCATTCCGCTTGGTTACGGCCCACCCATCCTAAAAAAGGCCACCCACCACCCCGGACGCTTTACAGCGTGGAGAGGGGAGGGGGATCTGAGGCTCACTGTGTACCAAAAATGGCCCGAGCCGAATTTGATGTTGATTCTTTGCTTGATGGATGGATGGATGGATTGAAACTTGTTGGCGGACCCCGAGGGGGGGGGGGGGGGGTGGCACAAGGCTAAGTACCCGACGGCGGAAGAGGGGGAGTTTTCCAAAACTGTCCCTGCCACCCACTCCGGGGCGTTCACCCCAAAAACCCACCGAATAAACCCCCCCCACCCACCTATAACCCCCCTGGGGTTGTAGCATTCTAAATAAAAATGTTCTTTCGGGCGCTTTGCACCCATTGCGGCTCTAGTGAAATTGGGGTAATTTTTGCCAAGGGGGGGGGGGATAGGTGGAGAGGGGGGGTTACCAGCCGGCACCGACCCACCCAAGCCAAAACCCGCCCCGCTCGGGTGGGGCCATGCTCCTACCCGAAGCCGAGGCCCCTCCACACGAAACAGGGCCTACCTGCTGCCTGCGGCGCTGTCACTGTGCCGTGCCATGCTGGGGGCTCGGCAGACGCCACTGCCGTGTACAGGGCCTCAACGTGTGCGCGTGCGGCCTCCGCGTCGCTACGCAGCTCCCCAGCGGCAGCCTCTGCAGTCTGCAAGTCCTGCTGTGCGGCCTGCAGCTGCGACTGGAGCTCTCCCTTCTCTTGATACAGCACCGAACGCTGCTGCACAAACGACGTCTGTAAACTAGTAAAAGCTCCCTCCAAATCTGTAGCCTTGGCCTGTGTAGAGGCGAGCGATGGGGAATGACGTGGAGGGCATGGGAGGGGAGTGCAGGGCTGGGAGTAATCGGATTGGTGGGGAATAGGCTTGCCACGGCGATGAAACCCCAGCACTGCAGTGTGGCGTGTGCGAGGCACGTCACACCACAGGACGGGGGTGTGGCGGGCCAAGTGCTTGTCACAGCCGTGAGACCCCACTTGACTTTACCTTGCCTCGCCATTCACACCCCAACATTCATTGTGGTGTGCGACAGAGGTGCTGCGGCACTCACACCACAATACATTATAGTGCGGTGTGCTACGGCGTTGCTTCAGCACTCAGACCCCAGTGCTTCAATGTGGTGTGCAACAGACCGTCCGGAGCGATTCAAAATGGCAAACGATGCATCAGAATGGGCACTAGCCTCCGGTCCCAGGCCTCGCAGTCACGGTCCAATCAGCAGCAGTACCTTGCCCAAAGCCTTCAGTTGGCGCACGGTCAAACACGCACGTGGGATACAGAAATACCCCCCCCTCCAAGAAGAAGGAGGCATGAGGGCCCTGCTGGATTCCGCCAATACCCCTGGACGCAATCTGCTGAAAATCTGCACCAGGACAACCCATGCCCTGACGCCCTCTTTCACGGCTCTGCTTAATGACAGGACCGGACCAGCTTCCGGACCCCACTACGCTTGGACCTCAACAGAGCTGACCAGCAACTGCTGTCGCTTGGCTCCTCAGCACAATGTGCAAACAGGCTTCCTCCAGCGCTTACAGACCAATACTTCCGTGTAGTGTGCAACAGACTTGCCATAGCACTCACACCACAACACTTCAGCATGGTGCGCAGCAGGCTGGCCATTTTTAGTGAGGTACGCCACAGTGCACCACAGTGCTGCCCTTCGACATCAATTAATCCTCAACGGCTGCTTAGGGACTGTTCCGCTGCCTCAAACTGACGGGGCACTTTGTAGCCACAGCAATGTGGCTCTTTCCGGCCTTTTTATCCCACGTGTGCTTGTTGCCGGTACGCCCACCGTAGTGCCTCATCCGACTTCTCTGCGTGCGCAGAATCGTGCGGACAACAGGACTCCCGCGCAGAGAACACCGTCTATAGTAGTACAAGCAGTCAGTATCTGGGACGGGGACCATGCGAAACTTCTGTGTACCCTTAGGCCTCCTCCACGACTTACGGGGGGGGGGTGCCAAAAAGGCTGAAAAACTTACGAAGGAAGAGGGGGGGGGGGGTAAATTAGTGTACGCGTATCTGCCCTCACCAAAACAAAGGGTTGCCATAGCCGCAATCCCACAAAAATTCGACACACCAGCCAGAAACTGTAGCATATCCCCCAACTGCTGTGGTCTCCCGCACAACCCGCTCCTTTCCCTTGCGACCCTCTCCACACGACCTGCCACTGCTGCAGCTCCATGGCAGCCTCCTTTAGAGCGTCTGCTGTCTGCTGCAGGTCGCCATTCTCGCGCTGCTGGACATGGAGCCGCTGCTCTACAGAGGTGAATTGGTGCTGCCAGCCCTTGAGCTCCTCCCGCATGGCCTCCACCGCTTCTTGCAATTGGGCCTTGGGGTAAAGAGGCAGGGGTGCAGCGAGGGGGCTGCAAGCGAGGACGGGGGCAGGAATGGACAGGGAGTGGCAGCATACAGGCAGAGAATGAGAAAGGGATGGTGAGAAACAGACAGAGGGAAGGGCCCATGAAGGGATGAAGAGGGCAGATCTAATGAGGAGCAGGATGAACAGGAGGAGCAGGAGAAGGTGCCCATGAGATGTTTTTTCCCAACGCTGTGCAGGACCCAGGGCACACCCGTAACAGCCCGGGGCCGCTCCCTTACCAACAAACAAACAAGAAAACTTTAATAAACACAAATGGAATTTCATCATTCTGTTGAGATATGTTTGAGGTTTCTTTCTGTTTTGAAACCACTTCTTTGAATGGGAAAAAACATCTTGCCCAGTGAAATTTTAGGTGTGACTTGTGGAACAGACCCACCAAAGCACGTAATTTTGCCTCTGCCGGATTTTCTGCCAGATTGGTTCCATGAAATTATGCCACAAGTGGACCCCTGAACCCAGAGATTGCCCATGAATGAATAAAAATGGTATTATCTGGTAACCATTGCAAGGAGGCATGAGGCCAGCTGCTGTTTTGCAGGATGGCTACAGCTTGGTCAATGGGCAAGGACTTCATTGGTGAGGAACCTCTGAATTGCCACCATCTCACGACCCTCTTGCTTGAATGTACTGGGCGGGTGGCATGCTTGACACGGGCAAAGCACAAGATGACCTTAATAAGAGGCTGCAGTTGATAGCCGAAAAATGTGCAGGGCAGTTGGCAAATGGGGGACCGAATGCAGTCCCTACCAGCCTCCCCCAAACAGTGACCTCGAGTACGGTCAGTCCAATATGACCTGTGGACCACGGGCACTTGAAAGAGGAATCCATCGGTGACACATCCCTGGGAGCTAACACTCACGCAGCCCCAGGGTCAGCTGGGATGAATCTTGCGGTAGTATGCTGCGCAGCACATGTGCTGCTGAATTGCCAACATGTGTCAACAGATAGGAACGATTAGCAAACATCGTCGACGGTGTGGTGTCAACAAGTGCCAATACCTTTGTGTTCCTCCTATTGGTGCCGGCTCACCAGCAGGAGAGGACGGGGGCGAAAAGAGGTTGAAGGCAGGGAGGGAGGGTGGGGGGCTTGAGGAGCGTAGGACCATAGGAGCAAGGAAAAGACAGAGCGAGCGAGCGAGAGAGAGAGAGAGAGAGAGAGAGAGAGAGAGAGAGAGAGAGACAGATAGAGAGGGAGAGAGAGGGAGGGAAAGGAAGGAAGAGGGGGAGCAAAAATGAGGGGGGCAAGGGCAGGAGGGAGGCGGGGCAGGCAGCAAAAGGGGGTGAAGGGGCAATCATTTTGTACAGCGCGCTCACTGCCTGCCCAGGGACCGTTCCTGAGCTGCCATGGCTGTTACCTTACACACCACATGGTACTGACGACTGACTTGCCTGCACATACACGTACCATTCTAACCCAACTCTCACAGCCACCGCATTGTCTGCAATTCTGCAGCAAGCTGCTTCTCGCAGCAAAAACGGCTGGCTGGTCTATGGCTGCAAAAAGGTCTGCCAGCACCATAGCCTGACACAGTATAGAGGGAGGCAGGGAGGGATGGAGACCTTGGCATGTCGCTCCCGCTGCAACTGCTCCTCTTCTGCGGCAAAGCGATGTTGCCATGTCAAGACCTCCTCCGCCAGACGCTGCTGCTCTGCCTGAAGAGCACTGGCACGCTCAGCCGCCTCCGCTTCAATGCGCTGGTACAGCGCCTGGTCACGGCTGATGACCTCTTCGCTCTCCTGCTGCAGCGCCTTCACCTGCTCCGACAAAGCCGCGCGTTTGGTAGCCAAGGCTTCATAGGCCAGGGTGGTCTCATGCAGCTGCTGCTCACTCAGGGCCAGGGCCTCCATCGTGCGCTGCAGCTGCAGCTCCGTGTCTCCCAGCTGTGCCGTCTGCTGCCGCACCTGCAACAACGGGACAGTCCGGCAGCAGCAAACCCACAACCACACGCACACAGGAGTGCAGTGGCCGGTGCCCGTGCGCTGGCTGCAATCCACGTCCGGGATGCAGGGGACAGGCGCTCACATGAACAAAACCGGGCTGCGCCGTGCAACGGGGTCAACAGAACCAGCAACATCGCAAGGAGAATCTGCATCCTTCGTCAAGCTCGACCTACAACGTCAGCACACCTCAAACCCCATGAAAGCATGTCCAGGGGGATGCGCGATGCCGGGGATGCGTGGGGGAAGGGCGGGAGGTCGCGCGGGAGGGAGGTTGGTCCGAGCCCCTTCCCCCGCCCCCCTCCACCGTGCGTGCGAGCCTTTTTCCCCGTTTCCCACTGGAGTCCGGGGACCCACTTTGTGCGAAGCGTCGCTTGAACCGCACCAGAAGTGCCCTCAAGCGCAGTGTAGTAGGCGTATGGTTCGACCACTCCTGTCTTGCACATCCAGCTCTCCGGGTTCCAGTGGCACAGGTTGTGCACGATGCAGTTCTGTGGCTTTGGGACTCAAAGGCGGTCAGACAACACCGTACCGAGCGCAAGGAAAGAACACCAATGGCATACAACTAATGAATTTTGCGATTGTTCCTTAATGTTGAAACATGGCCTCGCCAGAGCAGTTTTTCCAGGGGTGTTGAAGAAGGGAATGAATGGGTTGGTTACAAGAGGCCCAAACAGCGGAGTCCTTTTGGTAACTAGCTTTCGCAATGTCCCCACCTACACCCTCGTGTTCGCTCGCAAGCTTGTGTGGACTGCACCCACATTCCTTACAGGTGTTTGTCCTCGCTTCCCTTACGGTAAAACGAAAGCAAGAAGGACATGAACCTTCCCACACATAGTTTGAGGTGAGGGGCTGGGGGTGGGGCGATGCCCAGCGGTGAAAAGTGTTGCAAGGCAATTTGTCACTCAGAAAAGCTGAATACTCCACAAACGGTCGAATGGGACCTGCCCCAAGTCACAACAATGGCTTCGAGGGCTTCTCGGCAGCCAAGTTCCGGCCCAGGCCAGTCCTCACTTATTGCCTTCCCACCCCTCCTAACCCAATGTCATCAACCCTCCCTTGGTTCCCACGCTTCCCCCCGTTTCGCTCCCCTACTGGGCAATGCAAGGAAACTGGGGAGGCCGGGTTTTCGTTTGCCGGGGGGGGGGGGGGTCGATAGAGCCCTCCGGCCGGACCCCCCCCCCAAAAAAGGCTCAATTGACAGGACCCCCAAAATCCTACCGACACTGACCACCGGGCCTCGGAGGTGACCCAGACCCAAAAATTGGCAAAAAAAGAAAATGGGATTTTTGGAATCAGCGCGTTGAGGGGGTTCAGAAAAGTCATCATTTGCCATATATTTGGTGAAAAAAAATTGACCGATTTTAATGCTCAAAAAATTTTCGGCGCCAGGGTTCATAATGACTGATTAGTGGTGCCTGTCAATTGAGCCCTTTTCCCGAACCCCTCCCCCCAGTTTTCGGCGGCTCTATTACCCCCCCCCCCCCCCCCGCAAGTGACAACCCGACATGCCCTGTGAGGGAAGTGGAGGGTGAATTGGAGGAGGATATGAGGGGAACGGGACGTTTCCTTCCCATTTCCCTCCCTTTACACCAACGCGTTCCCTTTATTCTCCTGTTCGCCTTCCATCTCCCCACCCCATATTGCCCCATCACATTCCCTGTTTCGTTGATTTCGGGGATTCGTGTTGTGACAGGACTCCCACCCACCCATCCAACACTCTCCTTAGTAGAAGGGGATGGATACCATCAAATGGCCCTATCGTCGGATACCGGGTTTACACGAACGTTTTTTGCCGAATCTCTTCATCCTCGTCACTCCCTGACTCCCTGGGTGGGAGCTTATGCAATTACCTGCGTTTTGGGGCGTGCGGCAGTGCAAAGAGCTGTGAAAGATTTAGCACCTGCTGCACAGAGCACGCCAATGCTGCCGCCATCTCCTCCTGCTTTGCCTCCAGAGCCGCTATGCGCTCCGACGACTTTCGCTTTTGTTCTGCAGAGCTCTGCTCCAGATCCGTAATCTTGTCACGGGACTGCCCAAGGTGGGTCGCTGTGACCTCATGGGCAGCCTGAAGCTGCTGCAGCTGCTGAAGCGTGGCTGTATGCTGTGCTTCGAGCTCTGCTTCTCGTCTTTTCAGATCCTGCTTGAGCTGGGTCTCACGCCTCTCTGACACGTCCTTAAGCTCAGCCTCCCGCCTCAAGTGCTCCTCTGCAAGCTCTGCCATTTGATTTTCGACCCTCTCCTGATCCAATTTCCTGCTTACTGTAGCATCGCTGGCTTCTGCCTCACTGGTCTGGAGTGCTTGCTGGGTGGACTGCAGCTGGGACTGCAACTCAGAGATCTGCTGCTGCTTCCCAACATACCGTGCCTCCAACGTCTGCACAAGTGACTGCAGATCCGCCGTCTGCTGCTGGCTGGCAAGATGTCTTTCCTCCATGCTCTGCAAAACAAAGGCAGCAGCACCAGCACCAGCCGCATCAGCAATAGCAACAGCGCAACGGCGGCGGCGGCGGCGGCAGAAGCAGCAACAGTACCACCGCTACCGACCACCATGACCACCAACACCAGCACCAGCACCAGCACCACCATGACCAACACGAGCCACACACTACACAGAGCGAAGCAAAGCATTAGCACCTTCCTGCAAAGGAAGGATTCGGAGAACAAACACATGCAACATGCAGTTTCTTGGAAGGGACAGGCAATCAGACAGAGGCAAATTTCCTTTTTGCGTCACTGCAGTGGAATTTCAAAGCTCAAGAAATGCGCCATAACAAACCCTGTTACCCTCTAAAGCAAAATCTATAGCTGAACCCGCCCCGTAACCTGTGCCCTGATCCACTCCTCCACCTCAGTGGATCATTGTTTGACCGAGACTGCGCGCCTCGTTTAACGAGGCGCACGGGGGGGGGGGGGGGTTTGACGCTAACGAGGCGCACGGGGGGGGGGGAGTTTGGCGCTAACGAGGCGCACGGGGGGGGGGGGGAGTTTGGCGCTAACGAGGCGCACGGGGGGGGGGGGGATTTTGGCGCTAACGAGGCGCATGGGGGGGGGGGGGAGTTTGGCGCTAACGAGGCGCACGGGGGGGGGGGGATTTTGGCGCTAACGAGGCGCATGGGGGGGGGGGGGGGAGTTTGGCGCTAACGAGGCGCACGGGGGGGGGGGGGTTGCAAACGAGGCGCGCGGGGGGGGTTTGGCGCTAACGAGGCGCGCGGGGGGGGGGGGTTGGCGCTAACGAGGCGCGCGGGGGGGGGGGGGATTGGCGCGCTAACGAGGCGCACGGGGGGGGGGGGGGGTTGGCACTCACGAGACGCGTATTCCGCATACAAGTCCGTGCATACACAAGGCGGTGCACATACAAGCCGATGCATACACAAGGCGGTGCACACACAAGGCGGTGCACACAAAAGGCGGTCTGTAGCCACCGCAGGAGTCTTGTTATTTAAGGGGCCACGGGCAAGGCGGTGCACATAGAAGGCGGTACACACACAAGGCGGTGCACACAAAAGGCGGTCTGTAGCCACCGCAGGAGTCTTGTTATTTAAGGGGCCACAGGCAAGGCGGTACACACAAAAGGCGGTGCACACAAAAGGCGGTCTATAGCCACCGCAGGAGTCTTGTTATTTAAGGGGCCACAGGCAAGGCGGTACACACAAAAGGCGGTATACACACAAGGCGGTGCACACAAAAGGCGGTCTGTAGCCACCGCAGGAGTCTTGTTATTTAAGGGGCCTCAGGCAAGGCGGTACACACACAAGGCGGTGCACACAAAAGGCGGTCTGTAGCCACCGCAGGAGTCTTGTTATTTAAGGGGCCACAGGCAAGGCGGTGCACATAGAAGGCGGTACACACACAAGGCGGTGCACACAAAAGGCGGTCTGTAGCCACCGCAGGAGTCTTGTTATTTAAGGGGCCACAGGCAAGGCGGTACACACAAAAGGCGGTATACACACAAGGCGGTGCACACAAAAGGCGGTCTATAGCCACCGCAGGAGTCTTGTTATTTAAGGGGCCACAGGCAAGGCGGTACACACACAAGGCGGTGCACGGGGGGGGGGGGGGTTGGCGCGCTAACGAGGCGCACGGGGGGGGGGGGGGGTGGCGCTAACGAGGCGCACGGGGGGGGTTTGGCGCTAACGAGGCGCACGGGGGGGGGGGGAGTTTGGCGCTAACGAGGCGCACGGGGGGGGGTTTGGCGCGGGGGGGTTTGGCGCTAACGAGGCGCACGGGGGGGGGGGGGGAGTTTGGCGCTAACGAGGCGCACGGGGGGGGGGGGGGTTGGCGCTAACGAGGCGCACGGGGGGGGGGGGAGTTTGGCGCTAACGAGGCGCACGGGGGGGGGGGGGGTTTGGCGCTAACGAGGCGCGCGCCGAGCCCAATTTGCGCCTCGTATAACGAGGCGCGCAGTTTCAGCCAAACACTCCAGTGGATCCACAGTGCCTGATCTTCCCCGTTGCCTTGAGATTTCTCACAATTTGTGCAGGCACACAAGCCAACATTCCAATACCTGAGATTCCCGAAGCTGCATCTGCAAATCTGCAATGCACTGATTGGAGGCTTCGAGGCCGGTTGCTGCCTCGAGCAGCTGGCGCTCTAAGTCCTGTACATGATGCTTGCGCTCACACGACAGATCCAAAGCCTCCGTGATTCGGGTCGCCTGCAGAGACAACTCAGCTTCGCTCGCATTCAGTTTTGTGGTCGCCTCCTCGAGCGACTCCTCCAAAGTCCGTTGCTGCGTGGTCTGCGCATCAATTTGGAGCTGGAACTGCTGCTCCGCCTCGGCATACCTCCCCTGCCACTGCCGGGCCTCCTCCTCAGCAGCAGTGCACTTCGCTTTCCACTCCTTCAGGTGCTCCTCAACCGCAGCAGCATTCCCCCGCCATGCCCCCGCCTCTTCCTCTGCAGCAATGCACTTTGCCTGCCACTCTTGTGCATCCCCCTCGGCAGCAGCGCATTTGCCCTTCCAATCCTTTGCCTCCTCCTCTACAGTACTGCACCTGCCCTGCCAATCCAGCACCTGCTCAGCGGCGGCAAACGACTGGCCCTGCCATTCCTTGAGCTCCCCTTCTGCCGTAGCGCACTTCTCCTGCCACTCCTTCACACTGGCCTCCAGCCACTGGTACTCTGCACAGAGCACACTCATCTTGTCCTCGTGCTGCACATCCATTCGCAGTCTGACGGCCTGGGCTTCCTCAATCCGCAATTGCAGACTGTCCACCAGCCGCTGCGAGGCGATGCAGCACAATGCGCTGGCACGTCCTTTTGCACTGAGGATGTCGGCCAGTTCTGCGGATTCTTGCAGGCACACTGCTGCCCTCGCACTGGACTCACGGTGGACCAGCTTCACTGCCAGATCACGCTCCTTTACCTTGAGCTGTGCATGACGTAAAGCATGGTAGAGCACAGATTTGGAAGTGACAAACGGACTACGCGAGAGCCGGAGGGGCCTCTGCTTCACCATACATATACTGCAATACGAGGCTTCGGGGGGGCAGCAAGAGAAGGACTCTGTCTTTGATAGTCTCTCCCAACTCTCACCCTTCTCCGCCTCCATCCCCTCACTCCCCTGAATGATTCGGACAGACCCGCAGTGATTGGAGAGAGACGTCGTTGGAGATCAAGCGACAGCGGTCGGAGTTCTACCAACAGCGATTGACATGCTACAACGCTTGCAGTGCAACCGATTTTCAATCGCAACCGACTGTCGCCGCAGCGCAAACACGCCGCGGTGGCAGAGAGGCCGCATGGCTGAGCCCATGCCTCGTGGGTCATATGCATCATACCTGTAATTGTGTCTCCAATTCGGCCATGGCACGCGTCGCCTCAAAAAGCTGTCGCTCCAGCTCTTCCGTCTGTTGCATATGCTCCGACGATACGTTCATCACCTCCACCATCTGCATGTTCTTCTGTTCCAAAGCCTGTTCGCATGGTGAGTTTGACTGTCGGCTGCCGGAACTATGGGGGGGGGGGGGTTGGCAAAAGGCCTTGGTGGTTGGCTCTGTTAGCCTGTGGCGGCGCCTATTGGCCTCTCGCCCTTGAACCTTCTGCTATGACAAGCAGGCATCCGTACTACTGCGGGCATCCGCACTGCCGCGGGCATCCACCTGCCTGGGTGGGAATCCAGAATGCAACTTCTGCCCATGGCGTCCTCCCCTGACGGCCTGATCAGTGCCCGGTATGCGGTCATCACGAAGACCCCAGGCTGGGAGGTACTCACCACAACCAGCAACGTGAATAACACACAAAGCCATGCGTGCTAGCTCACCAATGTGTGACTTGCTGGTAGTGCGTTGCAGTAATATCTTCTGCGCTCTGCGCCATTCATGGCGAGCGCTTTGCAGCAATATCTTCGCTCAGAGTATTCGCACTCTGTCCACGGCGGAGTGTCTTCCTTGCTGGCGGCAGTGAGCAGCCCCTATGGGGGGGGGGGGGGGGCTGGGTATTATTTCGCCGTGGAAAGCTCAGTGTGCAATGTGCAGGATTCTTCCCCCGCCAGCTTGGTCCCAATGCTCAGTCCTGGTTAGGGGTCAGCGGCAGGCTCGTATGCACATACCCTGGGGAGGACCACACATTCGATCATTTCGGTGACATCTGATGGACATGCATTCGTTAGGGGCATGTTTTTGGCAGGCTACCATCGCTTACATAAGCCTATACAAGCCGACACAAATCCCAAATCGGCCGAAGTTGTCTACCAACGCCTGCATTGACCTGAAATCCAAAATACACCAGAAGCGAATGCCTCATTTGCAACTGTGCTGATGGCCCACACCAGAGCAGAAGCAGACACCATGCCGAGAATGGACACTTGCGACCAGACCATGACACAGAGCGACTGGGAGGGAAGGTGGCAAAGAAAACAGAGACAATGACTGCCATCTGGGGACTGGGGAGGTATGATCCTGCTCTGGACGGGGCACACACGCATGTCTTTGTGGCGAGCATGCGTGCGTACTGCAGGAGTCAACGGGATCCTTGTCTGGGTTCCTGCCGCAGGGCCTTTGGCCTTGTTTTTCAGTGTGAAATAACGGGAAAGAGCTTGTGTGTTGCATCCCTGCCTCCCTTAGCTTGCAATGGGAATGAAAATGGGACAGGCGTGTTCACTGCATACCTGCTGCAGAGACGCCACTTTGTCCTCTCTTTCTGCCACATCCTGCTGCGCGCTGAGCAGCTGGGCCCCAAGACCCTGTCGCTCCTGCCGCCCGGCTTCTATCAGCTGTGTCAGCTTCAGCCGCTCCTCAGACACTGCCTCAAGCTCCGCAAGCAACACTCGGTTCTGGTCCGCAAACTTGGTGTCCACCTGCAACTTGTAGTGGTGGCGGGCCATCTGCTCCGCCGCGCTCTGCAGCTGCAACTGGAGATACTCGCCCTGCCTCTCGATCTCCATCCGCCCCAACTGCTCCTGAGCTGCATTGTGCTGGCACCTACAGAAAGAAGGAGGATTGTGGCATCAGCAGATGTATAGACGCTGCTGTGATGGGTTGGCGGGGCAGTGGAGCTGTCCTGCAAATAAGGGCTCAGAAACAGCTTCGCAAGGATGATGGCCAGATGTCCAGCACCAAGTGCCAAACCCACTCACAACCAATCACATTGCGGTTGCAGGATCATGAGTGGTGTCTGAGGCTGTGTGGCATCATGCATGGAAAACACAAGGATGAGCGAGAGGGGAGGAGAGCAAGCAGGGCCTGGGCCCCGATGGAGGCCCAAGGCAACATAGTGCTGCACGGGAGCATGAAGAGGTAGCGTTGAGGCCGTCTCCAGTAACGTTAGGCACTTGCCAACGATGCCATGCAATAGTCATGCCCACTCCTTTCATACAGCCCCCAACACCACAGCCCTTTATGACCACAGCCTGTCTTTGTACTGTGCTGTGGGGTTGCATGCTGTCCTTGGATCCTCTCCTTCTGGTCTGCACTGCCCTCCATTGCGCTGTGCTGTGGGGCCTGTGTCAGCCAATGCGAGAAAAGCCTCTGCAGAGGATAGATCATTGCTGGTGGCATCTGCTGCTTGTACGTTGAGGTTGCAGCCGTGTGGGTGTGCATACCATGACCTGCACCCGTTCCAGGCGCTCGCACCACCGTCGTGTTTTCCTTAAGTTGCATTGGTCACCGTGTCAAAGGAAAGGCGGCAGTGTTGGCAGTAGGAGGCTGGATGTTGGTGACCTTAGAATAGGAGATGACAACAAAGAGGAGAGCACTGTACTAGGGTTATGGGGGCAGTGACCCTGCCATTAATGAGTGTAGTGACTATTCATTCGCACTCAGTTCCTCATAATGTTCCTCATCCTCTATTGCTACTGGATGGAAGCGATATCCTGGGTTGCTCGGCATGGCCTCTGTTCCTCCTGCCATCCCTGCTCCTATCTGTCCACGTGCCTCCCCCCCCACAACAACAACAGCGCTCTGCCTCCATACCACAGCGCCCTCCCCCTCTCAAACCACAGTTCCATGCACCACAGCGACCCCTCTCGCCGGCCAGCCATCCTCAGACCAGCCTACCAAAGCACACCCCCCCACACCAGAGCTGCCCCAGGCCACAGCCCCCCACACCAACACAACGGTCGCTTGACAGTTTGGGCTGGCGGCGAAATGGATGATGGATGACCAACCACCCGACTGGTTCTATGCCTCAGGTAGCGTGCATGCGTATGCACCTGACGGAGAGGACCGGGAGTGGCTGGGTGCTGGAAAGGGAGGGTCGCAAGGGGTCCGGTGGAGCCCCCCCCCCCCCCCCCTCCCCCCAGGAAAAGGCCAGGCAATGGAACGGCGATGGCCATACCGCTCCTGGTGCAGCAGGGAACACCAGTACTCCCAACGGTCCTTCCACTGCTCGTCGGACTGCGCCTGCGCCTGCTCCTTGCGGCGCAGCTCCTCGTGCTTGCGGCGCAGCTCCTCATGCAGCGTCTGGAGCTCCAGGGACAGCTCACTGCACCGCAGGTGCATCTCCGCGAACTTGCCCTCCTTCTCTTTGGTGGTCGTTTGGGACTGCAGAATGATCTGGCCCATCTCCTCACGGACCTGAGGACATGAGCAGCGCTTGAAGCCAGATGGCGACGATCCAAGAGAGAGCGTTAAAAGTGACGTCGTGTGAACTCCTCCCGCAGGGGTCGATAGTGTCCATGCCAAAGAAATTTGACTTGCCAAATTGGGGAGGAAACGGGGGCAAATGGGAAGGGGGGAGGGGGGTGGGGAATTTGGGGGAAACTGCATGTGCTGATTCAACTCGCAATGGGTAACACAGATCTGCCATTTCGTCGGAGCTGCCCGAATCAAGCATGCAATTTCCCCGATTTTCCCCATTTTCCCCCATTTCCCCCCATTCTCCCCCGTTTTGCCTCGTTTTGCCACGTTTTCCCATGCCAATTACTTGTGTTTTCCCGTTTTCCCCCGTTTTTCCATGCCAATGCCAAAAAATTGTTCACCCACCTTAGGTATCCTCAGATTTGGACACTATCGACCCCTGCTCCCGCCCTGAAGACCCTGTATCCCGCAGCTATTCTTGCGGCTGCCGCCTTCTGCTGTCATCATTATTGGCTTACGCTGCATGCTGCCCTCACTGTTTGTGGGTGCTGCCCACTGCTCTGGCTATGCTGCCACCTGCTCTCAATAATGGCTCGCGGATGTATGCTAATGAGAGCTGAATCAGCATGATTGAGGACAGCAAGTGTGAATGCATGGGTATGCAAAACAGCAGCAGATACGAGCGGCGCAAGAGGGCATGAAATGCACACAGCGGAAGGTCGCATGACATTGGGTTATCCTGTAATGCATGTTGCATTGCACATGCTGCGCCCTGCAGCCATCATACTGAGCACCGGATGGACCACGTGAGGGTTTCCTGACTCCTGTACTGCCCACAGCGCACCCAGCACTGCAGACAACACCACAGCACACAATCAGCAGCAGAGCGGGGTCGCAAAAGTGAAAGGGGGGGGACCTCGTTGAGCATCCGCACTCGCTCCTCCTTGTCCCGCACTGTCTCGTGCTGCAGGCTCTCGACCGCCTTTTCCAGCTCAGCCTTTTCCACCAGCGCCAACTCCAATTCCTGTCGTATGCCGCTCCGCTCCTGTTCGGACTGTACAATGAACTGATCCAGCGTTTGTTGATGCTGCTCCCGCAGCCACTCCATCTCCTGCACATGATGCACCGCCGCTGGGACGCATTCGCAGGTTGGGCGGGCGGGCGGGCGGGCGGGGCAGGGGGGGGGGAGGGGGCATTCGCACCCGCGTGATGGACCCCTCCTCCTTCCAAAAGGGTTCGCGTGAAGCCCATAGCAGGCTCGAGTAGGGGTCGCAGAGAGGGTATGCGCACCTTATCCCAGCATACATGACGGGGAAATTCATTCCCACAATGCGCTGAGCATTTTGAGGTATCTCTCATGGGGTAGAAATGTTTTTAAAAAAAAACATTTTGGCCGGTTTGCAGCCTGTTTTCAAGTCTTGAGCACTGCCCTTCTATGAGGCTTGGGAACCAGACCCCCACCACCCAAGCGCTCGGGGCTCAAACGGCCACTCTCCTTGTCCTTGATTACACCAATACTGTTCTGTGGACGCATGGCTGTGCAGGCACAGGCACAGGCACAGGCACAGCTCAACGACAGTCAACAGTCCAAACCAAACACCCAAGGCCCAGTTCACGTGATGGTGAATAAAGGGGTGTGCAGTCTTCTGCTGCTGTGGATGGAGGTTCTTTGAGGCGATGTCTCACCGCTCACAACAGCATCTGCTTCTAGTGGCTGGTTTGGTCGTCCGGTCATTGTTTGTCCTTGCTTTCTTAATGTGGGGCAGAGAGCAAGGACAAGCAGACACTAGACTACCATACCAGCCACTAACTACAGATGCGATTGTGAGCGGGGAGACACCCCTGGAAAAAAACCTCCATCCACAGCAGCAGAACAACTGGACCTGAAAGGTCGGAATTATGTTTCATTTCATACCAATCACTTCCTTTCTGCTTTCGGCCGATGCGGTGAAATCCTTGCAGCCGATTGCGCTTTGTGCCACTGCGCGTTCAGCAAAGAATCCGCACGAACGAGGGCACCACATCAAACCACTGTGGTGTCTAGTGTAGCAGGCTGTTGTTCTTCAGACCCTCCCCCCCAGTACCCTGGGTTGTTCCTAATCGTAGACGCCCCTCGCATACACAAAATATGTCATCTTTTCATTTCTCGTCGACTTAAGCCTGAGTACATCCCAATCTCACATGCACACACCTCAGTACATCCACCAGCGACGTGAACCCACTGCATGCACTTACAGGCGACACATCCATGATTCCCATGCACCTGCACCTCTGGGTGGCACCCACAACATCCACCACTAACATCTTTCCATCTCTGGTATCCGGTGATCTGCTACACCCTTCCTGCCCAGAGCCACTTTTCATATTCTTTTTGCAGTTGCACTGTTTACATGATGTTGGACACTGACAACACCCCCTGACTGCGATTCGTCCAATGAGAAGGACCACTCGAGTTGAGGATGTTTTGAAAATGGGGACGAGGTTTCAGATGATTGTGCAAATGCAAGTGCTGAAGCACGAGCCAACAATGAACTCATTGTTGAAGACGTTGCCGAATTTAGTTGAGGACATTGACTTTTCTGATGTATGTCCCCAGCCCAATGCGGAGCAATGCACCATGCACTTTTGTCCCTGATGTGCATCCTTCGGCCCCTGCCGCTACCTGCTACAGCACCTCAAATACAGAGGCGTCCACACAGCATCCCGCCCTGCTCCTGTACCAACACCAGCAAATTAATGTGATGTTGTCTCCAATTTCAGTGTTCTTCACTGTGGATCATTTGCGACCATAGCGCGTGGATCTCGCCTCCTGCATTTTGTGTGCGCCTGTTTTGGGAACATTTGGAGGTATGGATTTGGATATCGATGTCCCAAAACAGTACCAAGTCTGGAGAAGTTGATGGTGGGCTGTGGGGCGGTTTACATCCGCCACTAACACACACACACACACACACACATCACCACTCGCATGCACCCACATTCAGACACCCTGCACTGACGTGCACACACATAACATCCACTACTCACATCACCCCAAATCACCACCTCCTGCACACACCTCACATCCTTTTGCCTTGAGTATGTCGGCCATTTCTGTAAACTCTTGCAGGCATGCAGCTTCCCTTGCAGTGGACTCGCTGTTGACAAGCTTAACTCCCATATCATGCTCTTGCACCTTGGCCTGTGACACATTAGCAGCAATAGTGCAGTAACAGACGGACCATAGGAAGTCCAGAGGGCTTCGTGCATGTACAAAAGTACTCCACAGAAGACTAACTAAACCTGACATCCTCTGCAGCCCAACGAAAATGACAGCTCTAAGAGATATCTCAGTTGATGTTGTCAGTGCACAAAGAAGTACCTAGACAGTGGGTTCCCGTGACTGGTGCAAGAGGAGTGAAAAACCCTCCCCTTTTTGATCCCCTCTCCCAGCTCTTCCCCCCCCTCCGCCCCATCCCCTCGCTCCCCCTGAACGATTCGGAGAGACCGGCAGTTGATAGAGAGAGATGTGGTTGGAGATCAAGCGATAGCGGTCGGAGTCCTACCAACGGCAGTTGCCATGCTACGACGCTTGCAGTGCAAACGATTTTCAACCGCAACCGACTGTCGCCGCAGTGCAACCGACGGCGGTTGAAATGCCCACGGCGGTACACGGCGGCAATACCCGTGGAACTTGATGGAGCCCATGACTGGGCCCGTGCCTCATGGGCATCATACCTGTAATTGTCTCTCCAATTCGGCCATGGCACGCGTCGCCTCAAAAAGCTGTCGCTCCAGCTCTTCCGTCTGTTGCATATGCTCCGACGATACGTTCATCACCTCCACCATCTGCATGTTCTTCTGTTCCAACGCCTGTTCGCACGTGGCGAGTTTGACCGTCAGCTGCCGCAACGCCTCGTCCATCGTCCGCTGATGAGAATCCGTGCGGATCTGGATCTCCTCCTCCGCAGCCACCACCTTCTCCTTCCATTCCACCACACTGGCCTCCAACACCTGCGCCTCCTGCACCTGCCGGTGCAGCCCTACCATCGTCTGCTGCGCTGCCACGCACAACGTCTCAGTCTCACAGCCCTTCAGCTGCAGGATCTCCGCCGTCCCTATGGACTCCTGGAGGAGTGTGGCAAGCCGCAAATTGTGCTCGCTGTTCACCAGCAGTTGCTGCTGCAGGCGCTCCAACATCGTGTCTTTGCCCTGCAGCTTGTTTGCATATCCACGCACCTCCTGAGAAATGACAGCAGGGGATAGGTATCTGGTCTGCTGCTGCTGCTGCAGGGGGCAGGGCTTTGGGCTTGCGTGGGGGAGAGATATGTTGGTTGTGTTAAGGCTGGTTGTCCGCTGCTCAGAGCCCAAGCAGATGGCACAAAGAGCACGGTGTTGTGCAACGTTGTACCCAACATGCCAATATGGAATACCCCCACCTGGGAGATGTGAATCAGGCGCCATGGTACCACACCTGAATGGAAGACTCTCTGGCCCGAAGGCAGGGATGAATAAAAATGGCTGACGACCATAGGAGGAGGAGGGCAACCCCCTATCATCTGGACCCCCTTCCCCCAGCCCTGAACCCAGATTTCATGGTGTGAAAAAGTGAATTTACTCAAGGAAAAATTGACTCTGGGCCATTTTTGGTACACAAACTTTTGGGTTCCAATTCCGTCCCACCTCTTCTAATGCATCCCTGCCCAAAGGATTTGAATGTCCAGGCTCCCAAAGAGGAAAGCCTGGATCCAGCACGCTGAGCGGAAAAATGACAGGTAAGTGTTTAGGGACGGAGGATCATCGGCATTGCCCTCATGCAGCCAGGTGATATGCATAGGTACGCCCTACCATATTGAGCTGTCCCATGCCCTGGTTTGTTGGTCCTGTCTTTCAGGGAGCGGTGGGTGCTGTAGGTACCAGGTCATTGCTTAGTGGCAGCCCCCCCCCCCCATGGTTCAGACGCCAAAAAAAGTTTATGTACCTGAAGTTGACCTCCAATTTTAGGCCTCTTCGGTAAAATTTATTTTTCCTGAGGAAAATTCTTTTGATGTGGATGGGTGGGTGGGTGGGTGGGTTGGGTGGCTGGCCAGGGCCCCGAATGACCCCCCCCCTTCCCCCCAGGTCCGAAGGAGGGGCGGCGAGCGATGTAGCCCTCATGGTCTTCCCTCGTCTGAGGTGGCCAAGGCGCAGTGGGCTCACCAGGGGTCTCCGCTCCCTCGAGTGCTCCTGGGTTAGGGAAGTGCTCAGCATGCCCCAGGACCTTCCATCCACTGGGCACACGTAACCCCCACATAGTGGTACCCGAGCCCCCCCCCCGACCCCTTAGATGCGCGCTGACAATACACACAGGCACGGCGGTATCTCCCTCCCGGTGGGGTTTGGGGATCGTCAACAGTCTGGGTGGCTGTGACACCGGCAGAAACACACTGCACCAGACATGACCTGCTGTGCCACCACATTGGCCACAGCTGAGAACCACGAGACACCAGGCGTTCTGGCATACCTACCGGGCCATTGCTTACGGCAGACACGGGGGGGGGGGGGGGGTTAGGTTGGGTTGGGTCTTGGCTTGTGCCGAAGGCAAGGGTCCCACGGCCTGCCTCGGCTGATTTTGGACAACATTCCCGTCCTGCTGGCCAATTACAGGCGCCGCCACGGCGCCATTGGGACTTCGCATCGTGCTACTTTGCGCAGTATGGGGGCACTGTCATGATTGCAATTAGCGGTCAAAAGATACGGAGGCATTTCTTGATGGTAAGAGATGAGAGACTTTTTTGAGAGAGGTTTTGGTGTGCTGTGGGCTTTCCTGTGGGTTTGTATGTTTTTTCGGGTCTTGTGCCTCATGTAGCAGTTCATAGGGCAACTCTTGCCTGCTGAAGAGGGGCTGAACCCCTTGTTCTGCGCTGCATCTGCAGATGGGCGTGCTCCTCCTCCTCACCCTTCTCCTCACCCTCATCCTCACCCTTAGCTTCATCCTCATCCTCATCCTCATCCTCATCCTCATCCTCATCCTCATCCTCATCCTCAGCAGCTACATCCTTCATGCACAATTTGTCCTGGTTCCCCAGGTGGGCAGTTGGCAGCTCACTCGCCTGCCTTTGCCCTCTAGGCAGCATTCTGCTGCCACTAAAGAAGAGCCACGGAAAAGCCACCTGCCACATTATTTTCCTGCATGAGTGAAGTCCGCCAAAAGACAGGGCACCTTCCACCTTTGTTCACCTTTGTGGTTAGCCTCCCTCCCCCCCCCAGATCCTGGGCATTTCGACTGCACTTCGCTGTACGCTTGGCTTCCTACTCGCAAATATGTTCTCCTCAAGTTGCTGTGTGCGTGATTGGTGCGGATCTTTGCAGACCAGTACAGACCAACCGCTGAGGATATCACACTTGAGTGGCAGTGGGTAACAGCCAAACCGCCAATGCTGACCAGTGAGATGCCTTTGGTTGCCCGAAAATTCTCCTTGGTTGGCAATGACCCGCCGTAACGCTGTCAGTTATGCTCACACTATCCCACGTCTTTACAAAAACCTGATGCAGGTTGTTGTATGTGGCAGTGGATCCATTTGTGTGAGTTAATTAAACACCGGAGTGAATGTGGCGCCAAGTTACTTGCACTGGTGTGCGTCGCTTGGCCAGTGCATCGCCAACCGATGCACTGGTGTGCATCGGTTGGCGTCATCTTGCGCCCCGCATTACAGTTTCCACATCAGTTGTGGAGAGCACCCTCCGATTTCTTGGTCCATGACTGCATGTGAAGCCCCTCGGCAGCGGCAGGGCAGTGGAAGCCAGTGGGCAGTATGCTGCAATCGTGAGTAGTGGGGCAACCGTTCCTCTCTCATCCAGAAAAGTGCACCACCTCCGATGGTCAGAATATGGCAATGGACCACACACAGAATTCTGAGAACATCCACCAAACAAACCTCAGTACATCAAAATTCACAGGCAAACAAACACATGTTGAAGACCCCAGAAATACAAAGCAGACAACACAATAGAGCAGAGGTGAAGAGGTCTTCCGAGCGGCTAGGCGCTCTCGTTGGCGATCAAGTGAAATGAGAAAGGCACACAAATCACAACATCTTAGTGGCATAGGCACCTTTCTGCACGGGGAAGGGGAAAAGCGTCGTGCACAACAAAACCATGTGAAGAATGGGGCTCCGAATGAACACACCCACATACACACAAAACGACATTCACTACTCACAGACATCGATCATCACGACAACCATCACTCAAATCCACTCAAAGCACGACATCCACCATCCACTGAACACACCTCATTTCCTTTTGCACGGAGGATGTGGGCCATTTCTTCAGCCTCTTGCAGGCACACTGCTGCCCTCGCAGTGGACTCGCAATTGACCAGCTTCACTCCCAAATCATGCTTCTGAACCTTGAGCTGTGCATGACATGAGGCATGGTCGGGCACAGACTTGCAGGGAACAGCCGGGCCTGGGAAAGCCATAGGACTTCGCGCAATGCACATCACATGAGTTAGTCGTCTACCTGAAGTGAGGGGTCTGGGACGGGGCATCATCTAAGGGGGGTCAGCAGAGAACAACAAAATGAAACAAAAAAGCAACAAGGAGGAGGCACTCCCCTACAGAATCATGGCTATGGTGGCACTTGTGTGTCCCTGCAAGGGTGGGTGATCAAGCACACCAACAGCTTTTGGAGGAATGTGGTGACTGTGCTCTAGCCACAGGCAGCATGAAGCATGCCTTTGGACTTCATGTTGTTGACAGTTGCAAGCATCCACTTTTGACGCATTGCCTCGGATGCACTGTGCCTACCTTGTGCAAGCGCAGCATTGCCCAAGCACAGAAAGCGTTTGGGTGATGTTTTTCTGACCGCAATTTTTGCGGTCCAGAATGTAACAACCCCCCTTCCCCCCATCGGGCAGATAGGGAGGGTGGCTTCCATCCGAGGCAGCCCCTGGGGCGGGACACGTTCTAACGCAACTCCGGGCGCCCTGCCCAGGCAAAAGCCGTAATGTGTTGGCCAACTTTTGCCGGCTCGAAAACTGTTCATCAGCGCATTGCGGGGTCGATCTGGAGCATCTGGAAAGCCGCCCTGGGACCCCACTGTTCGTTAGGGGCTCATATGGAAGTTGCCGGGGGTGGGGCCCAAATCGCTGCATGAAGGCTGCAGTCGCGGACCCATGTGTTTTACCTGACCTTCCCCACCACGGAGAGCCCACTTCGGGCCGACTGGACCAGGACTTCTGGCCAACACAGTGGGTCACCCATACAATGACAGGGGGGGGATAAATTCGTGCGGGGATCGCCGAGGAAAGTTTCGGAAGGGGAAAATTGAGCCACCCTTACAAATCCCAAAGCTTACGCTGCCTCAGGCACACACTGCACTGCCAAAGCCTCCAGCTTTCGCCAGGGGAAATTTTCGCCACCTTCCCGACCGGCAGTTGATAGAGAGAGACGTGGTTGGAGATCAAGCGATAGCGGTCGGAGTCCTACCAACGGCAGTTGCCATGCTACGACGCTTGCAGTGCAAACGATTTTCAACCGCAACCGACTGTCGCCGCAGTGCAACCGACGGCGGTTGAAATGCCCACGGCGGTACACGGCGGCAATACCCGTGGAACTTGATGGAGCCCATGACTGGGCCCGTGCCTCATGGGCATCATACCTGTAATTGTCTCTCCAATTCGGCCATGGCACGCGTCGCCTCAAAAAGCTGTCGCTCCAGCTCTTCCGTCTGTTGCATATGCTCCGACGATACGTTCATCACCTCCACCATCTGCATGTTCTTCTGTTCCAACACCTGTTCGCACGTGGCGAGTTTGACCGTCAGCTGCCGCAACGCCTCGTCCATCGTCCGCTGATGAGAATCCGTGCGGATCTGGATCTCCTCCTCCGCAGCCGCCACCTTCTCCTTCCATTCCACCACACTGGCCTCCAACACCTGCGCCTCCTGCACCTGCCGGTGCAGCCCTACCATCGTCTGCTGCGCTGCCACGCACAACGTCTCAGTCTCACAGCCCTTCAGCTGCAGGATCTCCGCCGTCCCTATGGACTCCTGGAGGAGTGTGGCAAGCCGCAAATTGTGCTCGCTGTTCACCAGCAGTTGCTGCTGCAGGCGCTCCAACATCGTGTCTTTGCCCTGCAGCTTGTTTGCATATCCACGCACCTCCTGAGAAATGACAGCAGGGGATAGGTATCTGGTCTGCTGCTGCTGCTGCAGGGGGCAGGGCTTTGGGCTTGCGTTGGATGCAAGTATGCGGGCTGTTGTGACAAGAGCTCGGCTGCGATGTGGCGATGTGACGGATGCGAATTCTATTGCATGTCGGGCCATGAACATTGGCAGATAAACTGGGAAGGCTGTTACACTGTGAGAGTCAAATGCTGTCATGCCTTATAATACGGTGCCTTGCCAGCCAGCGCTTACAGCTCACGCTGGGGTACAACAGGGCAGCGCTATCCTCATGAGGGGATTGGTGGGACTTGCACAGAGGGGCGGCAAACAAGACAAGAGGAGAGGGCACAGGGTCACACAGACCCTGTTTCGCCATTTTACCCTTGCAGAGGGGGGGGGGGGGGCAACTCCTCAGGTATGACGTGAAGTAACCCCCCCCCAACTAACCTTGGCCGGAGGCCCCCCTGGGGGGGATTCCTGTTCTTGGACCAGCAAATTGGGCCCCCGATGTGCCCATGGCTTGTCCAGAACTGGCTGCCAGGAGGAAAAGGCCATGGGCTACCAGTATACATGTGTGTGTGTAGCGTCACAAGCACTAGCAGGGACCTCGCCCAGGGGCAGGCGGTCGCAGCGGTGCCTGGGCTCATGTCCGTACACTCGGGGCACAAGCTGTTTGTTTGGATGCGGCGATGGCCTGGACCATGTCCGGTAGTCTTCCTGTCTCTCTCCTACTCTCTGCCGCCAACCGCCTTCCGAATGTGCACGGACCAGGGATTTGCTTAGCCCAAGGGGAACGCTTCCTCCGCGCGGCGGTGGCGCCACAGGCGCCGCAGGGAAAGGGCAATTAGCTTTAGTGTACACTGTCCAAGAATTATACACCGGAACAAAAAAAAATTCAGGCACGTTGATGTGTTGACACCATCGCTCTCTACAAAAGTTGGTCAAAGGGAGCCCCTATGACATTCGTTTCGGTACGTTTCGCGTTTCGCTTGTAACCAAGACTACTCGTCATCGGGTGAGTAGTTGGGTTTGGATGACAAAGAGTCCGGAGAGCATGAGGTCAAGCCTGACCGTGAGTCAGAATCATTGGTGGAGTCTGAGTCGGAGTCACATGTGGACGAGTCGTCGTCAACGGTACAGGACTTCGTCCCAAACATCTCCTTTGGAAAATGACCCCATGTCAAGCCCGGGAACAAAATCAGAGGCGGCTCCTCATCCACTACCATCTTGTGGGCCCAAACCGCATTGGGTACGGAATCAAATGCACCATTTGCGAAAGATAGAGGCCCATAAAAGGGAATGTAGCAATCAAATAGGAGAAAAAAGTGGTGTGGGGGGGGGGGGTAAACGGTATGTAACGAATGTGTGTATGTATGCGGCACTATTCCGCCTGTATTCTGGTATAATTACCCAAACTGCGCGCCGCAGGGAAAGTGTCCCCAAGGGGGGGGGGGGGTTCTGAAGGACCCACTTTCCCAAACCGAACCGTCCAGGGCATTTGTGCATAGTGCACGCGCAGCGCCCAATAGTAAGCTAGATTCACCACCTGGGTGAGCAATGAGGTGGTGAATCGGAACTTGGGATGGTGGAGGGGATAGAGTCAATCTTGGAGTGCCAATTAACCACCTTCAGCGCATCTTGATAATATTCCAAGTGACCGAATCATTCTAGTGCAACAACTCTCAACCACCGTGGTAGGATCTTGCACACCGTTGGAGCGCCTATAGAACGCCCTATTCCCAATACTCAGATCCATGGAGTAAGAAAGTGGGTCTGAGGAGTTGGGGTGAAAAGTATGATGTCCTGCCGCAGGTACATCACCAAACTTGGCCAAACAACAGCAATGGCTGAGAAACCGCTAGGGTATTGAGGAAAACGGGTCCAAAATAGCCTACTTTCCGCACAGCGCATGCACAGCGCACACTGCGCCTAGCTAGCTACCCAAGACCGGGAAAATTCTCCTCTTAGGATAAATGAAATTTTGAGTAGAGAGAGGCCCATTTTAGGCACACAAACTTTTTTTGCCCCAGACCCCATGCTACAAAGGCATGGCACGGACAACTCACACAACCATGCCACCTGCCACTCCACCCAGGGCGACAACTTGCAGCGAGCCCACATGTCGCCGGGCCAGCCACCCTGCCCAACAACATCGCATGCAGTCACGCCACAATGCCCCGGTTACCAACGGGCAACACCCCTATCAGCCAGTGCCCCCCCCCCCCCCCAACCAACACACACACACACACACACACACACACACACACACACACACACACACACACACACACACACACACCACGTGCTTTGCTTTGCCGTCCTCTTCTCAGCCCCCTCCTGCAAGATGGGGCATGCCCTCCAGGATGCCTCCAGGAGGGCTCCACATCATAAACAGTGAAATCATCAGTTGACAACACGCCAGGGCGCCTGGATTCGCTCACACTAACGCATACACACAATACACACACCTGCTGCAGACACACCACTTTGTCCTCTGTCTGCGCCACATCCTGCTGCGCGCTGAGAAGCTGCACCTCAATGCTCTGTCGCTCCTGCCACCCGGCTTCAATCAGCGGTGTCAGCTGTGTCAGCTGCAACCTGTAGTGGTGGAGAGCCATCTGCTCCGCCGCGCTCTGCAGCTGCAACTGGAGGTACTCGCCCTGCCTCTCGATCTCCATCCGCCCCAACTGCTCCTGTGCCGCATAGTGGTAACACCTGCAGACAAAGGGGAGGGCTGTAGCATATGCCGAACCACCCCTTCGATACGCACGATAGGAACCGCAACATTTACATACACACACCTCTCCCTGCAGTGCATTCACCCCCCCCTGAACACGCACGCCTGTCTTTACAACCTGCACGGATGAGGGCCACCCCCCACACCCAGAACGTTGGCGGGGACAGGGCACTTTGGGATGCTGAGGGACGGTTGCAGTGTGGGCTGGCTGGCTAAAGAAATGTGGCCTGGAAGGTACATGAGTTGCAAATATCTTCGATTTCCCTTTGCAGTGGCAGTGCAATGCGCTTTGAGGCCTACGAACAGGCTCAGCACGCTGCAAAACTGCCCGTTTCAAAATGCCCAGGGGTCTACAATCAATTGTGCTAAATTGTGTTTCCCCGACACTTTTGGCCCATTTTTTGGGTCTCGAATTGGCACATTTTCAGGCTTTTTTCTTTGGCAGGCCGCCTTCGGCGGGCGAAACCCGTGTCAACCCATGTCAGGTTGTTTAGGCACCCCAAGTGGTCTGGAACCAGCTTTAGCAGCCGTCACTTTTGTCCAGTCGTTGACTTATGGCGTGGGCTCTGTGCGGTGGCTTCCTGAGCGCCGGTGGGCTCCGGCCATTGCACTTCAAGTACTTGATGACAGGCTATCCCTGACCAGCATTTGTACGCTGATGATGCGCTTTGTTCGGGCCTCACAGTGTGACACATGAGGCCTTCACCACTCCCTTTCTCTTACTGGAGTGTTTGACATGTTTAAAGAATGGACACCTCTGAGGCTTACACATGAAGCGCAGACTGCCCTTCCTGAGGGTTGTAACAACAACTGCCCAAGCGCTTGGGGAAGCTTGGCATCAGGAACCAGATATTGCCGTACGGATTAAACTGAACTGGTTCAGCAGACGCAGGCCTACAACCCTCTGGACGGGGAAAATCTTAGGGGTTGAAGGCTGCCCCTCAAATTAGGCCAACGACTTTCTGCACTCATCCCTTCGCCTGTCGGGCTTAATCTGGAAATTTTCAGATGGTCTGTAGCTCCGCATCGCATGCTCTGTCTCAAAAGGAATGGCTTGCTTCTTCGAGAATTCCTTCGCACGCCACGCTCTTGAAGCCAGAGGCCCTGTTCACGACTGTCTGTATTGTTTGTGTTGAACTGGAACAATAAACATGGAAGGAATGCTTTTTGAAGGAGGGCCCCTAAACGAGCGCACAACGGGACTGGGCTCCGTGCCCGCCATCACTCGCTGTTCAAGTAAGCCCTGTGTGTGCCGACATAATGTACCCAAGCGAAAAAACGGCGGGCGGGACTGGGGACTGGGCCGGGATACTGCCCGTTCCCCCCGCACTAGGATGCCCTTCAAGAAGGTGGTGGTTAAGGTAATGGCCAGTCAATGAAACGGCGATGGCCATACCGCTCCTGGTGCAGCAGGGAACACCAGTACTCCCAACGGTCCTTCCACTGCTCGTCGGACTGCGCCTGCGCCTGCTCCTTGCGGCGCAGCTCCTCGTGCTTGCGGCGCAGCTCCTCATGCAGCGTCTGGAGCTCCAGGGACAGCTCACTGCACCGCAGGTGCATCTCCTCGAACTTGCCCTCCTTCTCTTTGGTGGTCGTTTGGGACTGCAGAATGACCTGGCCCATCTCCTCACGGACCTAAGCACGTGAGGGACGGCAAAGACACACGGCCCAGGAATCACTAAGTGGTGGTACAATGTGTGGGGCTGCATTTACTGGCTGCTAGGACAGGGCTGAGTGGTTGCATGGCATGAGGCTGCATCCGAATGACTGCTGCATCAGGCAGGACTAGAACATTTCTGTAGGCATGGCTTGGGGCTCTGTCCATGTGAGTGTATGTGGGACAGGGTGCGGGCGCACAAGCCGGCGAGACGCCCTCCCGGGGCTGGACGCTCAGGCGCGAGAACCGGCGGATTGCTTTTGTACGGGAGCTATGGGGATGCATCCCGCTGAATATTGTGTCGTACGGGGCTGCATAGACCGTGGGATGGGAAGGGGGGTACCTTCCTGAGCACCAGATGGGCCATGCAGTCAACCACCACAGCACACAATCAGCAGCAGAGCGGGGTCGCAAAAGTGAAAGGGGGGGGACCTCGTTGAGCATCCGCACTCGCTCCTCCTTGTCCCGCACTGTCTCGTGCTGCAGGATCTCGACCGCCTTTTCCAGCTCAGTCTTTTCCACCAGTACCAACTCCAATTCCTGTCGTATGCCGCTCCGCTCATGTTCGGACTGTACAATGAACTGATCCAGCATTTGTTGATGCTGCTCCTGCAGCCACTCCATCTCCTGGACACGATGCATGGACCCACACAGGGGGGACGGGGTTTGCAATTTGATGTGGGAACTTCCACATGCTGTGAGCCTGCCTTTAGCAAAGGCTAGACTTGCCATATTAAAATGTTTTTTGGATTCTTTCAGCTTGTTTTTGTGCGGATTTTGAGAGGTAACTTTTTTTCCCTGAAAGCGATCCTTGCCTTTCTGCAATCTGGCGGTTTGTTGGTAATTGCTAGTGGTTGCTGCTACATCTTGGTGGTTGCTGTTTAGTATGCAGAAAAGTGGACAACTGTGCAACAAAGGGACAAATCAACAGCGAGAGGCTTCATACCCACAGAATTTCACTGTACCGATCTACAAATGCTGAGTGTGTGGCAAAGGCAACTGAACAACAAGCAATTTTGCTAAAGTCAACACAAGTGTATTTCATACAGCGGCCTGAAAACTGTATGGGAAATTACACACAAATTTGAAATGCGAAATTTCCCATGGCGAAAAGTTCCCATCGCGAAATCCCCCCTCGCGTACGCTCCTTTGGCAAGCGTGCCGACAGGCTGCACAACACACAAGTGGCTCCGCTCTTGCAGCGCATGGCACCTACTTTGCTAGACCCACCTCTCCCATCTACACACACCTGAGAAAAATGAGCCCTCACATGCGCACTCAGCACAACACCACCCACTGCCACTCAACTCCACATTCGGCCACAAGCAATCCACACATGCACACACCTCAATACAGTACATCCAAACCTCAGATGCACACACCTTAGTACATCCACCAAGCACATGCAACAACCAACATTTCAAGGGGTCCTCTACTCACATGCGCGCAGGTAGTGCTTCCAGTAATCTCGTGTCACTAGATCCAACACCCACATGCGCACACCTTAGTGCATCCACCACTCACATGCAACAACCATCACATGCATGGACCTGAGTAAATCCAACCCCTCAAAATAGCTACAGTTGCGTGCATTCACCGACCAAATGAACGGACCAAAGAAGAGATGGCACAATGATTGATGAAGCTCCATAAAAGCATGAGACATGGGAATGTGCACAAATCCTTGGTGGTCGAGGCACATCCAATGATCAACATGAGCTTGTCGGAAGAGGTAGTCAAGGATTTCCATGGTCACTCATGTGAGGAACACAAGAGGTCCACTACGCTGCTCCCGTGCACTCACATGCACCCACATCACTGATGTGCTGCAGCGTGTGCATTTGTAAGGGCTGGATACTGAGTGTGCATTTGAGTGTTTCCTGACATGCACACGCCTCAGTGCTGAGGGTTGTATGCGTATGCATGTATACACATGTACGTGGCTTATACGCCCATTCCCCAACTACTAGGGACCCCCCCCCTTTTTGGGGGTCGGGAAACACAAAAAAAACAACACGCTTTAGAACTGAATTGGATGGTTTTTAGTGGGTATTTGACCCAATAAGGGGCTCAAGATGGCTAAAAGTAGGGTATGACATCACTACAATTAGGATCCTAACAAAAATACAAAAAAAAGCCTTTGTTGAACACAAATATCCATTCCAACCCCTATATCCACTCAAAACACATAAAGTGGGATTGTGGTGTACATTGCCCTCCGCTATTATGGTTCAAAGTGCATTATTAGGGCCCACAAAGACTATTGTTCGGCAAAATGGGGCTATTTATAGCCCGGTTGTTAGGATTTTGGTAGCTGTGATACATTCTACTTCCTACATTCTACTTTTAGCCTCTCCCACGCCTTTATAGGGGGGATTACCCAATGTAGACCTTCCAAATTCATTCTAAAACATGTTTTTTTTTGTGTTTCCCAACCCCAAAGTAGGGGGGGGGGGGTCCCTGAAGCTGCACCAAAGCGCCTGGTGGTGGGGGGTAGGGGGGGTAAATGGGCGTATATGGGCATATAGGTATACGTGTATACATGTTGTGTACTCTACACGTACTGACAACACTTGGGTAAACGGGCGTAGGTAGGTAGGTATTCTCGGGACTGGGTTGCCTTCCTGAGAAGGTCATACCCTTGCGGCTTTGCCTCGCCCACTCACGGCCGTATCGTGGCATGCATAGGTCAGGTAAATGGAGCTATCCATCCTGAATATTGTCTCTTCAGGTTTACAACATGTGCACAGTGTCTACAACATGTACATGTTATAAACCACCTATGTACAGTGTCTACAGACCAAACTGAGGTAAACGTGTATATGCACAGTATCTACAAACTGTGCACAGTGTCTACAAACTGTACGCAGTGTCTACAAACTGTACGCAGTGTCTACAAACTGTACGCAGTGTCTGCGCGTATGCACAGTGTCTACAGACTGTGCTCGTGTAACCGGACCAATGCAACCTTTTTTAAGGGGGGTCGCTTCGTGCCCCGTCCTCAATATTGTCTCTTCGTGTCTGCAACATGTGCATAGTGTCTACAACATATGCATGTTGTACACCACCTATGCACAGTGTCTACAGACTATACTTGGGCAAACCTGTATGTGCACAGTGTCTACAAACTGTACACAGTGTCTACATGTATGCATAGTGTCTACGGTCGACACTTGGTAAATGTATATGTGCACAGTGCCTGTATGCTTTAGGCGTATACGAGACATGGCTTTAGTATACCTGTATGCATATACACACATTAACGCGTACACATATATACACGTATATGTATGCGCGTGTATGTACATGCGTCTACATCGCGTAAACGTACACACGTATACCTGCATATATATACACATGTTTGCAGGACACACACCCTTCTGATGCACCCACTTCAGTGAAATCACCCCTCAAATGCAACCACTGTCTCAGATGCGCCTACCTAAGGTACTTCCACCCCTCACGCATCTGCAAGCGACCTGCCTACTTGCCGCCTGCTGCAGGTCTGCATTGTGCAGCAACTGTTGCTGTGCCTTCTGCAGCTGCTCCGTCTCCTCCATGAGGCTTTGGCGCTGCGCCAAGGTGCGTTGCAGTACATCGTCCTGGAGGAGCGCTTCCCGCGCACCCATTTCAAGCTCATCAAGGCCAGTGCGTGTGTAATGCTCGCAGTGCTCGATGCACCAGAATGCGGCGCGGACTGTCTGCACTTGGGCTTCCTCAACAGTGACCTACACCAGCACCAAAGTAAAATAAAGGCACGGCAATAGCAGGGAGCAACCATCACAACAAGAATTCAAAAAAATGACAAAAACCGACAACACCAACAGCAGCAGCAGCAGCAGTAGCAGCAAACACCAGATACGATAAAATAGCAGCAACAACGGCAACAAAAGCACAGCAATGACAAAAACACTGACAACAGCCCGCAGCAGCAGCAAGAACAACGTCCACGGCAACAAGGACGAGAACGACAGCATCCACAACACAACAACAAAACAACCAGAGGGAAAAAACAAGTCCAACAGCAGCAGGGGCAGCAGAAGCAAGAATAAGCAGTGGCGCCAACGGTGTAACAACAGCGGCAGCAACACCACCAACAATCGCGACAACAGCAGCACCGACAACAACAACCACAATACAACGACAACTGGATCAGCAGCAACAACAATAACTGCAACTTCAAGATCAGCAATCAAAATAGAAGCAGCAGCAGCAGCAGCATCAGCAGCAACAATATCACCTGCAGCTGCTGGCGGTACAATGACTGCTTCTCGCGGTAGTTACATTGGGTTGTGACCATAAAGGCGTGCACTTGGTTCAGACTCTCCTGCAGCTGCTGCCACTCCAGCCCCTCTGCCCACTCCAGCGTAGACCGGGTCTGGCTTTGGCACGCTGTCAGCATCGCCAGGCACACCTGCAGTAGCAGTTGTGCAGCAAGACAAAGGACTGTGAAAAGGGGCAGTAACGTGGGGCTAAAACAGAAACAAACTAATACAGCAGTGAATGTCGGATGCAGGTGAATTGGTGAGACATGCAAGAGCTGCAAGAGAACTCAACTTCACAATCGAAACATCAATCGAAGCATCTGAGCATTCGGGAAGCAGTTGCAGGGAGGCAGTAACTTACTGAGGCCACAAAGAAGTACGCCACAGGGACAGTGTAGGCGCTCCGCAGTTTCCGCGGGGTAAGGGTAATTAACTTTAGTGTACACTGTCACTTGATAGCATTTGGTGGCCCCAGGCTGTCTAGCTGCAAGAGTCATAAGGATGGGAGGGGGCAGTGCAAGTAGTCCAATGCAACCATGTGCTTAGTTTGCTCGCCTAGCCTTCAACGTGAATCAAACCCACGTTCAATTTCAGTCCAAGCCAGTGCCATGAAGCTCCAAGGCTGCTATCTAATATGTTGTTTGTTGCTTAGCAGTTGGCTGGGGGTGCCATCTCAGCGAGTGGTGCAAGATGAATGGGTGGATGTAAAAGAGTGGGCACTAGGGGGTCCCGCTTGGTGATTATTATTATTATTACTTTTGAACGTTGCATGGGTACGGGTGCATGGATGTTGCATTGGGCCAACATCCATGGCCAACACAACCGCCACTGCAGCACCACAACTACCGACCGACGCAACCGACGTAACCGACGCAAGCAACGCACCCCACTCGAGGAGTCAAGCGATGGCTCCTTGAGTCACAAGAGGAGGAGAACGCAGGAGAAGAAGAAAAGAAGGAAGGAGAAAAAGAGGACTACTTCTTGCATCACATGAATTTCTCACACACAATTTTTTTGTTCGGGTTTTTTTTGGTGTTTATTTCCATATGGGGAATTGGGGGGACCCGGGGAGGGGGGAGGGGGACAATTTTTGCCACGACGGATAAAATCACTGTGCATATAAATCATTTGAGAAGAAGTGGGGGGGCACGGGAATCTTTGAAAGATTTCCCTGCATGCTTTGGACACGAAAACTTCTGCACCCTTGCACAAGCATGGCCATGCATCCGTCTGCGTGACAGCAGTTTCATGGTCAAGAATCCAAGATGACATCCTTCCTGGCCGTGTCATGCGTGAAGAGCCAATTCTACCCATAACAACGTTTCGCTTGAAACTGCAATCCACTTCTGCAGTCCACTTCTATTTGCTTGACCAAGTAGTGCATGCAGTGGTAATGAGGTCCAAAGGACCGCTTTTTGTCCCCTGAGCATCAATCCTCTTGCCTTCAGCAAGGCACCATGAAGAGGGACTGATCGCTGTCCCCGTGGTGCCTCTGAGGTGGTTGCACAACATTGGCATGCGATTAGATTGCATGCTTCACAATTTGGTGGCCATAGCAAATCATACCGTGCCATCTGATGCTGTACACATGATATTTGATCATTGTAGGTAGTCACAGCATCAAAAGCTTTGGTTTTGAAATTTTTGATTATTGAGCTGTTGGGGTTGAAAACTGCATAGGTAGGCCACATACAAAATAGGGCAAAAAACGCACAAAGAGGGTCTAAAACATGCTCTGCATGGGATATTTGATCATTGTGGGTGGTCATGATATCGAAAAAAACAGCTTGGAAAATTTTTGAGTGTCAAGCAATTGAGGTTGAAAACTGCAAAGGCAGGTTGTGCATGAGACCCTTGGGAAGGAACCCCCCCCCTTGGCACCATGTGGCCAAATACACAAAGAGAGTGTAAAACATGCTCTACATGGGATATTTGATCATTGTGGGTGGTCAGAATATCGTAAAAAAAGTTTCAGAAATTTCGAGTTTTGAGCAGTTGAGGCTGAAAAGTGCACAAGCAGGTGTGCACGAGTCCTTGAGAAGGACCCCCTCCCCCTTCTTGGCACACCATGGCCTAGTACACATAGAGAGTCTAAAACATGCTTTACATGGAATATTTGATCATTGCAGGTGGTCACAATATCGAAAAATTCGGTTACAACTCAATAAAAAATCAGTTTTGAAAAATTCGAGATTTGAGTGGTTAAGGCTGAATGCATGAGCAGGTTACGCACCCGTCCCTTGAGAAGGACCCCAGGCCCGGTGGCACGCCATGGCCAAATGAAAAAAACTCGAAAAAAGTCAAAAATATGCTTTGCATCAGATATTTCATCATTGTGCGTGGTCACAATTTCCAAAATATTAGTTTCAGAAATTTTCAATTTTTGAGCTATTGAGGTAGAAGATTGCATACGCAGGTTAATTGTGCCACTAAATAGGCTACAAACAGCCATTTTGCAGGGTTTTGAGGGGGCATGGCCCTGGATACACGCGCCTGACAGCTACTGCGTGGGTCCCCTAGCGGTACCGCTTTGGGGGGGGGGGGGGCATGCGGTTGTTAGGCTGCGTAGCGGCGGATGAATTTTTCGAAAATTTGCCTTTTTTTGAAAACCTTCTGGCAGGTTTGGTATGGGTTTGGGTCACAATTTGGTGACAATTTGGGTACTCTAGCACCCATAAAGACCCACATTGTGGCTTTTAGGTGCATGTAACTAGGGCCATGGGCCCCTTGAAAGGTCAAAAATTGCTGTTGGTAGGCATTCAGTAGCTGTTGCAACTTACTGAAATTTTGACATTTGCAGCTAACCTTTTGCCACTTGTTGGATGGGTTGGCGTCATCATTTGGTGTCAATATGGATACTCTATAGGGGGGCTGAGGGGTCCAAATTTTGCGTACCAAAATTATGCTTTCACAAGGGCTTCAAAATCCAACGTCATACATTGCGGCAAACCAGTACCCCACAAAAAGGGGGGGGGGGGGCGTGTCTACCCTTGATCTAAGAACCCTCTTCAAGGTGATTTCCCTGACCTGGTTTAATCCTACCAAGAGAAGCCAGAAGGAGGAGGAGTAGGCAGGAGTGTCTTGGTGGGTCTATTGATATTCACCACCTTCATGGACCTGTGGGACGTTCGTGCCAGAGCAGAGGATAGGGAATTTGACAAGTGCAAATGGTTGGCTGATGGATCTTGGCACGAATGACAGATGGACAAAGATTACCATGGAAGCATCCCATTGCCTAGCGTGCTGTAGGAAAGAGCCACCCGATGTCGATATGTCCATTTTCATCGTTGTGCATGGGTTTTGACTACTAATTTTGCCAAAGCAATGGGAGTAGGGGGGAGCACCTGACACGGCGCATGCGCGGCACGGAGATTTGGCAATGTATCCCGACCAAGCAACCATGCTTACCACCAAGGGGTTTTCTCTCTGTAGGGGCCATTTTAGGAGGAGGGGAAGCCTAGGCAGTTCCTGGAAAACGCGCTACAAAAGTAGTGTGCGGTGTGCGCGCGGCGCAGATACCTTGGTAAACACTAAAACGGCCAATTTTGGTTCTCGGCTAGATTTGCCAAAATGAAAAAGACGAGCATTGCCCTGACCCGTGTGGGTTCGGGGTCGGTATTACCAATGGTGGAACCTGGACCCCAGGAACTGTACTAGGGGTCCCAGGTCCAATTTTTGGGTTTTTGAAATTTTTGACCCAAATTTCAGGTCCACAAAGTTCCGTTCAAATTTCATTCTAGTTTCATTCTAGTGAGCGAGCTAGAATAGTTTCGTTCTAGCCCAGAACATCTAGCCCAAAACAAAACTAACACGAAAACATTTACTTATGTGCTGTAGTCTGTAGTTATGGGTGAAACTTGAACAGGGGTGAAACCCACTGTACATAGTGGATTGCAGCTTTATTGAAAAACCATCATTGGACTAAAGGCTGAAAGTGCCTGTGGCGGGGGCATTCAGTCAATGAGAACCAACCATTGCTCTCTCGCTCTCTCTCTCTCTCTCTCTCTCTCTCTCTTTCTCTCTCTCTCTCTCTCTTTCTCTCTCTCTCTCTCTCTGCTCAATTGCTCACTGCTATGTGGTGTCTGCACAATCTGTTGTGAGGTGTGTTGTGCTATTCCATGGTGTGAGATGTTGTGTGTACATGCGCATGTGCGGTTGGGGGCGGGGGGTATGCCTTTTCTTGTTGCAGTTATGTTTTTGAATCTGTTTGATGTTCGATATGTTTCATGCTGCTTGAAACTAAGAGGTAGGTGTTACTCCTTCCCTCCTCCCCTCCTCCCTTCCCACCTCCCCTCCCACTGCATTACCCGGTTTCAGACTCAGCTAATCCTCACTACGTGTCAGATCCTGGACAGCTTCAAACCTTGATTTCGAGAGGTTGTGTTGAGTGCCATACAGTGAACAGGCTGCACCATGCACCAGCTAGAACGTTCTAGGCTAGAAGTTCTCGCCTAGAACGAAGTTGGGTGTTCTAGCATGTCCCAAGGATCCCCATAGAATCCGACGACAACCCCTGGAGCAAGGAAAGGAAAGTTCGAAAGGTAGTCATCATGCAGCTGGCATCTGAATTGGATGTGCGCGGTCCGAACCCCGCAGGCAGGAGCACACGGCTGTACTAAATACAGGGGTGTCCGTGACCTGACCATGATCTGGAGGGACGCAGCAAGGGATAAAAGGACACTTCACACTGGCGTCTGGAGGTGGCGCACCACACCGCACCGCACCCACACCCCTGGAGAACGGAAAGAAGGGGCACAGCTGGGTTGGAGGGGGGGTGCCCTGCCCATGTGTCCCCCAAGGCCAGGGGAGGCTCCGGACTGGTCACCCGCGTGCCCTCACACCTTCTCCACATCATGCAGCACGGTACTAATCTCCAGTTGCCGCTGCTTCACCTCCCGCGCCCGCAACTCGCGCTCCACTCCCCAGCGGCCGCGGTCCGACGCGCACCGCCCGTTCAGCGCTGCAGCATCCATCAACGCCACCCATACCGCCGCCTCGGTCTGCAGCACTAGCGTGCGCTCTCGCTGTTCTTGCCCCATCAGCTCCCGCTGCCACAGCTCTGCGGCGCAAAAGCGCGCGCGCATCAGCGCCTCGTTGCTGTCCGCCCACTCTTCCACAATGCGCCGCGCGTGCGCCTCGGCCCCAACCGCCACCCCGCGGGCAGTTCTCTCGTGCCGGTCCAATTGGTCGATCGCTTGTGTGAGCTGCCTCGCCGCCAACACCTGCTCGAGGCCACGGAAATGCGCGATGCAGTCCACGGCCCATCGGACATCGTGGTGACGGTGCAGCAGCCCGTACCGCAGTTCATGCTCCATGTCCTCTACGGAGCTGCGGTGATGCAGCTCCTCCGCCTCCACCTCCCGCATGTGATCCAGCCAGACCCCGGAGGAGTCCAATCCAGCGGGGCTTGTCACGTTGAGGGGCCACGCCCACAAGCGGCTGTTCAGAGGGTGTTGGATGGAGCAGCGCACAAAAGCGGATCGGCACTTTGTCCTGGTCCAGATTTGTCTATTGTTTTGGAATTCGATTAATCTGCCTCGAGTTTTGCCTATTTCCCAGTTTTTCATAAAATTTGGGGTAAGGTTGTCCCAAAGCGTGGGCACCAAAGCGGTTTGGTGCCGGACAAAAGAGGTTAGCACCAACGCGGCTGGGACATAGGCTGTCATACCGAAGGTCTTGCTGCTCAGGCTCTTCCCGCGTTTTGAGGTCTTTGAGATGCAACTCATCCTCCAATGCAATGGCCCGCGCCGCCTCCTTTCGCAGGTCCCGTGTCAGCGCCTCATTTTCGGCCTTCAGCAGTTCGACTTCCTTGCGGGCATGCGCCGCAGCCGCGTCGGACGCGGCGATGACAGACTGCATCTGCCGCACCTGGAGCTCCAAGCCATGGTTCTGAAGCGTCAGCTCCCGCACATCGCCGGCCTGCAGCGCCTGGGTAGTCGCATGCGCCTGTTTCTCGGCCTGCCACTTCCAGAGCATCTCTGCCTCCTCCCACAGCTTCGCATCCACTTCCTTTTGGCGTCGCACCTGCTCTTTGAAATCTTCCATTTCCTGCTCGGCTTTGCGGGCCTGTGGATATTGTGGGGGGAATGCCTTGGTGCCCGCTGGAAATGACACAGCGTGCCGCCGCCCTTATGGCCCAGAACACAATCATGGATGATGCATTATGTGGACGTGGGCGTTGATTGGTCCTTGGAACTCACTAACATGACGCGTCTGGAAGTACTCCAAACGTGTGGCGTATCCCATATATGCGGGCCCGCCTGGTTTTGGCCTCACAACCTCAGCAGAGGTAATTCTATTGCTTTCCGCATTTCCACCTTGCAGAGAATTGCTCCTCACAACGAACCACAAACTGTTTTGCCTGAATCTTCACAAATGGCGCAATATTGTCCAAAAACACCCGGCGAACACATTTTCGCGTGTCAGTTTTTGCGCCCGGACGCGTTGGAAGTGGCCGTTGGCCCCGGCGAACACATTTTTGCGCGTCACTTCCAACACATCCGGGCGCAAAAAGTGACGCGCAAAAATGTGTTCGCCGGGGCCAATGGCCAGTTCCAACGCGTCCGGGCGCAAAACAGCCCTCTAAGGGGTCTAAAGGGTCTGGATCAACGAATCGTGGCTGCTAGAGGCCAACCAATGTTTGCTTGCCCTGGTACAAAACGCCCTAAAACAACCATTTTAGGGGCCAATGGGCACCACTAGCGGTACAGTGCTGCGATGACTCTATTAAGACGATAGGTGATCACAGCCGTCCCTTGTTACTCTGCTATAGAAAGGCGCCTCGCCTCATGAGGATTTCATTGTTTTGCATGGCCTGACGAGGTGTTTGGAGACCAGTGCCTATTGACCTGCCCTGCTGTGTGGCGTATCGTCCACACTGGGTTGATTGGTTGGTGGTTGGTGGTTGGTGGTCCTCGGTTTCCCTCACAAAGTGTGTGTGGGGGGGGGGGGGGGGCACCCAGCCAGACCAAGGTGGCCACGGTGCGTTGGTCCAAACTCATGTTCCATTGAATGTTTTCCTTCCATACAAGCCCCCTAAATATTGGCGGGTCTCGGGTCCTCAAAAGTACCCCTGATCTGCCCCGTGGGGGTTCCACCGGTGAGGACGTGGCTGTGAGGCCGGCATGGGTAGGCTGATAGGGCGATTTTAGGGGCCAACTTGTGTTGGACGCAGTGCGTCTTTGGGCCACGCTTGGTTGTCGCTCACACACACACAGCCCTGACGTGGGCGGCATAGGCGTGGGGATGTGTGCGAAGGGACTCACTACGTGCCATCAGCGCCCCCCAATCTTGCCACCAGCATCCTGTGGTGCCATCTGGTGACATCTCCTCTAGTAGTGCCTAGCTGCTATACTGAGAACCCCTCCATTGGGCGTACTGGGCAAGCGAGAGGGTCCGTGGCATTGCTGCATGGACCGCTCGACCCACGTGTTTGATTGAGTACCCGGACCGGATGGCAAGCTCGGCCAAAGCCGCCACGGACAGGAGCTCACCGGCCCACGTGCCGCACTGGGGGCGCACTCTTGCCTAAACCCCGGTGAAAATGCCAAATAGGTATGCGGGATGTGCCAGAGCAGGGGTAATGAGGGGGGGTCCGCTTTTAATGCCCCAAGACTAGGAAAGGGCGCTTGGGTGCAAATCCTGTTCCCCCCTCCCCGCGAACGAGGTTGAAGCCCAGGGCAGTGCAAGATGTGTTATGGCAGGAGTGTGTGCAGGCGTCGCTGGTTGCGACATAAAGTCGCACAAGACATGCAAGCCCTAAGATGTCACCCCCCCCCACACACACCAAGCCAATCAGGGAGGGGTATGTGGGATCATAATTGAAAATTTTATTGCCATCGGCAGGGCACCTAGAAGAGAGGCGACCGACTGTTGGCCGGAGGCATCCTTGGGGGCGGGGAGGGGCCCCGAAAACCCCTAAATTGCCGTTCTTTAGGCTGCTTAGTGGCACTTGAAGATTGTCAACAATTGGACAATTTCCGAAACCCTTCTGTCGCCCCTGGGATGGGTTTGGGTGATCATTTGGTGACAATGCAGGTACTTGAGCACCTATGGGGACCTATGTAGTGGCCACTAGGCCCATGTTGCTTATCCCGCCTAAAAGTCTTCAAGAACCCCCCCTTGACCCGGGCGACATGGGCCTGGCAGCCCCCATGGGTGCTTGATCGCATTGCCACCATACGATCACCCAAACCCATCCTAGGTGCGACGGAAGGGTTTCGGAGAAACTCAGATTGTCGAAAATTTTCAAGTGCCACTAAACAGCCTGAACAACGGTTTTTCGGGCTTTCGGGGGACCCATGTTCTGGGCTACGTGGGTCCCCATGGGTGCTTGATTGCCTGTATTGTCACCGTATCATGACCCAAACCCATCCGAGAGGCAACGGAAGGGCTTCGGAAAATGTTGAATTTTGAAACATTTCAAATGCCGGTAAACAGTCTAAACAACTGCAATTTTGGGCACAACTCCTTTTAATGTCCGTAGGTCTATGCACAAAGGTCAAGGGGCGGGAAGAGGGGGCCGATGAGAGTTTTGAAACCCTCTCCCCCCATGAAGGCCCCCCACCAATGGAGTGCGGCGGCCCGGAGGGACGAGCGGGTTGGGACTATGTCTCTTCTTGGCTCGCCATCCCATGGCGCCGTGTTGGCTGCCGCCCATAATGTGCGGACCCCCCCCCCCCCCCGAGGGGGCGGGCTGAGTAAAGCCTAGGGCCAGCAAGCCGGCCTGCCTCCCCGCGTTGAAGAACACGGCTGGACTGCCGTGACGACAATGATGAGGATGAGGGTAGTGAGGATGATGAGGAAGCAGAGCTCACTCCCTCCTGGGGGGTGGGGGGGGCTACGTACCCCTAGGGGGCGTGCGCAGGATTTCCCTGCGCGCTGCAACCGGGGGAGCGTGGCCATTACCCGTGCGCCGACCTTTGTGGCCCACTACCATGGCTGCCCCTAGTGCGCGTGTTGCGCATGCGGCAAGGCATGCCACCTGGATGGCCGGGGTGGGAGTTGGCCTTTGCCCATGAGTTGGTCTGGTGGGCATGGGCCCTGGCATGGGGGCCGGGCCGCGCGCCGAGCTAGCCTTGGACTATGAGGCCTTCATAGGCCGGGCGCTTCCCGCGTCCCTGCACCACCAGCTGCGAGGGACATGCCTCCCCTTGGGCGAAAGGGCCCAAGTGCTGCGCCGCGCGACGCAACTGGTGCAGCGGCACATCGCGGCGGGACAACTGCTGCAGGGAACCCCCACAGACCAGTGTTGCTCCCTCCTCCCGCTGGGTGGTCACCTTTGCCAGGGGCTAAGGGCGCGCCCGTACTTCAGGGCCCAGAAAGAGATGGCGCTGCAGCTGCCAGACCTAGCGGTACACTGCCAGGAGATATGGCTCATGCGGTTGTGTGCCCCGGCCTGGCTGCGGCCGGCGAGCGGGGAACACTTTCTCATTAGCTACTTCCCCCACCCCCCAAGAGGAGTGCACGCATTGCCGCCGTATGTGTGGCCGCCCCGGCGTCCCCCGGCGTAGGGTGTCCCCTCCAACGCACCGAGGCTTGGGACAGGGCCGTGGCACAGTGGGGGCCCGCTACCTGGAGTACGGAGCCCCGTCCTGCGACCGATGTCGCCGCATGCGGTACGGCATAAGCCGGTGCTGCCGAGCGGCGCATGCGGGACATGAGCGCAGTGGTGCGGCCCGCCGGTGCAGCTGCGGTGGGGCCCAAGACTGTGTGTCCTGACTCCACAAATGCAACGGGAGGGAGCTAGGGCCCTATTGGCGTGGTTGGGCCGAGCCTCAAAGGCAATCCCCCCCCCCCCGGGAGCGACCGGTGGCGCGGCGATGCTCCACGGCGCGGCGGTGCTAGGCAAGAGCCCCCTGGCGCCCCCGGCGAGCGATGCGCACCCCCCCCCCCTGACGACGGACACGCACGAGTGCGGACGACAACGCAAGTGCGCACCAAGCCGTGCCTATTGGGGGGGGGGGGGGCACTTGGACCCCCCCCCCTGCCCCAGCCCCAACTACCGGGGCCGGGCGACGTAGTAGCCCCGCCAACACTTTTTTCGAGCATCTCGCGGGCGCTTGCCGCCCACCGCTTGCGGGTGGACTCCCGGGCCCGTCCTGCCCGTCATGGGAGGTGGCCATGCGCTCCGCCAACACTACCAAGTACATGCCATGGAGGCGGTAGAGGAACGTATCCACCATGGGCCTTGTCAAGGCCCTCCCGTGCGGGACGGCAAGAGCCCTCCCATTGGAGACATACCGGTCAGTGCTTGGGCAGGCCGAGGTGGGGCAGGTCCGCCGCCGCAGCCAACAACCACAGGGACCAGCTATCGCGCGCCCCGTGCCACCACGGGTGGTCCCAAAGGACATGCGCTTCATCCTCATGGGCGGCCCCGCAGAAAGGGTACACGGAGGTTGTCTGCAGCCCTCGGCCACACACCCGTGCAGAAGTCCATAGGGCCCCAGTGAGGAGCCCGCAAAGCAGGGAGGCCTCCTTCTCGTTGGACGCCACCCAAAGCTCCACGTGGCACGCCGCGCCATCCACCCTGTCCCATAGGCCGTTGAATGTGGCTGGCCGGACCGCCTCTAGCTGTGACGCATGGCAGCAGAGCACCTCGTGCACGCGATGCTAAGCTGCACGCATGGGCTCCTGGACCATGTGCAGGGGCTTTGTGTTCCCTGGCACGTCCCAGCACCACCCACCCTCCCGGGGGTGGCAGCCTGCACTCTGTGGAGCACCTAGCCAACCGGGCCGTCCGTCGGGGGCCAGGGCCCACATTCCCAGATCGCCTGCACGACGACCTGGGTCACCCCAAGGCACCGCGCCACCCGCGCCAGCCGGATGATGTGCATGACCGGGGAAATCCGGTGGCCCGGCGCCAAGACGGAGAAGACAATCTCCTTGGCCCAGGATAGCCTGGTGGCCGCCCACACCGACCGGAGGACCAGGGTCTCCAACTTGGCGAGGTCGCCATCCGTGACGGGCCACGCCATGCAAGGCCAAGAGTGTCACTAGGGTGGAGACCGCCTGGACCCAACGGTGGAAGACCGGCAAGTGGGGCATGCGGCGGAGTGCCCCGCGGCCTGCCTCGCGCGCTTGCTGAGCACTGGCCCCGTGTGCCACGAGCCGCCCACGGCCACATCCACACCGAGCTGGCAGAAGTGGTACGCCACCAGCAGGGCCTGCCCATGAAGGAGTACTGCTGGGGCCCCCTCCTCGCCCTGCATCCAGGAGCAGGACTTGTCCACACAGACATCCTGTCCCGTGACCCGCAGCCTCCGTGGCTGGAGTGGTGGCCTAGAGCGCCGCCGCCCCCAGGGCCACCGCTTGGGTGTCATCAGCATACCCCGGCGACCCAGCGCCGTGTACCCCGTGCCCTGGTCGACAAGCAGCAGGGGGTCCGGGGGGCCCCCAGGGCGCGGCAGGTCCCAGGGTCCATGCCCAGCTCCAACGCCAGGGCCAGCACCACGGCCCGGGGGATGAGATCGAAACACTTGACATAGTCGATACTCATCCCCCCGACCGCCCAGCGCCGGAGGCGGCTAAACAACTGCAATTTTGGGGCTTTCAGGCGCCCATGGCCCGGGCTACATAGGCCTAGCGGCCACTGCGTGGGTCCCCATGGGTGCTTGAGAACCCATATTGTCACTAAATGATCACTCAACCCCATCCCAGCGCCGACGGAAGGGTTCCGGAGAAAATCTAATTTTCCAAAATTTTCAGGCGACGCATGCTTGCCTAAAAACGGTCCTCACTGGCAAGGGCCCATAGTGGGGGACAGGGGGGCACCATTGGTTCAGGGGTCCATGTACAAGAAAATATTGTTCAGAACCTGGGTCCAAATCGATGCACAGCGGCCGCAATATGCAGCAACAACCGCACCCCCACCCCCCTCCCAAAAAAGTGGCAACCGGGTATGGGGGGGGGGGGGGTAGAGGGGTGAAAATCGAAAAATTCATTGGGGGATCGTTTTGTCTCCCAAAATGATGATTTTACACGGGGTTGGACATCCGATATCACCCAACGGGGTATGCTCCCTGAATGACCCGGAAATAGGGCGGTATGGTGACGAGCCCACACCTGCGCTTGATCTAACAATCTCTCTTCAAGGTGATTTCTTGGTGTACATTTTGGGTCCCACGCCGATATTTTTCCAACGAGTGAAACATCCAAGTGCATACCTTGGAATACCCCCTTAAATGAGGTTTATATGGTGCTTGCACTTGCCCATGATGGAACAACCCTCTTGGGGGTGATTTTGGTGAATATCTTTGAATAATAATAAAAAAAAAAGCAGCATTCAAGATTTGACCCCTTGGGGTATGCTACGCGAATGCCACCAAAGATGAAAGCATGTTTCGCTCATGCCTGCCCTTGATCTACCAACCTCTCTTCAAGGTGATTACGGCCGATGGAGGATTTCGGGGATCACAGGCTGCCCAGAGACGTTCTTGTTGTGAGACAATGGGCGAAAGAGTATGCCTTTATGATGCCCTCAATGGACTTCGCAGGAAACAGGAATGGTGACACACCACCATACACGAAATGCACCTATGTTGGCATCTCGTATCAGCAACCATGCCTGTGTCTGCCCGGCCCCCCTCATTCCCCCAACACGCTCAGACGCGAGTGAGCGCCTTGTTGTGGGAGACAATGTCCAGAATATACGGTCCTTTATATCAACGTATGCGGTGGGTCAGAATTACCTCCGTATGCACACGCACACGCACACACACGCACACGGAACACACGTACACGCATGCACACGCACAGGCACCTGATGGTCAAGTTCTTCACGCAACTTCACCTCCATTGTCTTCAGCTCTTGCAGCTGCCAGGTCGTGTCGTGCGCAAATTCGTGCGTCGTTGTCACGTCAATCTCCACATATCCCTGCTGCGCCACACCGTCCTCAGCGTCGGCAGTTTTTCTCGACTCTGACAACGCATCCTCCTGCGATCAGGACAGGACTGACATGCCATCCTTGGCCGAGGCAAAAAACCAGATTCAACGGGGATTCTCGGTGTCAATTCCGGAGAGGACATGCTACAATACCAGGATTTGGAACTGTGGTATGTAACCCACGATCTTACGAGACGTTCTGTAACCATGTGTGACGTAAGACACCACGGCTGAACGATGGTTCGAACACAACGGTTCTGACTACACCTCCACCTGTCCATGTACTTGCTACTGCCGTTCCGGCTCAGCCGGCTCCTGGTCCCTCTTGCCCGTGTATATCCGCTACTCGACGAGTCAAGCATTTTGGAGCCTGAAAGCCGATGCAGAGGGCAAGCCTGCCCTGCGCGCGCCCGCGCGCAAGCGAAAGCAGTGGTATTCCTCCGTTGCAGAGTTTGTGGATTGGTCTGGCTTCGCGATTTGTAGACATTAGATGGGCAAAACACTCGTTGGGGCTCCTTGGCCCTATTGCTTTGCACGTGTTGGAAATATGCCTGTCGCCCGCGAGCAGCGCAGAGATCCCAACTGCATTCAGTTCAGCAGCAACGACAATCGTTGCCGTGACGCCCTGTCCACCAGTGGCCAATACCCCTCTGCCACCCCATACAGGACGCGGCAAAAAAAAATTGCACAGTTCTACCCACACCTACGCACAGTTCTACCCCTGCGATTGAGCCACCCCGCCTGATAGAGCCCACACATGTCTGTATGCGCACGTCCCATACATCAGCAATGCCCGCATGAGACCTGTTCATTGTGTCTCCGCTTTGGCTTTCCCTGACGTCGACCAAGCGACCATTCTGTGGGGCCCGGATGAATTAATTGCTGCCGTTGGCAGTTGAGGTGCTTTTTGGGGGGCATGAGCTAGCTCAGCTCCAGCTCTGATGCCCTGCAAAGAGGCTCCAGTGCTGCTCAAAGTGCAAGGGGCGAGGGAGCTAGTGTTGGAACTACAACCTTGTGTTGCAGCATGGGCTCAACAAAACATGACGGTCGCGGGCGGTGGGCAGCAGCCGGCACGCCAAACGATGCGCACATGCGCAGGCACGCACCAGTCGTTGCTCTGCATCCACAAGCTGCGTTCTGGCCTGTTGAAGCTGTTCTTCCAACCCGGAAACCTCTAAGATCAGCCGATCGTTTTCTTGTCTGCACGCGATCAGCTCCTCATCCAACACCGCGATGGCCTCCCTTGCACCTTCCAGCTCCTAGAACGAAAACAAGAGCGAGGTTGCGGGTTGGGGGCCAACCGACGGGGGGGTACCAACGGCGTTCGAACTCGATTCCTTTGTGGAAACCACGAAAAACTTCCCGGGGTCCATGGTCATTTCACCCTTCACGAAAGAAGAAATGTTTCCCGGTTGAGGTCCGTATGATGGTTGAAATTCTTGAACATCAAGGCCATTTGAAGGTGGTTTCACCGCGGTTGGAGCTTACAACCTATTGCACCCTTTTTTGTGATTCCTAACCGTGCCCTAACCGCACCTGTGCTCGCGTGCATTCCACACCTGTGCTAGCGTGTCAGCTCGTTCCCTCTCTTTCCACAACTGGTCTTCATGCGCTCGGAACAATTCGTCAAACTTTCCTCGATATTCGGTGCCAACGGAGGTCAATTGTTCAAGCTGTTGTCGCATCGCCACCAATTCATCGACACTTGGCTCTATGATCGGAATATGACGGTACCCCTCAACTACAACCGGAAACACGCTTGTGTACTACGAACCGTGGTGAAATCGCAAATTCTAATATGGCCCTTTCTGCGGCTTTGCGGCTATGCGGCTATGTATACGACAAGATGCATTCAAGCCTACACACGCCGTCACATAAATTGATCCATCACCATTCACGATTTCGGTGCGGAGATTCATCAAGTTTAACAAAAATCACGAAACACGACGTATAACGGGCACATTGCCATCCGCGGTCGCTCCACCACAAAGGGAAATGCGCAACAAATAACCACACCTCCGGGCACCGGACTTGAGTGTCTATTCTGAGGTTTCTTCGAGAGGGATGTCGCTCGTTGTGCGTTGGTCGATTGCTACAAGCGGAGATATAGAGTAGGCTTGAAGGGTGGGCTTGACCAAGTCGGGCCCACTCGACTTGCCGTGTCACCAAAGGTGGTGTGAAATGTTCCGACACGCCTTAGTGGTTGTGGACGGCATCACAATACTTTGCGAGACTTCGGTGCATTTGAGAGATCCTCCGAAATGGGGTGCTTGCTTCACGCAGAGCAAAATGCGGCCCATTTGTAAAAAAAAAACCGGAAAAACGGGCGAATGCCAATTTTGACGAATTGTGTGGTACCGATTGTCATACTTTATTGACTTAAGGAGTCTAGTAGGTCCGAGTGGCCTATGAGGAGCGGGCCTTTGAAACAGCTTTCTTTGAAACACTCGTTGGAGGAAGGTTTACACGGCTCCGCTACGGGCACCTTGAAACTACCCCCTTGTCCTTGTTTGTGGGCATAGGGCCCGGCCGGAGGGTGAAATTACCTCCCGCCCCCCTTGCACCTACCCTTCACACGATCAACACAGTGACCGGTGATCCGTGATCCACGGATAATTTTGGGGGGGGAGGGGGGGAGTTTTGGACCCCCGCGGATCAGTGATCCGTGGACTACCTACTACACAACACAAAACGCAACACAACACAACACAACACAAGACAACATTACACAACACCAGAGTTGACAAATAGGACACGAAAATGGTTGTATTTTGCTCAGGGTACCCCATAAACCCCCCCCCCCCACTGCCTAGCAAAATGATCCACGATTTCCCGGACCATCCATGCAGACACGTGATGATCCAACGGGTAGCAACAGTAACACATAGTGCAAGTACAAAGCACCATATTGATCCACCAATTTGTGTAGAAAAATGATCCAAAAATGTAAGTTCCAAAAAAGAAATGACACAAATTGGTGGATCATTTCTTTTTTGGAACTTACATTTTTGGATCATTTTTGTTTCGCTAAGTTCCAAAAAAGAAATGATCCACCGATTCATGTCACAAAAATGATCCAAAAATGTAACTTCCAAATGTAAGTATCACACAGCAACATATTGGACCAACGATGTGTCAAAAAAAAAAAAGAACCCAAAATGGAAATTCACTTGTTCCAACAATTTAACTTCCAAAAAATGATCCACAAGTCCACAAGACCATTGGCACACAGTTGAAAGTGCAATAAGCAAAATGGTCCTAAATGGTCCAAGAATGATCCAAAAGTGATCCACGGATCACCACCCTTGAAAACCCCCCCCCCCTCCCCACTGCCTAGTGTTTGGATCAAAAATGATCCGGATCACCCACCCCATAACCCCCCCCCCCTCCCCCCTACCTGCCGCACGTTGTGTGGTGTGGTGGTGTGTTGTGGTGTGGTGTGGTGTGGTGTGTAACAACACGACACGACACCACAACGCGCAACACTACACAACATACCACGACGTAACACAATAGAACACAACACAACACCACACAACACCAAACCCAACCCAACACAACCCAACCCAACCCAACACCACACGACATCAATGACGACCAAGAGTTCAAATTCCATTTGGATTCAAATGTCCATGCTATAAAGATGTTGTGAATTGCATGACATATGTTCAAATGACAACACAAGGCAAGGCACTCAAGCCGGCAAAAATGTAGTGTCACATACACCAAGTAGAAGCGTGGGCGTTTTACCACGTTTTTGTACGGTACTTTGAATTGCCCCCCATCCCCTTGTGATAATGTGTGGACAGTCCAATTTTGGAGCAAACAATTACCCCCCCCGCCCCCTAGTGCTTCTCTCCCAAGAATGAAACACAGAGCGAGCAAAGAGAGGCGTTGTGGAACACAAAAATTTCTGCTCAAGGACTCATCAATAGGCGGGAAAACAAATGGACACTCAGAGAGCTTATGAAGGATTAACGAAGACGAAGTGGCTTAGATCGCTTCTAGGGCAAGGAAGAAAGAAGAATTCTCGAAAAAGATTCAGAATTTAGCTCGATTTACCCAATTTTTTGCCAAGAAATCCGGGCTACGATAACCGGTTTTTATACAACCGTGCCCAAGTAAATAACGGGCATAAGTTGCCCAAGGCACCCCCCAGTGACCGGTGCGGGTTTGCGGTACCACACAACAAGTCTTGCAACATGCTACTAATACTCCATGGTACAGGTGCTTTACATGGAAACATGTCACGGGTTATTGCACATCACCCATTGGGTGTCACTGGCTGGGCTTCTCAATCAGCGTCGATGCGTAATGCAACTAATTACATAAGGCGCAACTAGGAATGATAAATTACGGTAATTTTAGGTTTTTAAATTACGGGCCGTAACTTACGCCGTAACTTACGCCGTAACTTACAAAAATTACGTAATTTATGGTTGGGACCAAGGTTTTACGCCAAAAGCATGTAATTTTGCCAAAAACTGTACTTTTCCCGCTTTTGTAGGGGGGGTGAGGGGAGGGGGAGTTGTTGGCAACTGTTGTGGGGCCCCCATGGGCGAGCCACAACCTTCCACCTTCCCAAATGTGCAAGAGGGGAGACAAGTCGCAATCTGAATTCAGGTTGAGTGTGTTTGTCCCTCCAATGTTGAAGCATCCGGTTTTGGTTCGCAACCTTGCGGTAGTCACAACCAGGGTGCTTGCATTGAACCGTTTTGGGTGTTTTCCCATCAGCTTTGAACTCAACGATGGTGTATTCATCCCAAATTGCCCCTTTAGTCTTCATGGAGAAGGGGTGTCGAAAAATTTCGGTTGGGGCGTAACTTACGGCCCGTAATTTATGATCGCCGTAAGTTACGTAATTTACGGCCGTAACTTACGTCGTAAACTTACGTTTGTAACTTACCGCGCAACATGTCCCTTTGGAATGCAAGAAATGTTTGTGAAACAACACTGCAAAACGCGACCCAAAAAAGACATGTTAGGAAGAGCGGACGGGTCCTAAGCGCAAGAGGAAAGGTATTAGATACAACCGAAAACACCTTGGAACGATGCAGGTATGTGCTGATCTTTTCAATAAACAATGTAAGGCGGCAAGCAGAAAACTCTTCAGTGATGCATCACATGCGAAAAGTGTCTATTTTTGTCACAAAGATGCATGGATACATCGTAGTTTGAAGCTGGTATGCGCAAAGTCACGAAAATAGGGTGAAAGAACCATGGTTGGTGAGTGGTGAACAATTTCCTTTGTCTTGTTTCGCTACAGCCCAACTGTGTTAATGGCCACCTGAAGAGTTTCTTAGCGTTGTGCTTCATTTGCAGCATCGTTAATTTCTCAGAAAGGCGAATGGCTTTTGGAAGAGACATGTGAAAATGTTGCACACAAATGAACTAGCGAATCAAACACCTTGTACAAAGGCCCTTTCTTGCGCGCTTCAACAGAAGAAGTCTTGTCATTAGGTCCGAGCCATGGTGCCCGTGGTGCGGCTTTCTTTGCGGGGCCCTGCAACAACATGCCAAGATGCACCCATGGAGCATGATGGAAAATTCAATCGAATAATTATCATGGCACATGTACCTGTGGCTTCGTCCTTGTAATCATTTTCACCAAGTAGAGCTTCACATCTCATGGTCACATATGCATCAAAACATCATCCGCATCTAAACGCCACAGCACGGGAAAATAGGGAAAATAAGCACGGGAAAATAAGCCTTTTACGTTGTGCACCCAAAACTTGTGGCTTATTTAGCGTAAAGGCGGTATTTAAAAGAAGGGAGAAGCTCAAAGTGCAGCATGCTTCCAGTTGCCTGCATTGGATTTAGTAGTGTTGAATTTGCTAACGGGCCTTTATGGACCGTTGTGTTGTGTCCGAATCTCAACTCAGTCACGCGCGACCTACGGTACATGTTCACTAACCTACACATGAAACAATTAGCGTGCTTCTATACACACTATTGTCATTTTAGAGACAAAAATCGAACTCAAACCAAATCTTCTGTGACATCTGCCCTGTTTTTGGCAAGAACCGCATGAAAAAAGGGCAATGTCGCGATTGCCACCCAAGAAATTTCAAAAAAAATGCCAAACAGGTATTGTGGGGGAGGGCTCCGGTCAAGGTTGGTGTCAATCTATGGATGCATTTTGGCTATTCCTTTCCTATAGAGCAAAACCAACAACCACACGCCGAACAAGAACAAGAACAAGAACAAGGACAAGAACATGAACGAGATCCAAGGACTCAAAGAAACCGTTTTATCGATGAGAAAAGATCAAGAGCACAAAGAGCAAGAGAGGAGGAGCGTTGAAATTAATATTAAGAGGGAGTGCTTCTTAAAACTGAGGGAGCTCCGATTGAATGTACAAGAAAGGAAAATTAAACAAGATGAGAAAGAACCGGAGTCGAAAAAGAAGGAGATGGAGGCATGAATGCCGTTTTCGAGATCGCCACATTCGCAGAGTCATGGGCCGTTTCATTCTATGGAGCATGTCTTTTTGTCTCAAAATATGGCTTGTGTGTGGTCTGTGGCTTTCTTGGGGCGGTCAATCAATATAGCATGTACAGCAATACACTATGTGCCACAATGGCATGGAGCTTATAGTTCGAGCCAGAGCGCGTGCACAGTTTAACGAGAAGGGGCTAACGTATGTTGCTTTTGCGAGGGCCAAGCTAGAGGCGTGCCCGAGGGACATGGCAAAAGCAATGGAATTGGAGGAAAATGAGATCACGAAGGATGATTGTTGTGAGCATTGCATGTTGATGACTTGGTTGCAATTGAAGTGGCAACCCTAACAATTGCGGTGCTGTAAGTGGTGATCCTTGAATGGCGTCCCGCACATCACGGACTACTTACGCCTCACCAAGCCCAAGCATCTAATTATGGAACAATTTGAGAGCTTGTATGGCCTTGCATAGGTTGTTTCCTATTGGCTTTGTGTCATGCCCTTGCCCTCTAAACCGCCTGATTTAGCCAGATTTAGGTTGCCTGAGACCCCCACTTTGCCACACGTGTGCTCCACCATATGGTCCCAGAACAGCCCCTCACCCCCCCCCCCCACCCGGAAGTCCACTTCGGACCCAATGAGCCCCAAACAGTACCTGACGGGTGGATTTATGGCCGTTTTCTTCAAAAGAACAGACGACCATTTATCGACGCATTTTGGCAGCTTGAGCAGGGGGGGTTGAAGCACGTGAGTGGGCCACCCTGCATCATTGAGATTCATCACTTGCAAAATTTACCAAAATTTTACCACAGTCTGCATTGTTGGGGTAAAACATTGCCCCGGGGTAAAAAACATTGCCCCAGATTTGAAAGACATCCACCAAAATAGAGAAATTTTTCGGCTTGATAGCATCCTTGTTCAAAGGATAAACAAAAAGACCTGGCTTTTGTGGGGGATCCGTTGGGGTCCTATACTACTATCTTTGGTGTTCCCCATGCCACTACATCTACGATCTAATAATTCAAACCGGTGTGGTGGGTGCGGTTTTCAGCAAAAGAGTGAGATAAGGGTGCAAAGGCGTTGGGCATTGGAAGGAGTTGTCGTCTTCAAATGCATTGGGGTTGGGTGCAATGGTAACAAGCAACGGAAGAAGGCTATGTAAGAAGAAGACGAAACAGAAGACACAAGATCCCCATAACAGTGTTTGCCAACACCACAACAATTCAATTTCGCATGGCATGTTTGGGTTTGGTGGTCCTTCAAATGAACGATGTGCCTCACTTTCTAGTCTATTCCTTGCCTTTGATGTGTTTCCTTGGTAGGAGGGACAATTGGGACATCGCTATGGGCATCGGTACCAAGTTTCAAAGGTTTTCCCACAAGAACTCAACATCAGCCCTAGGGCAGCCCTCGATTAGAGCAGTAGCCTCAATTAGAGCAGTTGACCTAAATGTCACTGAATTCCGTTCGATGAGATGGTTACAATTTGATTGGACTTCGGAGGATCTCCGTGCCCATTGTCATCATGTTGATGACACTCGATCATTGCGATTACTAGTACTACTTGTTTCATTGCTCGGGTTGATTTTCATTTTACGTTCTCACAAGGCCACAAAGCCGAGGCCACACCCAAACCTGTTCTGGCGTCTTCGGCGGAACAAAGTTGTGGGAAAGAAAGGTTGTGCGCAACAACCTACGAATGAGACGCATGCCGCTTCATGAACAATTTTGTGTTTCGTGCACCTAGCCGCGTTAGTTTGTGCAACAAATAAGAAATGGGACTTCTTTTGGTTGAGTCGACTTGGGTGCAAACCCTCATCCCCATCATCGACATTGCCACATCCTCATCCGCATCCACAAGACCTAGTGATATTACTTGACATTGCACTCCGAGGAACCAGAATCCGCTGCTTGCTCGCATTGCTATGTCGGTGATTTTGAGATGTAAATGTCCATGCGACCAACATGAGCGGCCCTCTTGCCCGTGCAAGTCAAAACTCCGCCATCCGCAAGCATGCCACGTTTGAGGTGGGAACGGTGTGCTTTTACTTGGATGACACGGATAGTTGGCGCATTGCCCGTATCGTAGAAGTTTGTGGCGATGGCCCCAAAAGGGTCTTCGTCGTGCATACGAGTACCGTCGATGGGCAAGACACTTCACATCAGGTTTGCTTGCAAACCAATTGGTTTGTTCGTTGTTGTTTGGTCGCTCGCCAAAGTCATGCTTCAGCTTACGTGTTAGCGGTAGAAAGTTTGACCACAAGTTCACGCAGCTAATGCAAGTAACAAAGGCTCACCCTTTGTGTTGCTTTGCATGAGTGGGGCCGTGTCTCCACGCACCGTGTTGTCTATGTAGGATGATGGTAGGAAGGCGCGAGTCCCGTTGGAGAAGTTGGCTCCTTTGGAGGAGGAGTGGTTGGCCCCCGTCAAAGATCTACTGCGGATGGTCACGTTGCATGATTCACTGCTGTTGCAACAAATCCGCACCCGCTATTGGGAAGACGTTATTTACACAAACATTGGACCCATCGTTTTGGCGTTAAACCCGTATAACTTCGATTTACCTTTGTATACCGACGACAATATGCCCAAGTACATAGAAGAGAAGGCAACCGCGTTACATGGTGGGAGCAAGCTACCCACACACACGTGGTCCGTTGCCCACAATGCATATTGGAATATGTTGCAAAATAATCAAGCGCAATCTATCTTGGTGTCAGGTATGCCCACGAGGTTAGCCATCAACCCTTGCGCGGTGTCACGGACATTTACACCGCTTCATGCTCGTGCTTGAACGCACAGCACCCACCCTCATACACCTCATATGACCGTGTCCCATATGCCTCACATTCCATAAAAATTTCCCCGGCCATATCCCCATCCCAATAATGGCACCACCCTAGCACGTACTCCGGGAGTAGGGGCGACAATATGTGTCAAAATAAGGGCATTTTGTAGCCAATCCAAAGGAGACGCATAATAATTTCAAGGAATTGACGCATAATAATTTCAAGGAAAGTCTTCGACGAGTTCAGTGAAGGTCGCTCACACTTGTGTGTTTAGATTCATGCTCTTTTAACCTGATGGGCCACTTTTGTGCGTGGTTGTGTTTGATATATCTCATCATCATCATAAACATATCCTTTTGTCCAAAAGCGGAAGTTGCGTAGTTCCCCAAATCTTTTGGGCATGTGCTTTGGCCAAGTGCGTGCATGAACAGGCAAGGTGGTGAATTGAGAGCCTCGGGTGACGACACACAGACGGATTTGAGGCTTCTAAGATGGTTTTGGTACTTGCCATAATTACACGAGAAGACAAACCTTGTATCGCGTGCTCCTCTAGACCCTAGAACCCCTTGTGTCACACCCCCAATTTGGAAGAGAGATGCATCATGGCCGCAATTTCACCGGTTGAGTGGTGTTCGCACCTACATAAATTGTTTGTGATTCATGTTTGTGATTTGTGATAGGTGGTTTCTCATCAACATGTATGCCATTGCCATTGCTTCGTCTATTTCTTCCTTTTGGTATTCCCATAGCCCCCAATCACATCGCTGCTCTAAACCCGCTATTATGGCCCATATTGCACATAGGAGAAAGTGGAGCAGGCAAGACCGAGGCTGCCAAGATTGTCACCAAATATTTGGCCAAGTGTTCCACGTATTTTGCGTCGTCACATGAAAGGCAACATGCGAAATCCATTACTGATAAGGTGTGCTTGGACTTTGATGAAATGAGATACGCGTCACAATTAAATGTCGCCCCCAAGAGCATCCAAATCCCATGACATCCTGCGTACAAATTTGCGATTCCGCATAGTGGTGGCTCTAGGCACACCCACCCGCATACCACATGGTGTGTGAGCTACGGGACGACAAACCGCATGCCAATCTTGCAATTTGACAAGTTGAGCAAGGCCTAGGTTCCTTGGTTCCCCTAAGGGGAAAAAAAGGAATATCTTCCATTCAAGTGTCTTTTCATTAGGACAAGGATGAAGCGGTATCAACCCTGCTAGAATGTTGTAGTGCAACACATGTGTAAGAGAAAACCTAGGTAGGGGAAACCATCCATCCATCCATCCATCCATTCATTTTGTGGCGGGTTGTGCCCCCGCCTAAGGGAAACCATGGTAAATCCAAAGAAATGGATGAATTGGTTTGTTTCCCGAAACGAAACACCCTACTGTAAGTGTGATTTGGAACAAGTAATGCAAATTGAGAAATCGGATGAATTACACACACGGGGGAAATAACAAAACCGAAAAATAGGTTGCCAAACCCCCTCTATGATGCTGGAGAATAGAAGTGGCGTAACAAGACTTATTGGAACTCTCCGACGGACAGAATCGACAGGTGGACGGAATTAGCGGACAAGCAGAATTGGCGGATAGACGGAATGGGCGGATGGCCGGAATTGGTGGGCGGATAGAACCAACGCAAGGAGGCAATTAGCGGACGGGCAAAAGGGGCGGACGGACGGAATTGGGGGGGATGCAAGGACCGGATGGACAAAATTGACGGACGGATGGAACGGGCGGACAGATGGTATTGGCGGATAGACAGAAGTGGCAGACGGACGGATTGGCGGAGAAACAGAATGGGTGGAGGGACAATATTGGCGGTCGGACGAATTGGCAGATGGACAGAATGCGCAGACGGACGGAAAGGGCGGACGGACGAGATTGGTGGACAGACGGAACGGGCAGATGGAACATAAGGATGGACGGATTTGCTAGACGGACGGAATTGGCGGACACATGCGCATAGCCCCCCGTATAGAAACACAAATGGCACTTTGAGGAAACGTGTGCAAACTCAACCACCAATGCCTAGTGACACTAGAGCATCCGGGCTCGCCCAAAAGAAAGACACAAATAGGAGAACGTGAACAATTTTATTCTAGGGAGACCCAAATTTGGCACGAAAGCAGTGTCTGGTAAGGTTTTGCCCTTCAAGTGCACATGTGCAAGTCATCTTCAGAGGGACTCATCAAAGGGGCGGGAGGCACCAAAGCCAAAATGTTTTCAGATGCCCTGAAAGTGCCCTTAAAGGCGCTTGTGCCCATAAAATTCACAATTCAGCACGATTCTCACCATGCCACATGTGTGGCTCTCAAAGGGCGTTTTGGAGTTGTTTTTTGGGTGTGGGTGCTTATATGGTGAGTCATCATTTGCTGTTCTTTGCAAATGCTCAAGACACAAAACCAATACCTACATATCATCATCATCATCATCATCATCATCATCATCATCATCATCATCATCATCATCATCATCATCATCATCAAAAAGCAGTGAAGTCACATCCAGGATGTCAGGGTCAGTTTAATCCTTGAAAGGCAGTGAAGTCATATCCAAGATGTTAAGGGTCAGTAGTTTAACCAATGTAGGGACACGGTGAGTATTTTAACCGACGTAAAGTCGAAATTTGCGCCATGAGCAAGTGTCCCAACCCACCTTGACAAACTGAAGACTCATCAAAAGAATGGCAAGCATTCCCTGCCCCCCACCCCTGCATACTGGGAGGCTTTTTGCATGCCAGCATTGTCACTTGGTGCAGTCTGGACTAGGGAGTAGTCTGGGAGGGGGGCAAGGGGGCAAGGGGGGCAAGGCAAGTCTGGAGGGGTGATAATCTGTGTGGATGGGGTTGGCCCCGCGCTTAGTCCGAGTGTGGGCCTGGACTGGACCCTGAAGAGGATAATGAGGATGAGGGTGAGGATGAGGATGATCATAAGGATGATGATGCTGATGATGATGATGATGATGATGATGATGATGATGATGATGATGATGGCCATACACGAATTTTCGGCGTCTCCATTTGTTCAATTTACTATACGGAGCCATCTACAGCAGTGTTCTTGACTGCAGCAATGTGCACTTGGCTAGGGTTGCGGTGCACCTGCCAAAATTTTCGTAACCTGCCGCAAACAGTTGAGTAACAGCCACCGAAAGTTAGCGCATCTGCGAACAGTTGAGAAATCTCCACCGAAAGTTAGGCCTCGTGTGCGAAGAGTTGCACATTGGACACCCAATATTGAAGGTATTGAAGGTATTAACGATTAGGGTTGAGGTGCACATGCCAACAGTTGAGTGACGTTCACCATCACTAATTACTGGGGGGGACTTCGGGCCGACTATCTTTGCGATTGTGTCATTGAACGCGTGTCATGTTGATTGATGGCATGTGTATTCGTTTCGTGCGCTCTTGCCGGTGTGAGTTGGCATTTGCCAGCTCTCCAAGCTCTCCACACCAAAGGGGTATTGCAGGGCTGTACGTGGGAGGGAAGTGATCTTGTAGTCCAGGGGTCTGCCAGACGATTTTTTTTGTGCCATTTTTATGTTCCAGATTCAGAACGCATCCCCCATTCTTGAAGCGTTTGGCAATGCCAAGACCCTTCGAAATGATAATTCAAGTCGATTCGGCAAGTTCATGAAATTGCAGTTTAACAAGGTCTGTCCGCGTGTGTGCATGTGCGCTTGCTGGAGTGTGTTGAGGGTGGTTCAGTGCACCTCCTTTTGCGCCAGCTTTTTGTGTGTGGTGGGATGAGGGGGGTCCCACAAACTATTGTGTATATACGGGGTCGGCTTCTGGGGCACAGCAGAATAAAGGCTGGCAGGACCAGCTGGAACCCAGCAACAGGCAACAGCCCAATAATGCGAAGGTTGTGGAGGAAACAAGGGGTGCCTCTGGACCACCCAGGCAGTTTGGTGTGCATTGAGAGTGGCAAAAGGTATGGAGGTTGTCAAGTCTACCATCCTGAGGGTTTTTATACTGGTGCCCGGTCACCAGGGGGGATGGGGGGGGGTATGTGTGTGTGGGGGGGGAGACTTCGTGCATACTATCGCCACTGCTGCCCAAAGTCAGACAGGCTCTTATCCCTGGTTTTGACTGACCTTCTGTCACGCACAACCTCAGACAGCTGCAAGATCGTGGCAGTGGTGCAAGATAGCTGCATTGCCTCCACTGCCTCACGCACGTGACGCAGCATTTTTCAATGACAACCGTATCACTACACGCGATACACGATACAAGGGTGCATTTAGTGCCCTAACCTCATCATGTTAACATGATTAAAAACCCCTCCAGGTCAAAACTCAAAAAAGGGGGGGCATTGAGGGGGTTTTCGCGGTGCGGGGGTGTAATCTGGGGTTTTCGAGAAAGGCTGAATGATGCCGCACAGCAACGTGAGGGCAAGGCAAATTTCACCTCCCCAGCCCAACGCGGGGAGGAATCCGGAATGGCTTCACAACCCTTGCCCTCTCGGGGCATCCAAATCAGAGATTAAAAATTTTGTCACTATGGGCAATGTTTAGAAAACAAGGGGTTTGCGCCGTAAAATGCCCTTGAAACCCCCCCACAGAGCAGTTCTAAAAAGGGGCGGGGTGTTTGCATATCCGGTTTCTCAGGAACCCGCCCCGCCCCTGGTCATTTCCGTTGTACACGATTTCCGAATACCCCCATGGTAATGACTGGTAATGCTTCGTGTTATCTCGTCCCTGACAGACAGTCAAAGCCACGTGAGATTGATGTGATTGTGCAAAAACACATTCTGGTTCCTCCGGAAAGTGGGATGGGTACCATTCACATATTGACCAATGCTTATTCTATGCGTCGACAATATGTAATAGAGGCCAAGGCCCTGGTACACCAAGAGGGTTTGCGGGCCATTTCGGGCCTTTTTTGTATGGATCTAAGGCCCACCTTGTCTTCTTTTCGAAATCCTTCTCTGTCCAATCCAATGCCCCTCTTTGCAGAACGGATTTCTTCACGGATGCTACACTATCAACTACCTCCTGGAGAAGTCACGGGTCGTGGGGTATGCACCAGGGGAACGGTGCTACCACACCTTTTATCAGCTTGCGGCGGGGGCAAGTGACGAAGAGAGGGAGCTGTATGGGTTACAGAATCTTAACAAGTTTGAGTGGTTGTATCAGGGAGTCCCAAAGACGGAGGAGGATTTGCGCAATGATGCTCAGGATTATCAGGTGTGGCGGTCTGCATCGAGGGTCCCGGAGAGCGAAGAGAGAGAGAGAGAGAGAGAGAGAGAATTCATCACTGCAACTGCAATTTCTTTCCGGGGACCCGGAGAGCGTCCAGTGGTGTTGGGGTTGTTGATGTTTGATGGTCAGTTCCCCTGAAAGTTGCGTCAGTAATGTCCCCACTGCCTGAATGCGGAGTTCAACTGACGCCAGAAGTGGGGTCGGACTCCAGAAGTAGAGTCGTGCTGTTGGTGGCCGCTTTTGCCTTGTGCCGCACAAAGCGTACTGTGGGTGCCCGGACAAACAAATGTTGTCTTCTGCATACCCATTCTTCGTCCATACCCTGAGTAATTTGGTTTCAAAAAAAAGTGGAAAATGCTCTGCTCCCAATATGCCTCATTTTATGTACCCAGGTTCACAACCAAAAAAAAACTGCCTGGTTTTTTTGGTGCTTGCTAAGGTTATGTTGGGGCCGCACCCCAAGAAAGATGATGGATTGTGGCTGCATGTACCTGGTGTCGCATTGGGGGGCACCCCAAGAAAGGACAAAGACTGTGGCTACATATCCCATGCTGTGCTGGGGCATGGATTGTGGCTCTGCATTCCCATGCCGTATCGGGGTCACGCCCCAAGGAGGGCAAATGGGACTTTACAAATTCTTGCATTGATATTGCCCATGACTTCTGGCACCGGCTCCACATTGTTTTCAATTGATCGCCTCTTCCAGGGTGCAAATGTGGTGGAGTGTACACCCACTCATCCGCTCTTATCACGATAAATACTCCAATCGACACACCCACACCATGCTCACCCTCTCACATGCATTCACGTCCACAATTCCAGCTTCATACTCACACCACCACTCACAGTCACACGAACGCACTCTTTCTCACATTTACACCGCTACATACACTCATACCCATGCCTCACACTCACACATCTGCACACACAATCGGACCAAACACACAAACTCCCATAACTGCACTCCTGCACACTGTCCACGCGTGCGCACACATCGCTCCATACACCGCCGTTCACACTCATACCCAAGCCTCCAACCTCATACCCACACCACTGCAACCCACCAACACACCCACTCCCACAGCAGCACCACCCCACACACTCATCCACGCACACCACACATGGGCGCCCTTCCTGCAGTACCTGTGGTGCGCAGTGAGCGTCCCATGCTCACTGCCAAGCCGGCACACACACTCATATCCACACGCCCAGTGCCATCCATACTGCCGCACACTCATACCCACACAGCCAGCCCCATAGCCATGCCCCATGCACAGATTGTGAAGAAGGCCTTTGCAGTGGTGGGCTTCTCTGCGGAAGAAGTGGACGGGATCTACCGCGTGGTAGCGGCCATTATGCACCTGCAGTCCGTCTACTTCATCACCAAAAGGGATCGCTGCGAGCTCTCGGTGGCAGATCAGGTTGCCCCCCCACGAGGCCCCCACTGCGCGGCCCCCTCTCAAACCCCCCTGATTAGCCCTCCTCGCCTCTCTCAACCGCGCTCCTCTGGATTTTGGAAGAAACGGTAACAGCCCCCGATGATCACTCACAATTCATGCAACGCTTTGGCAGGAGCCCGCGGCTGTGCGCCCCCCCCCCCCCCCAGGCACCAGGCCTAATGGCCCCTTCCCTCAAGCCCCAACACACCACTTCCCTCCCAAGACCCAAACCAATGTCCAACATGCCCGCCCCCGTTCCCCAGCCAAATCACTCCACTACCCTTTCCCCTCCCTCTCCGGCAGTGGAAGGAAGCCCTGGGCCCTCCCGCTCCGACCTTTGCAGGAGACGGTGAAGTTCGTGTCCGAGCTTCTGCAGACCGACAGCGATGCGATGTACCGTGAGCTGCTGAGCACCACCAACAACGTCAGGGGGGATATCTTCACCATCCACCATACGGCCACACAGGTACGGATGGTCCCATTCCTGACCTCCCCACGCCTCATTCCCAGCCCCGCCCCCGTTCAGACCCCTTAAGAGCCTGCATCACGCATTGCATTTCCTACAAGACATTTAGCCCCCCCCCCCCAAAAATTATAAGCAAGCGCTTGCTCAAATTTTTTTGCTTGCTTTTCCTTTTTGCTTGCTTATGTTTGGGACACCCCCTGTTTTCACTGCAGAAAATGGCTCTCCCTGACAACAATGAACCCCATTTCTTTTATGATGACATCCCAGCAGCCCGAGAGGAGGATGAAGTGGTTGTTTAGGATTTTTATCAAGCTGCGACAGATGTTGGTGACACAGGCAGCATTGGTGCAGAAGGCGCAGCAGAACATGCAATTAGAGTTGCCTCTTTTTCTCTGTTTTTTCTCTTGCCTTGGGGGTCGCCATTTTGCCATGCTTCCAGACCTCAGAAATATAGGCAGGCATGCTTGCTTTTATTTTGGTGCTTGCTTGTATTCGGGGGGGTGGGTGCCATTGCACCAGATACACCGCATCACATCACACAGTGCAGTTTGAAATGAGTGTGAGGTCGGCCGACCCCTCAGACACTTTGACAAATCTTTTCCGAATCCACATTGGGAGAACCCTTTCCAGGGGAGCTGCACGTGGCCTGTGCATGTATACCACAGGCCTCCGAGATCAGAGATGGTTTGTCCAAGGCCCTTTATGAACGCATCTTTCAACAAATCGTTGACCGCCTCAATGACGCGTTGGACCAGGAAGCAGAGACAGAGGGCCACGCCTGGATCGGGTATATGTACGTATGCGAGCCCACAGCATGCCTCAATGAACCAGAAGGTTGCAGTAGGTCAGATAGTAACAGGGTGTGAAGGGTCCTGGATGATTTTACCCACGTTGCCTCTGTCTGACCTGTCAGCAGCTCAATGCCCCCTGAGCAAGGACACGTCAACTACAACCCTCTCGCGTCCCTCATCCTCCAGCACCCCTATATCACCCGCCTAAACGCAACCCTCCACAGCCCTCCACAACTATCTACTCTTCTGCGACCCCTGCGTGGGTATGTGCATATGTACGCATTAGTTGTGCATGTGAGTCATCCTGTTTTTGTGTAGGTGTGCATGTGTGCGTCTCCTTGTTTGTGCATTCTCTGTCTACCTGTCTTTTGTAAGGTCACCATGCCTCTCTTTACCTGCGGAGGGTTTCATTGAGGGTCACAAAGGGTTGTCGAGCGCTGTAGGCATGTGGACGGTACAGGGGGCTGAAGTTCGTGATGCTTTTCGGCATTTTCTACAATTTTTGCTTCCATGTGCAAACATGTCGTCACCTGGGGGGGGGGGGGGATGTGTATACTTTTGAAATCTGCAAGAAAACGCCATTTCAGAATGTATGGGTTTGGGGGGGGGGGGTCACATTTTTCAGCGTAGCACAACACATTGGACGGTCCACATAAACATGGCACTGCACCGTTTATCTATTTTTACTCTGAATCACTGTCATCGTCAGCATTCCCTTTTTCAGGCCTTTTTCAGGGACCCCATTAGGGCAGACATCCCCCTGTTTGTGGACAGGGACATATTTCTTCAATTTTTACCAGTCCTGCAACCTCTGTGGCTTCACTGGCACCCAACCTTCGTTAAGGGGCATGGCCCACAGGCCATCGGTTGTGAGGTCCACGTTTCGTTGTTTGAGCAACCCCACTTTGCGCCAGGGAATAGCCTCACTATATCCTGATTTCAACCATACATAACCAGGATGGGGCTGCAAATTTACTGGGTCAGGTGTGCTGCCAAACTCCAGCCATTTTCCGGCTTTTGTGGTGCATCCGGGGAAGCAACAGCCCGTGGCGTGAATTTGTATGAAGACATGGCAGCTGCCTGTTGAAAAAAAGAGGCAGCAAGCAACACATGCACCGTCCGAAACGGACAACAATCTCAAACATGTCGTCAGTACAGCATGCAGACCTGGGGTGTTCCAAATAGCCCTTTTCAGGGGCTTTCCGAATATACCCCACATACGCGTACCTCCGGAACACTCAGTGGGCACAAATGAGGCAACAATGGCACCTGAATGTCCCCGAGAGATATCGGTAGAGTGTGTTAAGTATGGGTGTGGTATTTGTGGAGGGTTGTAGAGACTGGAGGTTGTGGACACTTGCAAATGGTCAGACAGTTGTCAAGATGTATGAGGCTTGAAGAATTGTTGAGAGTTGTAGAGAGTATTGTCAAGAGTTAGAGGGGCCAGCCTATGCCCACCCCATGACCCCCACACTTCAACATCATCGGGGCGGGCACCGCACGTCAAGAGACCCCAAAACACATCCCCCGATGATCAGTGCGGTGCGCTGGTGGTTTGATGGGGCACATTGAGCATTTGGCACGTTTGGCGGTGTGCATTCTCATGAGCCGGTTGGCATAATTGGCAACGTCCCCGAGAGATATGTAAAAGTACCCTCTGAATCCTCCATGCTCACAATCCTGCATAACCCTCAGCAACACTCAACAATCCTCTACAATCTTCCACAACTGTTCGTAACCCGCTGCAACGCCCAATAACGCTCTCCTCTACAACCCTCGCCAAACCTGAGGAAGCCTCTGTGACACTCAACAACCCATTACGACCATGTACGATGCTCCATGAGGATGCTGGGCTTTTGGCGCTCAAAATTTTCACTATAATGCACTGGTCTTGGCAAAGACCGCCCCCATACACGGCAAATGTGTCTTTTTTCAACTCCAGTGGATTGGGAGCGGTTCCCCTGGATTGAAAAGAACGAGCAGAAATAGCGTCCCCAACCGACACCTAAGTGTGCCCACACTGGAACCAAAGAAAGGAGACATTCACGATGCAAGGCATTGCGAGTAGGCACACATAGTAAGCAGTTTGCCATCGAGCAATGGTAGGGGGTGGCATGAGGCAGGGGATGCCATGTAACTTGTAGATTTTCGTCCTTTTGTCAGGGCGTTAGTGGCGCCCATGGCACACAATCAGCGCCCTCCATAACCACAAACAGAATTGTAAAAGAGTCTCCGAGGTTGTAGAGGGTTGTCATGTTGTTGAAGATCGCAGAGAAGGTGGACATTGCAGAGGGTTGTAAGGGCGTTTACAAGATTGCAGATGTGTGTATAAGGTTAGTGTGGGTTGCAATTAAGGGGCAGATTGGAGGGCTGCGGAGCGCCGGGGAGGGTTGAGATGGTCATTGAAGGTCGTAGAGGCCGGAAGCGCGGTGTCAAGGGTTGTTTCACAATTTGTGGGGCGTTTTACAAAATGGTCATGTTGAGGGTTGTTGAGGATTTGGGCGGTTCTGGACGGTTGTAGAGTTCGCAGAGACCTGACCACCTGGTGTTTAATCCTGCCACTCCAGAAATTGTTACAACCCTGAAGAACACTCCACAAGTCCTGACAACCCTTTCCATTCGTGCACAACACCTTTGCCCCTTCAATGCTCTTCAAAGCTCCTTCAACCCTCTGCAGCATTTACCATCCTCAACAGCCCTCACCACGACTGCATCTCTCATTGGCCATCAACCCCGTTGCTGAGGGTTACAGAAGATCAAACAGGGTGACAGACATTTGTGCACAACGCCCGGGTTTTCAGAGGTCACACCGCTGCACCCAATCCTGCAGGCTTCTTGATATTTTTGGATTTGAGAATTTTGAGAAGAACAACTTCGAGCAGTTGTGCATCAATTTCGCCAATGAACAACTGCAGCATCACTACAACACTTGTGTCTTCCAGCGAGACTTGGAGGTTTGCACCCTGTGCCTCTGCGTGTGCCCTTTGGAATCTCTTAATAAGATGGACACGTGCAAGCGAGGTACCGAAATGCCCAGGAATCATGATGGGGCATGGGGCATGCTGTACAGTCAGTCGGCAGAGTGAAGTTAATTCTCCTTGAGTAGTGTATTGAACGATCAAAATCTTCAGCAGTACTGCATTCAGTACTGCATTGGCGCTATGCGTTACCAGAACCGCATCACGGTTTCGCTGGTAGCGATGCTCTATTGCTTCTGTCTGCAGGAATATGAAAATGAAAATGTTGACACTGCAAGTGTTGATCCTCCGAATAATAAGCCGACATTGGATCTGATGGGGGCTTCAATGGGGGTTTTCCAACTGCTCAGCGACCAGGCCAGGTGTGTGCAGATTGGAAGAGATGCGCTTTGTCTACAACACCCCAAACAACACATGACGTGGATACGTGCATAGACATGCGCATACGTGCCCTCATCTTTGAAGGTCAGGTCAGGGCCAAAGTATGGGTCTTGCAGGGTCATTCTGGTCCAGAAAGGCAGACAGGAATGGTGCACAAGCACCGTTTCCCCAACTTGATATCTGGCAGGCTTTCCGGTGACCGTCTCCTTTGCTTTTTTGGCTAGTGCCTGTTGGTGGTCAGTCTCCTGTAGGACAAAGGAATGTGGGAAATCCCACGCACATCTGCCTCCATGGAAAAGTTCATTGGGGTGGTCCAGCCTGTGTTCGAATTCTCCTGGGACCTCAGAGTTTGTATTTCCTAACAGTCGCACCCAGTCACGGGCGCGCTCCTGCTTCATCAACACCCTCAGGTTAGTCTGCACGACTCTGTTTAGCGTTCGCAGAGGGGGTTAGTGGTGTGTGTGTACGGTACGCCAGTGTCCACATTCACACGCATTCCTCAGCACCCGTCTGTGCCACCCAGTATCAGTATCATTTCGGGGATAGGTGCTGTAGCTGTGCCGCGTGTTGAGCTGCATGATGTCGTGGTGGTTGGGTGTTGTGGTTGGAGGTCGGCGCCGTAGTTGGAGTTGGGTGTTGTAGTTGGGTGCTGTTGTTGGGCAAGCGCAAACAGTATGGGGCCGCACACCTCACACAACATGCCACACACACCAAGCAAACCACCGTCACCACAGTAGACGTGTCATACCACGCGCACCAGACACACCGGGCAGATCACATTTACCCACACAGGATGCCTACCACGCTGTCCGCGCGCACCGCACACACGATGCAGATCGGGCTCCCGTGCCTCACAGGAATGGAAGCGATGAAAAGTTCTTGAACATTCTTTTGGAGAAGCACGCCCGCAACAAGTGCCTCAAGAGACCTCGCATCCAGAATGGCACTTTCGCCATTGCGCATTATGCAGGGGAGGTGCTGCATCCCTTGACGCGCTGGTTCAAATTTGCAATTGTGGCCGTGACGGCACTCCATGTGTCGCGGGCTGAGGGCTCTTTTTGTGTGTTTTGCCTGTTGGCATTTAGCACGCCATATTTAACCATCAACCGCAGTTTATCATCAACCGGCGTCGGTTAATGGCCAGCTACGAAACCAATTGTCACGACTTTCAACCGAGTGGCAGGGACGATTTCGAAATAGCACCATCAGTCGCACCATCAGACCCGCACGTGGCAGGCACAACGCACTCCCATACGCCGCGCCTGGTCCGACCCCCAAGGTGTTTCAGGCTTGTGGGTTGCCGACGAGGAAAGCCTCAATCCCGATTCGAAACCAAGCCCTCGTCCGTCGGGAGGTCCCACCGGGATAGCTGGGAGCCACAGTGCAAAAACGCCCTCGTCCGTGCCTTGACTGCTGGGGCACAGCACCCGTTCCCCGAACTGCCTCAGTCCAATGTGCCGAGACAAGGCGGATTTGGGAGGCTTTTGTGGCCCGGGAGATGGAGCGGCTGGGGCCTCGTTGCGTCCTCGTTGCGTGTTCAGGTGTGGTACACTGCCAAAGGCATGCGCGAGCGCAATGCCGACCCACTGAAGGACAGTCTTCGTCTTCTGATGCGCTCCTCCGATCACCCGATGATCCGGGTCCTGCTGGGCCCTCCGCACGACGACAAAAGGGGGGTGACCACCGTGGCCAAGTTCTTTCAGAACAGTTTGCAGGTGTGGCGACATATCTCTGCAAAGATGCATGTTATAGTGCAGGCGGTGCAGTGCAGGGTACTCAGGTGCGTCGAGATGGAGGCGCACCACAACAAGCGGTTGGCCCAGTGCAAAAAGGCAGTGGGGTTATGCCCACACACATGGGCTTCCGGCGCAGCGCAAAATAGCTCCTCGGTCGGTGCGCAGGCGTACGTGTCCCGTTGAGCAGTTGCCCATACCCTATTTGAACAACCGGCCCCTGGCCTTGCCCTTGCCCTTGCCCTTGCCCCTGTTCCTTTAGCAACTCATTACTATGATTGATGTCACCAATCCTCATTGGATCCGCTGCATAAAGCCGCACTCTGCAAAAAAAGCGCGGATGTTCTGCGGCAACGAGGTCATGAGTCAGCTCCGCTGTGCAGGTGTTGTGATTTGTGGCAACGGCATCTGTTGTACCAAAAGGCTACATTCGGTGATTTTGCGAACACCATCACTACCAGTCACTGTCACAAGCACCACCTGCCATCATGACTTGCTGGATGGTTGCAGGTGCTGGCGAGTGCTTGTGGCCAGTTGTAGTGGTGGGTGGCGGAGGCTGACAGTAGTGGTGGGTGGTGTTTGCACCATGGTGCCCGCTGCCGCACCACTTTATCCTATGCAAGTCCGAAGTGATTCAAATGAAATTGGTATTTTCAGGGTGCTGTTTGTGAATTCGGGGACTTGCTCCCGCTGCTGCCCTTCTCTTGTGCTTTTACCTCCAAAACCACAAAAAAGGGGCTTATGGGTGCCGGAGTAGGTTCCCTGGCAATTGTATTTTGATCCATGGAGCCCAAGACAGGCCATTCCTGGTTTGGGCTGGTTCTAGCCTAATTGCGCACATTTGGTGGTATGGGGCAACAACCTTTAGTTCCCGGTTTACCCCTTGTTATACGCCCCCTGGAGTTTTGCGGGCAAATATGTTGGCGTTCAGCTTGATGGGGAGGGGGGGCTAAAACCGAAATCCCTGCCTCACCCCCCCTCCACGAAGCCTGAGTGGTACCCGAGACACAGACCGCCGGTGTTGCGTGGGTCAGGTATCCATGGGAGGAGACGAAGAGGAGAGCCGCAGCCATGATGCTGAGCCTGGTAGGCCTGAGGGGGTCACCCCACCAGCGACTTGGTTCCAAGTCGGTGGGGGCCGGCAGGCACCATGGGGCTGGCGAGCGGGTGCGCCCCACCGTGGGGCCGCATCTCCTCTTCCTATGTATGTATGTATGTATGTATGTATGTGTGTGTGTATGTATTTGTGTATCTATGCATGCATGTTCTGTATGTATGTATGTAGTGTCATGCCCATGTCATGTCATGTCATGTCATGTCATGTCATGTAATGTAATGTAATGTAATGTAATGTAATGTAATGTAATGTAATGTAATGTAGTGTAATGTATCCTCTCTGCCATCTTTTTATGTCTCCGTTCTATGCTGTCCTTAACAGGTGTACTTGAGACAGTCAAAATCCGACAAGGTGGATATTCTTTGAGGCTGCCTCACAATGATTTCTGGAACAGGTTCTTGCCCATCCGTTTCACCTTGCTCCAGGAGCCCTGCTTCAGCCGGGGCGTTATGATGTACTGACCTCCAAACTGACACCACACTAGACGACATCACCCCACGCCATGCCACACCACGCCACACCACACCACTGCCCACTGCCCCCTGCAGTGCGGCACAGACATCGTTTTTAAGGAATCAATGCCAAAGGGGGGGGGGGTCCTGGGTGGGTTCCCAGCCGGGGGGGGGGGGGAGTTTGGCAGCCCCCCACTCTTGCAATTATGGCTTGGGTGGGTGGGTCTGCGGTCTAGGACCCCCCCGTATACTTATAATTGTGGCTTGGGTGGGTGGTCACAGAGCAATTGTCGAAAAAAATTTCACCCTTCAGTCTGTACATGGTCCGTCAGGCGCAATCAGTAACCCATTGATCAGACTATCGATGTTGCAGTTGAATGACCCTGGTTCAATTCCCGCTATCAATAATCTATGTCATCTGCCATGGAGTGGTTACGCCACACCCCACGCCACGCCACGCCACACCACACCACACCACACCGCACCATGCCACGCCACGCCATGCCACGCCACACCATGCCACTTCACGCCACACCACGCCACGCTACACCACACCACACACCATACCACACACCACACCGTGCCACGCTACGCCGCACCACACCACAGCACAGCCTGCCCCAGTCAACCCAACCCTAACCCATGACCCCAGTCCAGGACAATTGGAATGTTACTGTGTTGTATTGGCCTTTCAGGTTCAAGTTGCTGCTTGCGGACCCGGGTGTGAAGCTTGGGGATGTGTATGCGATGGAGGACCTCCAGGAGGTTTGTCGTTTGGAAGCGCATGAGTCTGTGGGTGTGAAGGTGCCGCATTTTTTTTGCAGCTGGAGTTGCGGACCCCGCAGCCGTTGATTCATACTGACAGAGGGGTGTCCCTGCACAGTTCGCTGTGCGAGCGCGTGGGTGTACGTCCTGGGCTGCTCTGCGGCTCCTGAGGAGTTCTCTCCAACCACCTTTTTGATTTTGTTTGCGTTTCTTGCAGTTCTCATCGGGTGTGTGTGTGTGTGTGTGTGTGTGCGTGTGTGCGCGTGCGTGTGTGTGTTTTGTGCGCGCACGCAGATGTGTGCGTGCCTTGGGTGCCCCCGAGATGCGCACAGCGATCGGCGTTGGGACAGAACCGCGCAATCCTGTGCACCGGCCATAGTGACCGCAGACCCACCCGCTCACGCAGGTCATAAAACGTGCAGAGCTCTCTGACACGGAGCTTCAGATTGGCAGGACCAAAGTCTTCATCAAAGATACGCCGTACCGCTCCCTCGAGGGCCTGCGCAATCAGAAGCTGGACCACTTGGCCGTGGCTATTCAGCGATTTGGGCGCGTCAAACTGGCGTACTCTCGGAAGCACGCGCTGTGGCTGCAGCAGTGCGGCATCCGCATTCAGCAGTTCTGTAAGGCCTGGGCCTCACAGTACCGCTACCGCTGCGTGGAGCTGGCGTGGTGGGAGCGTCGCATCGGGGCCGCACTGCTGCTGCAGCGCAACGCACGCTGCCACTTGTCAGGGCGCCAGGTGCACCAGCGACGTCTGCTGCGGCATGCGATCAGCATCCAGAGCTGCTGCAGGTGCGTCATATGCACGTCGCCCTGGTCGCGATGGGGGACGGCGGAGCTGGGTCTCCATCGCTTGGGTGCTGGTGGCATGGGGGGAATGTGTGTGCATTGTGTGACCCCTGAACGCGCGCCCGCACGCAGACACATGCGCGTATGCGATGAGGCACCCCCTCACTTTTTCAAGCATGTCCCCGGGATCCTCAAACGCACCCCCGAGCTCACCACCACCCGTTCCCACTGCATTTCCTCGTAAGTGTTGTCCCGCCCGCCTTGTTTTGCTGAGTTGCCATTCCCGTGAGGTCCATGGCAGGCAGCGGGCAGGGCTTTGATGGCATTTTCTGTGACGTGCCTCCGAGTGAGTTGATTCCAGTCAGCAGAGATGCTCCTATTTTCATCGGGACGTCTGCAGATGCAAGGGCCCCGAACGCTTGATGCGGCAGGCGGAGCTGGACAAGCATCACCAGACTGTCCGTACAACTCGACTGGTACAGTGCTTCATGCGGTACAAGCGGTCGGAGCTGGTGTACTTGGTATGCTGCGTGGACTGCTGAACCCGTTGTGGGAGCTGTGGGAGCAGGCCATAGGGCTGTGCAGGCGCTGTTGTCTCCGATGCATCAGGCATGGAGATGTTTGGAGGGAGTCCTCCACAGCTGCGCCAACCCCATAACTAAACTGCTGGTGAAGGCAGAAGCAGTCCTCCCTGTCTGACCCCTTCCTGGCGCGCACCCCAGCCCTCAGCCCCATCCCCCTGCCCATCCCTCCTCTTCATCCTTCGGTCCATCTGCTCCTCCTCCTCGCTTCCTCAACACTCCTCCCCCCCCCCCCTTCTGTATTGCTCACTCCTCCATGGTAAACCTCCCAATCCCTTTCTCACTCCCCTGACCTCCTCCCCTGGTTTTGCTTTGAAGCACGAACGCTGTGGAGCTCTGAGTCTGCGCCCGGTACACTCATAACACAGGAGTGCAGTGCAAAATCTAGACTCAAAATAGTTAGAATTTTGTGGAGAATGAAAAAATAGGTGAAAAACACAACAACAATTTGACCCCTGACCTGACCTCCGGGTCGGACCTTGGCTGATGGGAGCCTGAGCTGATGGGCAAATTTTTTCTGAAAACTTTTTTCACCCCAGTTGTGTATGTTCAAAAAGATTAGCGCGTCGTGAGAATCATTTTGAGGCATGTATGTTGGGGGTACCCACAGACCCCCCCCTCCCCCCGGGGACCCCGGCGGCTGACTGGCCGACCCACCTACCCCCCCTCCAGACCCCCAAAAGTTTTCGCACCCGTTTGGGTGTCAAGATTCGAACGGGGCAGCCCCTTTGGGGAGGCTGTACAATATACTCGATGGGCTGCCTCCCGTCCGGCCGTTGATTGCGGTCAGTGTTAGGCACTAGGGTGCTGTTCACCCAACAGCCCTCGATGCGCTTTGTGGTGTCGGCAGCTGACTGCGTGATCCGTATTGCACTGCGTGCTTCAATGGCGTTGTGGGCCCAGTGTTTTTCTGCTGTGGCTGGGCAAACCCTTGCTGTGGGCTTGTTGCCACGACGCCTGGTCTTGCTGCCTCCACGCGGAGGCCGTGGCACGCTTCTGTGGTGGGCTTGTTGCCATGTTATTATAGTGTTTGTGCACGGGAGCCTCGGCTCTCACTCGGTTACCCACTGCGCTGATGGCCGGCTCCTATTGCAAGCAAACCCATGTTCCAGTGGAGGGCTCGTGCAAACAATCCTGCCCCATAACCGCTAATTCAGAGGCTATGGGGTCCCAGCCGTGCTGCCAATCTAACCGATTGGGCCTGCATCATCGCTGCATCCATTCTGTGGGCCTGTGGCCATGCTGCCATGGTCTGCTTGCCTTTGCATAGAGGCCCAGGCCCGCTCTTGCGGTGGGCTAGTTGCCCTGTTGCGGAGGGCTCTGCGCCGCTGCTCAGGGGACTTGGGGCCAAGGTACCAAGATCACGAGTCTTCCCAACTGCACCTTTGGCCCACTCTAGTGGGGCTGGTTGTCTCAGACGGCTTTGCCACTCTCAGAGTTGCCACTTTCGGGACTCAATGCGTTGATGCCGGGTTTTTAGACTTCCCTGACTCAGCCATGGCCCAGCCACCTCTGCCAGTGGGCCCACTGCCATGCCGCCATGGTTGTGCTGCAGCCTTGAGGGCTGGAGGGGGCCCACTGAGGCCTGAGCTCATCCATGCGGAAGGCTCATTGCAGTGACGCTACTCTGGTGTGCAGCTGCTAGGTCTTTTTGACCGCGGTATCCCACCCCAGTCCCATTACCATTGAGGGGATTTGGGTCGAAACCCCGTTACCAAGCTAGAGGTTATTGGGCACTGTGGTTCAACCTCGGTCTGCACCACGTTCGCCTGCATGCTCACTTGAATTGCGGTGGCCTTGTGTTGGAGGACACCCTCCTGCCAGTAATGTGCTGACACAGCACTGGACACCCAGCACTTGGCACTCTGTTCCCACCATAATGGCATGGTGCTGCATGCCGTGACTTGTGGGGATCCTTGTGGTTGCTCTTGTGGTGCTTGTGGACGTCCGGGGCCCATTTTGTACGATCTTAGCGGTCTTTGTGCACAACAGATGCCCATCATGCTTCTTTTTGCTCTTCCAGACAACGGCAGATGCCTGCCCCATCCCCCAGATTGACCTTGCTCGGAGGGTGGGTGCATTCTGTGTGCCAAGCCAACGGGTGACACCAGGAGGGAAGGAGGGAGGGGGAGGAGCGAACTCAAGCAGGGCAAAGGGGTTTGTGGGTTACATGCCACATGTTCATCATTGCCAGCTGTTGCTCAAATGTCCATTATCGTGTATTCAAAGGATTGTGATGACATGTTGTGGGTCAGGATCGGTGGAGCTTAAGTACAAACGGTTTGGGTGTGCTTCGCTCAGGAGAAGAGTGAAGAGGTCGTCGACCTGCTCTCGGCCGAGGTGGAGGTTATGAAGGAGTTGCAGGAGGACCGCAACCGAATGCTCCAGCGCCAGAATGGGTTAATAGACAAGGCGGCAGACGCAGCCGCGCAGGATGCAGTAGGGGCATCGGATGTACGCAGCTCCTCCCATGCCACGCAGGAAGTGGAAGCCGGAGACAAGGCCAAAGTGCAGGAGGCGAACGAAGAGCCTGTAGAGGCCCCCGTATGTTCTGCCATCTGGTTGTATAGTGTTGCGTTATGTTGTTTGCCTGCATTGCATTGTATGCATGCATTTTCAGTGCATAGGTTGTTGTGTCGTCGTGCCGTGCCGTGCCGTGTCGTGTCGTCTCGTCTCGTGTTGTGTTGTGTTGTGTCGTGTCGCTCTGCGTCCTGTCGTGTCGTGCGTGTCATGTCGTGTCGTGTCGTGTCGTGTGGTGTTGTGTCGTGGTGTCGTGTCGTATTGTGTTGTGTGTTGTGTTGTGAGGTGTTATGTTGTGTTGTGTTGCAGCACACCACAGCACAACACAACACAACAAAGCACAACACAGGCACGCACCCTCAGGGGGAATGATCCCTCGGTCTGAAACGCGACTCCTGGCCCCCCAGCACAAGTGAGCCCATATATACGTCCTGGGGCACAGCAGTCCACAAATGGGAGCAGACAACCCACAACGGACAATCACATTGCCTCCAGAGGTTTCATGATTGTCACACAGCAAGCAAGGCAGATGAGGTACGCTTTCTATTTTCTATGTGCTGCCTGTCGTATGCAACACCGTTTCGCTACACTGCCCCTCAGAGTAGTCCCACTACTGGCGAACCAGTGCTTGAGGACAGCACATTCAGAAATGCCATGATCTATACCAGCGCCAAATTCCAGACCAATGCTCAGGGCGAAGTGCAGTTGAGACGGCAGGTGTCACTCCAATATACCCCCTTTCCCGTGCTCTATGCCCTCCAATGCACCCGTGCCCCCTCGATCCCCATCTTGTTTGCCCCCAACCCCATGTGCCCCCTGAGCCCCCCTCACGGCCATCCTGTTTGACAAGCTCTGCCCCGCTCAACCCTGTTGTGTTGCCACCTGCCCTTCTACCCAGTGCTGGTCTCACGGCAGTCATCCCAGGGCTCTGTGCATTCCGTTGCGACACGCCGTTCTGTGAGGGCTTAGCTTGCCACAGCCTCTCCAAAGGGAAGGGTATGGACGGGGCATGCAAACACAGCACGGCACACAACACACGCGCGCGCACACACACATTCACACACACACGCCCATTGGAGGAGGAGGAGGAGGAGGAGGAGATGCGGCCGATCATCGCCACTGCATGATATTCCCATGGTGCTGACAGCCCCCACCAACGGAATCGCCCGTGCCGGTGAGGTGATCCCGAGGACCTGCCCCGTCTAAGCATCATGGCAGCGTCTCTCTCCTCTGAGTCTCCTCCATATCAGGCCCGAACCCACCACCTCCGTGATGTGGGTTCCCTGCGGGTCCCTGGAAAGGGGTGGTACCCTGGCCCCGGCTACACTTCTGGCCCACACAGTTTGGCCTACGCAGACTGAGTAGGTCACAGCTGTATGCAGCTTTCGCTCTCAATGTCTGATAATTCGACGCTGCACATGGGTCTCCCCCGATAAGGGCTGAAGGAGGGAAGGAGATGGTGGGGCTTATGGACCTGTGGGCCTACGCACATGCGCCTTGAACGCACGGCCACCCATGCGGCCACCAGAGTCCCTCTTCCCAACTTGCAATCCCCTTCTGCCTTCCTCTGTCCCTCAGGCACGGCAATTAAAACGCATGGAGAAGCAAATCCAGCGCTTGACTGCCGCCCTAGTCACGCGGGACAACGAATGCTGTGCTTTGAAGGCTTCTTTGCAGAAGGTTTGCCCTATGCGCCTCTGGATACAGGGGACAGTCTGAGATATTGGGGATTGGTTGTGGGGCTGAGGTAGACGTTCCTCAAACCATTGAAAACCAGAAAATTGAGGTAGGTGCTGGTGGCGGCTGGCTCGACCTTCCGGTTGCACGCAGTACGGGTGCTCGGATTCAGCGGAGATGGTGACACTAAATGTGGGTGTTGGAGTGCCGGCAACAAGTGCTGCGGGCTGTGGTCAGCGTTTGCCAGGATGGCTTTACTTTCTTGAGGCTGGAATGCCATCCTTCCAGAGTGGACAAGTCCAGTGGCAGATACACACCGGTGGGCATATGGAGCAGGGATAGACAGGGCGTGAACATGCAAAACATACTCAATTACGGAAAGCTTTCTCAATAATTACCCACATTTATCCCGAAATTACGGGAAAATACGAAAAATGTTGTGGGCCTTTTCCCCCCGTACCAACAAAGAATTTTTCTCCGCCCCTCCCTGCACCCCCTCTCCACTCTAATCCCCTGGCTCCTAATGATGCATCGAATGCCATTTTCGGTCTTTCTTTGTATTGCAGTGGCAACCCAAATAGTCCAGTTATCGGTTCTGAAGTGGGGGGGGGGTCCTGAAAACTCTGCTCACATGAAGCCCCCTTCGGAATGCAATGTTCTCGTCGAACCCCTTAACCTGTTCGTTGGATTGATTCCTTTTCCCACTGTTGTTTCGTGTGTTTAGGCAAAGGCGCACAGCGGCGCTTGTGGGGCTATCACCGGGTGGGGGTGGGGTGGGGGGTGACGATTACGATCGGCCGCTGCTGTGTTTTTTTGGTGGCCCCGTTGGGCAAGAGAAAGATGGAAGCCAGCCCTCTCAGGGCTCTGCTACTTCTGACCAAGAGAGTAACGCCCCTCCTCCTGAATCATAGTAGAAGGGTAAGAGCTGGTAACGCATTGTTTTGCGATCCCTGACAAAAGGTCAAAACCCCGGGATGCGATTATGCGAAACCGCATTCTGGTGCCTCCTTAAAGCAGTATTGACACACACACACACACACACACACACACACACACACACACACACACACACACACACACATGTTGACCAGGGGCTTCGGTCGATGCTTGTTCCATGAGTCCACGAGTTGACAATATGGAACAGAGGACGGTATGGAGGCAGGGATCCGTAGGCCAGAGCATGGCACGTTATAGTCTTCAACGTCGCGTTACGGCGCGTTACCCCAGTCCTCAGCAATCAAAGTCCAATCCCCCTGCCTTTTATCCCTTTGCTTCCCCTCTCCCTTTCCAGTCGTGGCCGTAGCATGCGGGCAGCAGACGAGCGGAGTCTTGGACAGATTCTGGGCAGGGCGGTGGGGTGAGGCTGGGCAAGTCCGGGTGTGGGCATGTTGGCTTTGTGCATTTCTCAGTGTCCTCTCTTTTGGGCGCAAAGAAGGGCACAGTGGATCCCACGGACGAGGTGGCTGGTAGAGCCTGGGCACCTTTGAGCAGAAAGTCTAGGACAGACCTTTGCTTACGTTGCGTCCCACTGAAGCTGGGGGGGGTGGGGGGGGGTTTCAGTGCCCACAGGCGGGGCGGAGGGTCGATCAATTTCGTAAAAAGGTTCCTGAATTGGGTGGGTGGGTGGGTGGGTGTGGGTTGATCTGGGTCAGCCAGGGCCCCAAAAGGTGCCTTGGCCAAGCAACAGTCTAGGTCGTGAACAGGCCAGGAGACAGAGGCTAGGGAGTCTTGGCTTGGCATCCCTCGTACAGCCATTGCTTTATCTTACCCCCCCTTCCTTCTCCCAACCCCCTCTTTCAGGAAGTTTCTATTCGACAGATCGCGGAATCCCAAACGGAACGCGAGAAGCTCGAGAAAAAGCTGTTGGCCCAACGTGTGGACGAGCTGTTGGGCGATGAGAAAGCTGAAAGGTCATGCTTGTAGGAGGAAGGGGCAACAGCCATTGGCCTGCATGATCTTCCTGCAAAGCTGGCCGAATACGCCATTAGATCTGATACGTATTAGCTAATACGTAGACACTGTGCACAGTTTGCAGGTACTGTGCACATACCCGTTTACCTGCGTGCAGTGTGTAGATACTGTGCACACCTGGTGTACAACATGCATATCTCTCGGGGACACCGGGATTCCTGCCAACTTTCTGGGTTTTCGGGGGTCGGTGCCATTGTTGCCTCATTTGTGTCCACTGAGTGTCCCGTAGGTAGGGGTATGTGGGGTATATTTGGAAAGCCCTTGAATAGGGCTTTTCGGAGATGTATGGGTTGGGGGGGGGTCCGGAACCATATTTTTTCGAAAATTGGCCGGTACCGTTGACAGGTTGGGTTTTTTTTGCCTGTTCTGATCCGGTTTCAGACAGACTGCACCGCACTCCTACCCCCATTACTCCAACATATGGGCATATAAGGGTCAAGTCATTCGGGTGGATTTGTTGCATTTGATGTGTAGAAGACATGTGCAACATGGGTCCCCCTGAGACCCCAGTATGTTGATCACTTTGACCAATAACTACCTTGAACACCCGGGTGATGCGTGGTGCAACTTGCAGCATCAAGCTCAAGAGTGCAAGAAATCAAAGATGGCAGAAATTCTCAAACAGGCTGTCAAGTTGGGACATGGGACCACAATATTTGGATTCAGCACCTCAAAATGCATCCATTTACCTCCTTTCACTTTGCTCCAACTCCACAATATGTCGGAGCACCCATGGGAAAACCTGTGAGTTGGTGTCCCGCACGCGTGAGCGGAGCAGCCTGAGGCCCGAAAACCCTGAAACACCGAAAAGTTCGGCCTCGGTACTCAGAAATATGGTCACCTATCCCCCCCCAACCCATACATTTCTGAAACGGCGTTTTCTCACAGATTTCAAAAAGTATACACATACCCCCCCCCCCCAGGTGAAGACATGTTTGCACATCGAAGCAAAAGTTGTAGAAATTGCCGAAAAGTGCCAAAACCCAGAAAGTTGGCAGGTTATGAATGTCCCCGAGAGATATGTTGTAGGTACTGTGTACATGTTGTAGACGCGAACAGGCAATATTAAGGGGTACCAAAAAAGGGTCGAATAGGACCATTTGCCTGTCTAATCATATTAGACGTATTAGCGGATACATACTAGATCGCGTATTCTCCCTTCCTGACCTCAGGTGACCTCAGCTGACCACTGCATACAGATTCAGGGGCACGGAGAAGCTGTGACTCTCGGTCATTTGGCCAGGAGAGCTGCGCTGTTCTGGCCAACTCCCACAGTCCCCACTTCAGAGTTGAGAATGGCTTGGGACCGTTGTGAGAGGATACATCTAGAGCAGACTAGTGCTTTCTGCCATCCTCCACTCACAACCGCATCCACAAGCATGCACCTCGTGTTGCGAATCGGAGACTTCAGCATCTCTGGGCCCGTTGTCAGACAAGATACAGAGCACCTCAGCCGCAGCGTTGCTGCATGCTTCTTGGACCTGGAGGGGGGTGCATGCGCACGCATGCTGGCTGTTTTGTCGTTCCAACACGGCCCTGCACCCTAGTAACCCCCCCCCCCCCACTTATAACCCCCCCCACTTATAACCCACCCCCCGGGAGATCCGTGCCACCCAGGGACTTACAACCCCCCTTTTTCAGCACACAAGCAAAGAACAAGAAGTGATAGCGGATGGATTGCCAATAATCGGGAGTCTGTTACTTCTTCCAGAGCTGCATCAATGAGGCCTGTGCCTGTTTCTTGGCAGGGCGCTGCTCATTGGCATTCTCACACTCAAGAGCACGCTTCGGCCGGAACCAAATCAATGCATCATTGGCGTCATATTGATAACCGGGCAGCTCTCTCAAATCAATGTGGCTACCATCAGACGTGGGCCAGATGTAGCCACGCTTCTTGAATGACTCGGCAATATTCCCCCTCATCATCAGGAGCTGCAGCACCACCAGGGTCTCTCACAGATAGGTCCAAATCAATTTCCATTACAAAAAGATGAATGACATCTGAAGGTGCAAATGTGTCTGGATCCATGCCACCAAGGGACTTATAACCCCCCACTTATAACCCACCCCCCCCGCACCCTCAACCAATCCGCAATACTACTACCCCCGGGGGGGTTATAAGTGGGGGGGGGGTTATTGTTCTGTTTGTCTATAGTAGTGGTGTCCCGTAAAGGTGAGTTGGCCACGTGTTATTTGACCAATGAATCGTTCTAGCTGTCTCTTGATCTCTGTTCCGACGAGGGGAGTTGCTGATACGTGTGCCAGTGGTGCATGCATGTCGTGTCCTTGTGGGGATTGCTGAAAGGCTGCATTGTCCATGCCAACACCATCAGTGAAGAGACGGGTATGGGGAGGGACCGATGTTGGACAGGCTGTCCTATCCATCTCACCACCGGATACTCGGTGTTCGACTGGTGGGGATAGCTGATCGGCTGTCCTATCCATGCCGCCACCTAGCTTTTGACTCCTGGAGGGGATAGATGATGCGGCGCACACCAAACCCATGTGCACCACATGTGTCCTGTCATTCTGCTTTTTGAGGTTTGCTTTAGCGCAGATTCCCGTGGCTGTGCTTCAGGTCACCTGAACCAAACCGTTCAGCGCATTCGGTGGCACAGTGGCCGTTAAACGGTTCAGTCTTTTGGGAGCCTGTCTCTGCCTCCCTTTCCCCTTCCCTCTCCACTTTCTATTGTCCACCCACTGGGGCCCAACGCTTGGGCCCCAGATTCTGGGGAAGCCTCTGGAACTCAGGCCCGAAGAGGCCGTAGTGAATTCCTGAGTCCTGCATGTCCTCTGCAGAGGTACAGCTTCGCAAGGGGACCCCCGGGAACCGGGTCACTCGGAGGCAGATGACTGCCATCAGTCCCCTTCTTTTGCTGGTTGTCCCAGAGAAGGGCCCAAGGCTTCCCGGGTTGGGACCTGGGGATGCTAAACGTCAATCCAGGGAATGGGAGGGGCTCAGTCCTGTGCACAAGCCCTCACATGAGTTATCAGGAAAAAAAGACACCTCAGTAGAAACCCATCTGGGGCTGGAGTGTTTTGGGGAATCTGCTGCCATCATCTGTGGTGCTGATGGGTTGAGGAATCTGGGGGTGTAAGGGGGATGGCCATTTGCTGCACTGTGTCCTCTGTATGGCTCCTGCGTGTGCCAGAAAACGTGAGGCTGAGATGGTGTCGCAGTTTGCGGAAGACGCCCAAATGATGCAGCTGCTGGCGGATGAGAAGCGGAGGGTGTGTTTCCTCTGAAGTGGCGGGACAGCCCTCAAGTGGCGTGATGGTGCATGCGGTCCAGGGGTGCATGAACACGGTCGGGGCCTTTGTGCCGCCAAAGTGGACTCCTTGCCGTTGCAGTCCTCTCCACGGGCGTGCGCACCTGCCCATAGTGCTTTCGACTGGGGCGGTCATGGAAACATGGACGGGGGGGGTGAGATGCAAGAGTGGGGGTTTGCGTCCTACCCAGTGTTGTGCTGTGTCGCCACTTTCCGCTCCACCCACAAGGCGGCCCCCTAAGAGAAAAACAGCTGGCGTCCATCAACCCCAGCTCGACGGTTGGAGGGTAACCGACGGCTGTTCAGGGCTAATCGATGGCGTTTGGAGACCAGCAGTTTGGCGTCGCTCCATTCCTTGTTGCAAAACAGAAAAAGCAATCGTGGACGTCTCGTGTCCACTCATTCGTTGCATTTGATCTGGGAAAAGAAAGGGCAGGGGGTTAACCCTATGACCATTCCTTTTGTCTTAATGTGTTTGTACAGTGGCACTGCATGTGAACCAGGACTCCCCAGTCCACGCAGATGGTACGATCCCCCGGGTGTCTGCATTGTTTTGGGGGGCTGAGTGTCGCCCCTGTTGGCTGCTTTTGCTGGCGAAAGACCTCTGCAAGGGCACTTCTGCAAGAGGAAGGGGAGTAAACCATCAGAGCACAAGACCTGGGAAATGGTGGATTGTGGGTAATGTGCCACCGCGGTGGCCTTGGCCAAGAGATACAGCCTGAGGTTTCAGGTGCCAGAATTTTGCGGTCAACCAATGGCAGCCGGTTGTCAACCGACGGCAGTTGGTTGTCAACTGACCCTAATTCGACGGCAGTAATGTTCTGTTGAGGTCCAGGCGTATTAGAGTCTCGCCTCTCATCCTTGATTTTCATCGAGGACCACCCTGCCCTCGTCCTTCGTGGTGCCTTCGGGTTCAGGCCAGGACCAGCGCCAGGTCAGGTGACGTGCTTGACAGGTACAGAGTATGGGCATAGGGACACAAGCCGGCAGTGCAGTGCACACATGGCCCGGCGGAGGAGCCACACACCCTTTGCGGCATCCCTTCCCACGCACAGCTGTATGCCTGGGCTCTGCGGTGCCCCGGGCATGCACAGAAGTACAGAAGTGCGGGGGGATGCCTGGCTGATGGCAACGGGGGGCGCACTCCAATGGCAACAACATGATAACATAGCAACATGTCCCTGTGCGCCCATGGGGTTTGAGACTGACTGCTCAGCAGGATTGCCCACGGTGGCATTCGGTACAGTTGCGCAGTTGTGCGGCCAGTGCAATTGCGTGTCAAATGCAGTGGGTAATTTGATATGAGGACAGGATCATACTGGTCATCTCAAAACCTGTCATCATGGCCCATGTTCGGTGAGCAGTCCCGTGCGCCTGTCTCCCATAACTCTGCGCTGGCACTGTTTTGCCCCCTGCTCCCGCCCTGTCCGCTCTGTTCCCTTGGCCGCCTTCTGCCTCCCTGTCCCTCATGCTGTGACAGAAGATTCAACAGACTTGGGAGCGTTTGGAGATGTTGGAGCTTGATCTTGTGAACCTTTCGACCGCTGCCATTCTGAACGGGAAGCATGCAGCCGATAGCGAGGTTTCTGACTTTTGACCGTGAGGGCATTCGCAGAGTCCATACCCGAAAATCCCACTCGCCCCTCACCAACAGCCCCTTCCCTGTTCCTCTCCTCAGGCCCAATCATCCCATGCCCCGATGACATCCCTTCCCCCCTCCCTTGGCCCTGCTCCCCACCCCTCTCTCCAGGGCGAGTGAAATTGAACTGGGGGAGGGGTGGGGCCCCTGCCTACAGAATGTTTGTGCGTGGGGGCTCGGGGCTCGGGGCTTGAGGGCCCACAAGGTGCACAAGGCTATTTCCTGCATCTGAGTCTACAAGCAGTGCAGTAGCAAAGGGCTCCAAGGCCTAACCCTGGGTTTCGTACCTCGACCGTCCCGTGAGGTCAAGAAGGCGCCACGGAAACGGGCGCAACGCGCCGTCGTTTGTGGTAAACAAGACGTCACGTGTCACAAAAAGGGAACCCCCGTCGTCACACACCTTGCCCGCAGTGCACCCGCAGTGTGCCCGCAGTGCACCCGCAGTGTGCCCGCAGTGCAAAGTTTGTCCCAAGGGGTCCGCAAAAAACACGGTGAGTCCCACAGTGTGTTGCCAGGGGTCCAGAAGGAGTGCCAAGGCGCCAGTTCGAATTGTGTGCCGATTGTGTGCCCTGCTATCTGTCCCCACAGGAGGAGGCAGTTGCGAAGGAGCAGCTCAATGCATTGAAGGATCGGATTCAGTCAAAGTGGGAGCCCCCAAAGCAGATCTTTCAAGTGGCGGATGTCTCAAAGCGCTGCCAAACCGTCATCCGGGACAGTACCGGGTTCCAAGAGATCCAACAGATTCTGAAGGAGTTCGTTCAATTTTCCGTGGGTATGTGTTGCGACGTCCCCTCCGGGCAACGCACTTTGTGTGGGCAGGACCGCTACCCGAACGTTGCAGAAACATTCCGAAATTTAGAGGCACATTGCCACTTCACACGTATTACGACAAAGCTTTAAGTGGAACACCGCCATAGGCCACAAACTTTATCCCGCAACATTCTGCGCATTCCGGAATCGAGATATTCGTATCCCGAACATGGAATCCGGGTACGCCGTATTTCGATTCCGGAATACCGAGTACGAGCCTGCCCCTGAACACATCCACACCAATACATGCACCAACGGACCCACACCCACACCCATACCCAGGTCACGCAACACTGGCCACCAGCATCCACTGACCCGCACAAAGCGTGCGGCAGAACATCCAGCCGGCAACACCCAGAACACCGGGGAGCAGGTGCCCCAAGTCACTGCGTCCGAAGAAGCCACCCCACGTTGCGCAAACATACACACACACACACACACACACACACAGTCAACCCTTCCAAATTGGGTGCCAATTTCCCCGATTTGCCCCGATTTTGTGCCCCGATTTGTTGGATTCTTGGTGCCCTGTTAACAAGACAATTCTTAGTGTCCACGCGTCTTACTTCTTGTGCTTTTACCTCCATGGCCTATTGTATTCCTGTGCGTATTTGTCTTGTTGTGGCAGGCTTTGTTTATGCACGAAAAAACAAGTTTTCCATCAGGTTGACCACTCCAAGGCAAGTGGTAAAAATGTTCACAGGATTTGACCCAGTGTCATTCAGTTGCAGGACCGGAGCTGTGACCACTGGGATATTGACTGTGCCGGATATACATGGCTCAAGGACCATGTACAGACCGAAGGGTGAAAATTTTTTTTCGAAAATTGAGAGAGATTTAGGGTATCCACGCGACTCCAACTGTGCAACAACCAAAAGGAAGGTGTGTTTGGGGCCTGAGACCGATATCCAGGTCACTTGGAAGCTGTTTTGTTTTCAAAGCATGCTGAAAACCTGCTGAAAGGCGATTTGTTGCCACAATATGTTGTAAAATTCCGCCTCATTTTATTTGGGAGGGGGGGTTGCACCGTAGTGCACATGCCTGTTCACTTGTGTATGTATGTGTGTATGTCAGAGGGTCAAGGTCAGAGGAGGGCCTGAGTCCCAGCCCCACGCTCCATGTCGTTTGGTCTTGCCCTGCTCAGACCTCGACAAAAGTATCATCGGAACATCTTGTCTCCCCCGCGAAGACCTCGTCAAGGGCCTGCGCCAGCCTCTGGACTTTGTGAAGCAGCTGAACCTTCTGGCAACTCGCAAAAAGTGTGCCCACCGCAGACATCCTTGTCCCTGCGCGTCTCCATGGGATTCATCCCGTGCCCCCTGCCGCACTGCGCACATCCTGCCTTCATCTTGCGTCTCCTGCCTCTCTCCGGCTTTTCATGTGCCTTTGGGGGTGCTAATCCTGCGGCGCCTACGGCGCGCAATTCGGATGATTATCGTGGAACAGCGGAAATTGTACCCTTTGTGAACCGTACTTTTGAATGGGGAATGGTTATCGCAACAATTTACCCATTTTGCGTATTGTGCCTCGCCAGTGTGCCCGTCTGACCTACTTCCTTCACCCAGAATTGAGGAAATTTAATGCGGTGCTGATTACCCCACAGCGAATTAATTTTACCCTGCGGCACTTGCGGCGCGCAGGAAGCGCTCCCTTTGTCATCCGCCGGGCTCTGTTGGGCTCTGCACTTGCTGCAGTCCGCCTCATCCGCGCACCATCTCAGGTTTGAGGAGCGAGAGACCGTCACCCTTCACGGCCTTGAGCCATTAACGCCAGTGTTCAGTAAGACGTGCACACTCGAGCGGATCAAAAAGCACTACGAGGCCGGGCTGCGCAAACTTGAGACCCGGGAGGACTCCATGCGGGACAAGATCACAAAAATGGATGAGCTCTCCCACGACGTCAACAACCTGATGTCCTCTATTCATAGCGATTTGGACCCAATCACCAGTGAATTGCATGTGCTCCGCGGCACTTTTGAGGAGGTGTTTCGATGCAAACTGCTGTCAACTGCCTGCATCCAACCTACAGACGGAGGCATCCCCAGACCGCCCCTAGCCAATGGCCGACTCCTCTTTCACTTGTCTGTGTGTCAGGCCATGGCTGCCTCTGCGAAGGAAGATGAGATGTTGAAGAAGGTACTGCATGATTTTGTAACGGAGCAAACAGAGCCTCACGAGGCAGTGTTGGACAAAAAGCGGCAGAAGGGCTCCGACATTCTGCGGTTGAAGCAGCTGTTGAAAAAGAAGCAGCAGGATATCCAGGAAGACTTCCTGCGCCTTCTGAATGCTGAGGTATGGGGGTCACGTGTCACACAATCTTGATGCACACACATCATGATATATTTCACAGAATAGCCCCGAGCAATCATGGCCCATCCCACAGGTTGCCTACACTGAAACTGGCCTACATCAAGTCCTTTGGTTCACCCCGATGCATGGCACAGCTCCATGCAATATGCTTTGCCCTGGACGGTCTGGCATCTGCTTCGATGCACCCCCCCCCCCCCATGCCCCCCACCAGTGATGGAGAACACCCACCAGCGTTCGCGGTCTGGGAATGCCGGAATGCAAAGCGCTGTGAGCGCTGGTCGAGGAGCAGGTCGAGGAGCAGACACCCTGGGGGCACAACGCTGTGCTCTGTGATTGTGAGCAGTCGGACAGAAATGGCATTCTGACCAACCCCTCCCTCACCCTATCTGCATGCCTCCTAAACACATGACTCCCACAACTGCACATACTCCCTGGACTGTTTGACCAACAAGCAGGCCACACTCAACACGTTGCACTGACGCCAGTTGTACCGTACCCTACCCGTGGGGGGGGGGGTTACCGGGTAGAATTTCGGTGTCACACTCCATGCGAAATTTTGGTGCGCAATTTGTTCGGTGCATGGGGGGCGCCGAGGTGCAGCCCCTGACCCCAACACCCCCCCCATCCCCCCCCCCCCCCCCCTCTGGGGGGCCAAAATGTTTGAGAGGTCCATACCATCGTACAAGCCAATATGGAGAAATTCGTTGGCGCCACAGGCGCCAGAAAATTTTGGTGCCCCATTTAGAGGGGCCGGGAGAACCGGTTACCCCATGTGTTTATACTCAAAATGCTGAGTTTTTTCTCGCCATTTTCCCTGGACCCCCAAGAAGGCAGGATTTGGGCATCCACTTCTGATTTTGTGGCCACATCGATCTTTCCCGGTTGGGGATATGGACCTGCAATCCATGCACCTCAGTGCATGGCCCCTTGGGTGTGGGCGGCTACAACCACCATGACAGTGGTGAGGATGGAGAGTGGAGACCTCAGTTGTTGTATGCTAACCCCTTGGGCCACTGCGTCCCTGCCACTTTGTTCATAGCAAGGCTTATGAGAAACAACATTAGTGGAGATCATTATGAGATGATCGGCAAGGTTGCTTTTGGCGTGAGTAGACTGGGAGGTGGCTGCACGGGGTGCGTGGTGTAAATATTGCCTAGACACCACGGTGGTTCAAAGCAAGGGGTATTTTTTCGTCCTAGCCCCCCGCCCTTTTTCAAGGGGCCAAAATGTTTAGGGGGTGTCGGGAGCAAGCACTGCACCTGGGTGCCCGCCCCCCATGGTTCAGTGTTTTTAAGGATTTGCAAGGGTATGCATCAGGCTGTGCCTTTGCTCACTTGTACCATGCCAGAGGATTTGGTTAATGATATTTAGGTTCCCATGGAAGTCGCAGAAGTGCTGAAGTGGTCTTTCCTCATTTGTAGTGTTCCTGTGGCATTCAATGGGGTGCAGACAAGCGTGCTGGTTGATGCACCAGGAAAGTCCACCAGGAAAGAACAGCAACCGTCCACTGTTTCTCGTGAGCATCTTTTGCCGGCCCTGCAGAATTTGTTCGCTCATTTTTAAGAAATGGCACAGGTTTTGTCACGCCAGAATTTGTAATTTTCCTAGACAGGCAATCCCCCCCCCCCCCCCCGGGTACGGTGACCTGCCTATATTGGACACCAGCCCCTGATCATTCAGTGCCGCACTCCCAAACCCGAGGTCTGTTGTCGCCGCAGGAAACAGTCGCCTGCATCGTGCATGACAACGAGCGGATGATGCATTTGCGCGAGACGTTGGAGGTTGACGTCGCACGGCTGCGGGAGGTGGTGCAGTCACGGGTGGTGGGGATGGAGGCAGGCGGTGCGCTGCTGCAGAAGGAGCAGCGGCTGATCGAGGACCTCAGGCAGCACCTGCACATTCATTTGGATCAGCTGAAACAAGGTCCTCTCCAGGGCTTCCTCTGTGCTGGTGATCCCAAGGGATCCCGCTGCGTGTCCCGTGGCTGCCACATCACCTGTTGTGCTTTTTCTTTTTTGCGGGGGCATTGGCCAGAGTCCCACCCAACACCTCAGCACCAATCGGCAGCAACCCCCACGCACACCACGGACCCATCCATCCGTTCCCCCTCACGTGATTGGGCGAAAATTTGATCCGCGCTTTCGTCGCAAATTTTCGTTCCGTAGCCGCAAATGCCGTTGTCCTTTCATTCTGCGATGTATTGCAGCCAACCCTGCTGTCTTTTTGCCAGTACAGATTTCTTAACAAAAAAAGCTTGGAATCCTCATTGTGCAACATGGTATGGCAGCTGTTAGTTGCTGGGTGAATGCATTTGTGGGGTTGACAAAAACCTTACCCCTGAAATTTCAGATCAATATGGGGGGCAGCCCCCTCGACACCCCCCCCCTGGAACTCTGGCAGTGGCCCCTGCACCCACTCACGCTTTCTGTATGGGTAAGGAGGGACAGGCTCTGGTGGTCGTCGCTATTGGTGCTGGTGGTGGAGGCAGCCCCAGCTTCGGCGGCGGCGGTGGCGGCCGGTCTCCCTACGGCTGCTGGTGCTTCATGGCACTCGACCTCATCGACTGGTCATCCTTTGCGCATTTGTGCATCGGTGCAAATGTTGACGCAAGCATCAGTTGCCTCCCCAGGCCCTCGCAGTGAGCGCCATGTTTCTACATTGCAGTGCATGCTCAACGCAAAATTTCTTTGTGGTCCCTTTGCCTGGCTTCTGCCCACATGCACATGCTCGTGGTGGCTTTATGAAGTGGGGCTGTGTTGGTTTGTAGTGTTGGTGGAAGATTTGCATGTGACCATCGGGTGCAAGGCATGCCTGCACTTGGAAACGGGAGGCTAAGGGAAGCAATTGGCGATCCTGAGCCAAACATTCCATTCTCACTCATTAAACTGCCCCCCCCCCCCCCCACCCAGACCAACGGGCTGTGTATATTGTGGCAGGGCCTCGGGGGCAGTTCCCCAGTGCGCTCAACCGTGATGTCAATGGTTTCATGTTTGCAGGTGTGACACCCTTTTGGCAAATCCGAAGGGGAGGGGGAAGTACTATTTCCCTGTTCTGGGATAGTACGAACTGAAATTGCGAATAAAATTGTGCCACTCATCTCCGCTTTGGAGACTCTGATACAGCAAGGGTTGTGTGCCATCCAGAGTGCACCATCGTTCTCTTCTTGGCAAACAACAATGGCTGGACCAGCAACGCGACCGTCTGTATGACGACGGGGGTTCCCTTTTTGTAACATGTGACGTCTTGTTTACCACAAACGACGGCGCATTGCGCCCGTTTCCATGGCGCCTTCTTGACCTCACGGGATGGTCGAGGTACGAAACGCGGGGCTCCGGCTCCGAGGAGAAGTGGTCCGCATGTGCTCACCAGACGATGAGTAGTCTCTCACACAAGGGGTATGCAACCAAAATGCAAAACGGGTGGAACCGAGAAACGAACTGCCATTGTTTCCATACCAGCTTGTCTTTGATGACGGTCCACAATTTGGCACATGACCCTGCTGTGCCGCAGCTGCAGAGCTGCTCAGTTGCACAGTACAAGGAGCATTCTTGCGGCCTCATCCATAGCATAGCCCCCACAGCCTATTGCCCACAGTGTGTCTGTTTCTGTGGGTTCTGTTTCATGTTGCCTTTTGTTTCAGATGCAATTGCGATTTTGGGGAGGACCCAGGAGAACAATTATCAGTTGATCCAGAAGCATTACAAGTGCTTAGAAATGTACTACAACGACGTGATGCAACTGCTGCAGGTGCGTCTAATGCAGCAGCTGCAGATGTGGCAAGCCATTGACCTAGCGTATCTTCTTCTGCTTAGCAATCGTCAGTTTGTGGCGGTTGGAGAGAACCAGACGGCGGTCGGAGAGTGCCTGACGGCGGTTGAGAGAAATTGCAGGCAGTTGGAGTGGATGTGATTGATGATTGATGAATATCGATAATAATCGACAGTTCTGATGTTATCAATAATTATCGATGATTTTTTGAGGTAAATATTTATTTTGGATAAATATTTGGCAAAAGTATGATCGTGGCCCCCCCCCACCCCCACTACCGGGTGGGTGTTGAAGGGGAAGTAAGGACACCCCCCCCTCTATTTTGAGGCTGGGGAACTCAAAAAAACATGTTTGAGAAGGTATTTGGATGGGTTAGGGGAGGGTTTTTGGGCCTACTAAGGGGTTGGAAGGGCTAAAATAGGGCATGACATCATTGATGACAGACTCTGACCCAGACGTCAAAAAACAGGTAATTTAGGGACAAAAGTGGTGATGTCAGCCATATTTCACCACTAAAGGTGACCATGAATGAGGAAAATGAACAAAAGGAAGGTGAAAATTTCCGACTTGCATGGTTTGGGGGGTCTAAAGGGTAGGGATGGGCTATTTTTCGGGGTAAAGTAGCTATTTTTAGCATTCTTTTTTTTTCATAATTTTGCCCTCATACAGCTCTCCCACTGTCCCAAGGCACTCTAAAACCTATTTTTTGGACACCCCCCGCCCCCAAAATAGGGGGATGGGACCCTTAAACCCAACCCAAAGTGCTCCCGGTAGTGGGGGGTTGGGGATGGGAGGGCACGATCATATTGTAGCCAAATATTTATTGTACAATGCAAAGGCCTGGATTTCCTATCTCATTCCAATTCATGCACTCTCAACTTTCTAAAGGTAATGTGTCCGAGCTAAGTCTGGTGTAGAAAGTGTCCCAAGTACTCTCTGATGGTCTTCTGGAGTGCAATATGTATGCCAATGCATGGTAAAATAAGAGGGACTTAGTGTGTGGCCACCACTGAGCAAGTGGCAGGAAGAAAGACCCCAAGCAAGAGGATACCCGATCTTCTCCAGTGTCTCGCAATGTGTGTGCGAATGTGCGCGTGCGTGCGTGTGTACGAGATCACGATGAATTCTTCATCCACTCAGTGCGCGCAGTGACAGCCTGGTGTCCTTGGTTCGATTTTGTCGGGGCACTGTATGTCGCAGAAGTGGAATGAAACGACTAGTCCAGGGACCACCTCTGTGGTGCATCTTTTGGACGGCTGGTCCAGAAACGGCGCTGGCGCGTGTCCGGGGTCACTGCTCAGTGCTTCCTGAAGCGAAGGACTTAGAACGCGTGGGGAAAGGCACGTCTCAGACAGCAAAAGCTTGAACCTGATGCAGTTTCCTCATTCACCTTCAGCGGGCTGCCGAGTGGCGCCCCAATTGCACGCCGGCACCGCCTTAACAACGGTCAGTTTTGGGGTTGAAGCTGTTGAACCACCATCGGAGCGTTGTCCCCAATCCATCGCGAATCCGCCTCCACGCCATCTCTTTGCCCCCCCCCCCCCCCCCCCAACCGCCAAATGCGATTCAGCTGGAACCTTCAGACTACTTTTTCAGGTCGACCCTTAAGACAACGAGATTTCCCTCTTCTTTCACTAAGCACCGCCCTTTGAGGACAGCCCCCTGGCCCGGCGGTCAACCGCCAACCGTCGGCGCTTAATGGCCCATCTTGTGTTCATTAGGCACCGACAGCGGGTGGAGGTTCATATGTCCTGTCTTTGCCAGTGACACGCCCCAAAAGGATGCGTTTTGCTGTGCGTGGTGCCTTGCAGCCTCCAGGGGTGGGGGGTTAGGTCCGCAGTTTTTGCAATTTCCCGCAATTTTTCCGCAACTGCTTTTTGCTTGTCCCCCTCGCGTGCTTCTTGGTGCCCTGCGTGTCGCGTGTGCAAATGTGTTGCGCCTTGAGGCGTCGGGAGGTTTGGTTACGGCACCGCAATATTTCCGCAATTTTTTTGTCGCAATTGGATTTGACGCTCCCTGACTGCACTCCCCCCCCCCCGGGCTGCGGCCTCTGCAGTGCTTTCCCCACGACGGTTTGGGGTAAGGCGCAAAGGAACGAGATTTTTGTCTCCCCTGAAGGACCGCCCGGAGATGTACAGGCGATGTTTCCTTGTCCAAATGCGAGGGTACCGTAAGTTCGTCAGTGCGCCTCAAAGGGCGCCAGCGGAGCACAGCAGAGGCCACGCACTGCGTTGGGTCTGGAGGAGCGCAGGGACGTAGATCCCCCGCCGCACGGGGCCCTGTCCTGTCGCCCCCCGACCCCCCCCCCCCGTCCCGCTCTGCCGTGCGCACGGTCATGGCCCCGTCCGTCCCCTTGGCAGGCGCAGCAGAACCAGCTCCAAGAGGCGGAGGACGTCCTGGCGGGGGGGTGCCAGAAGACCCGCAGTATGTTCTCGTTGGTGGACGCCTTCACGTCGCACGACCGGCAGGTCCAAAAGCAGGAGCAGATTGTGAAGAGGAAGCAGCAGGTCTCGCCCGGGGGACGGGGGGGGTCTGCGGGGGGGGGGGGGGGGGGGGCAGTCCGTACGGTGCCTGGGCGGCTTGTGGAAGATGACGTTTGGAAGCCCCAAACCAATGCGGACACTCGGAAGTACCAAGGGTCACACTTCCTCAATGCCCCCCACCCCCACCCTTTCCAGTTTCCCCCTCTGTCCTCCTTCATTCAGACATTTGGGGGCACGCCGTAAGGGTTTGCATGCCCCCTTCCCCCCTGTTCGGCAACATGGAGGGATTTCGTCAGGCGACAATTTGTGGGGAAAATTCCGTTTTCACTTTGGTGCCGAAAATCCCCCCCCCCCGACATTTTTTTTGCCCAATCTGGGGTACTTCCTGCTCCTTGTGCCTCCTCCGTGGTGGTGGAGGCCAGGTATTGTTTGCTCTGTTGTCGGCAATCCGTCTGTGTGTCACGTCCGTCCGTCTTGCTCGCTTGGGAGGGAGAAGTTGGTCGTCTTCGAAAAATGATTCCGAGTTTGGTTTGGGTGCAAAAAAAAAAAAGGCCACATTTTTTGACAGTTGGCGGTGTTGAAGTTTCTCGCGTCGGTTTGGCCCTGCACCAAAATTGGAGGTGTGCCGAAATTTTCGCCTCACGAAATTTTCCCCCGCCCAAACTGTCCCCAGACCAAATCCCCCCCTCCCCCCTGTACGCCACGGTACCCATGGAGATTTTGCCGCATGGCTGTACACAGTGGCTCAAATTCCTACCAAGAGAGCCCAAATTCATACGAACATGGCCCAGGGCAGGAGAACGAGAATTTGTATTGGCATGACCGTGAAATGAGGAAAGACTTACATTTGCGCCTCTGAGGTGGCCGTCGCCCACACAACCACGAATATTGACGCTGCATATGGTCCCCCCCCCCCATTTTCAGAGTTTTACGCCATACCTCATGGTGTTGTGCTTTGCAGGTTTGCCATCCCCACCCCCTCAACCCCCCTGGTCTGGCCATCACTGCATGCCCCCTTGCCTCATCTTCAACAAAGTCTTTGTTGGGGCGCTGTATAGTAACACCGCGTGACTGTGAATTGTGGAGGGCTGTGAAGTCTGCGGGGCGCTTTGCGGTGTTTGGGTGGTCGTGAACGGGGTGCGATGGTGTGCGCCTGGCCCCCTCCCCTGAGGACTGAGGCTGCGCCCCCAACCGCTTCCGTCCGGGTCCAACCATTCTCCAACCGTCTCCAATGACCAGAAATGTGCCCAAATGCACTGCCAATCGCCAGTCACCGGCTTAGCTGCGGGGCTCAGACTTATTCCTCTTCAAGCACAGCCCCCCCCTCCCCCCCCCGCAGACGCCAGAGGAGGCCAACGGCGAGGGCAGTTGCCCTCCTCCCTGTGGACCCGACACGGAGCAGTGAAGCAGGGACAGTCCGGGGGCCCCGTTGGCGCAACCTTCCAAGGGAAAGGAAGGGTGGGGAGGGAGGTAAGGATAGGTCGGGCGGGGAGAGGGAGGGCACAAGGTGGCGAGAGGCCGATGGGCCGCCGCCTATCGAGGGAAAGGGTTCAAGGAAAGGGCACCAGTAAGCGGCCATCAGCCAATGGGCGCCGCCAGCTGCAGACAGCAACACAACCAGGCGCCATGCCAAATCCCCCCCCAGACGCCCGCTTTGGCCCAAGCCCCCCGACGCCCGGACCAGACCCCTCTTTCATGCATTGGGGGTTGGGGTGCAGCAACCCCCCCGACCCCCTCGGGCGCCCATGTCAGGGCTGCAATACACATCTTCCGCCGTGCTGACCCCTCATGTCTGTCAGGAGCTGGCGGCGACGTACGAAGCGCTGCAAGGGATCAAGGAGCGCTTTCTGATGCTGTTCCACTACTCCAATTCACTGGGGGTTGTGGAGTTCCTGGCGAAGTACAACAAAACGAAGTACGGCCGCTTGATCTCTACCAACACCATCCAAGACCCTTTGGAGTCCTTCTATTGGCCCGAGTGGCAGGAACTGTTGCCTGGCGACTCGCCCCCCCCCAGCCCCACCGCTCGCAGAGGGTCCACCACCTCGCCCTCAGCGAGTCGGGTCTCCACCACCTCGCCGCCCCCAGCGAGTCGGGTCTCCACCACCTCGCCCCCAGCGAGTCGGGCGTCCTCGTCGAGCCCCAAGGCACGTCAAGCGTGATTTATCCCTCTGGTACTTGTATGTGGGGGGGGGGGGAGCTGCAGAACGTCGCATTACATGGCAGGGTTGCAAGTGGATTGGCGGGGGTGGGGTGGGGGGCGACGAGGCGGGGGTGCGGGGGGCAGAGGGGGGAGACGACCCCCCACTGATCCCCCCCCCCTCCCAGCACTCGGCTTTTGTGGCACAACCCTTCAAGCACTGAACCCCCGCCCTGCCCAGTCGTTGGCCCTTTGGAGGGGATGGCGGGGTTTTTGTTCCCGAACGTCTGCAGGGAGTGGAGCACTCTGCTGCTGGGGCTCGACAACAGACCGGATGTTCTGCTGGGGCTCGACAACAGACCGGATGTTCTTTGCTGCATCGGCTTTTGCATCCAGAGGAGGCAGACACTGCGCACAGCACAACTGAAAATTGTGTTGTTTGGAAGTGCGGCCCGCAGGTGCGCAACACACTACTCACAGCGCGCATTTAGACACATAGCCCTCCCGGCTTGCATTACCCATATGCAAGGCCATCCCCGCCATTGCCATTTGGTAATCACGCCTTCGGCACACCACACCGCACCACACCAAAACCACGCCACGCCACGCCACGCCACGCCACGCCACACCACACCACACCACACAACACACTACACAACACACACGTTGGTGTTTGGGACAGCTGTCCCCACGTACTCTGGTCTTAGTTCAGGGCCGCCCTAGGGACACCCTGCCGTTCAGCCAGCTGGTGTAGTTGAAGTTCTCGCAACGCCCACTCCATTGTGCCCCTGGGCCCTGAGCAGGCTTTGATGAGGCCGTTGCAAGCTCTAGTGTGGGCCAATCAGACCTTCTGTGATTCCAACCTGTCGGATGAACTCCGTCCCCATATCGCATGGTCTTGCTAGCCCCATATGAGCCACCCGCAAGGATGGCGTTGCGATGGATGCCAACCACTACTCTAGGACTGTGGAGTCCCACATTTGGCTTTGCACATGTGATGCCCTGGGCCCTACGTAGGTGCTCCGTTACGTGTGCAGGCCCTCCCGGGCTGGCCGCCACTCATGGGATTGCATGCGGCACGGTGCTCATATTGCACCCAAATGGGGATTGCCGCCTGCTCCTGGAGCCACTCCTGCAATTCCGTTGCGGCCAGCAGATAGTGGTCCCAGAACTTTACTGCAGGCAGGAAGGCATAAGGGCTGCACAACATCTAGGTGGGGTCCGCTTGCGGCTCCTCCCTAGTGGCGGCATCTACCCGCACATTGATGGTGGTGATCCATTGCAAGGCGTGACCACGATGAACAAGGGAACGCTAGACATGGCCCTCCATGCCCCGCAAGTGCCGCCGTTGGAGTTGGGCCCCACCCTCAGGACACACCTGCGGGAGCATTTCAGGGTCAACATAACGCTTTAACCCCATCGGGCCCCCACAGCGACGCCCCAAGACTTGCAGCAGCGTTTGGAGCGGGGTGTCTGGTTCCATGACCTACCGCCGCTGGCCACTATCCGTGGGGCCATCATAGCAACACGTAACCACCACCCTGGCGGGAATGGTCATGGTGCTTGCATATAAGCAGCGCCAAGACAATACAGCACAAGGGTAGCCTCCAGAGTGGGGACCGATGAGGAGGGCTCAGAGTCTACGCACCTACGAGGAGGGCGGACCACCTGTATGCGCATACCCTAGGGGCAAAGCGCTTGGCCCCAAAGGGGTGCCCTGGGAACTTGTGGGTCAGGCACCGGGCCGGGTACCTGAAGAGTGCTACTCCCTCTGGTCACAGCTCTATCCACACCTCCGCCGGCTTGGCGGCTGTGATGGTTAGCACCATGTCGCGCGTGGGACACCCACTCCCAATAGCGCTGTCCCAGTGGCGCGCACTGCTATACCATCGTGGGACCCTCCGTGTTGGTGTGGTGTGTAGTGTGGCGTGGCCCGGCGTGGCGTGGCGAGGTGCAGCGGGGTGTGGCGTGGCGTGTGGCATGTGCAAGGGGGGCTCGAATTCCAGACCCCAACCCCCCCCCCCCCGCTCCAGACCCCCCCAAAGTTTTCAAACCCGTCTTTCTCCAATTTGAGATTTTGGGGGAAAGGGTCGGCGCTGAAGGCGCCGAAGATTTTTTTTTGCCCTTCCTGAGAGGGTATTTTTTTTTTTTTGCCCTATGTGTCTATGCTCAAAATACTCAGAATTTTGTGGAGAATTGAAAAATGTTTGCAAAACGCAGAAAAATTTTTTGACCCCTGTCTTGACCTCCGGGTCTGACCTTGGCTGATGGGAGCCTGAGCCAATGGGCAAATTTTTTCTGAAGATATTTTTTCCCCCATTTGTGTATGTTCAAAATGATCAGCGCGTCGTGGGGATCATTTTGAGGTATGTATGTTGGGGTACCCACTGACCCCCCTCTAGGGACCCCGGCGGCTGACCGCCCGACCCACCTAACCCCCCCCCCCACCTCCAGACCCCCAAAAGTTTTCACACCCGGTTGGGGTCTCGAATTTGAACAGGCCGCCGCCCTTGGGCATGTGGCATGGCGTGGTGTGGGGTGGTGTCCTGTGGTGTGTTGTGATGTCGCGTTGTTGTTGTTTGCCAGCCAGCAATGCGGTGTGCGCGCGGCAGAAACAAAGCATCAGTGGCGAGGGGGAAAGAATGTAAAGAAGGAGACAGAACTAACAATCGTCAGGGCAGCGCTCTACCAAAAAGCCGGATGAAAATTACTGTGTAACAAAACATGACCCTTTCCCAGACCCTAACCCCCAATCATGACATAATGATGGGAGGGAATGCTGTCGTGGGGAACAAGATGCGGAGTGCCCAACAGAGCCTAACAAGGGGGGGGGGACGTTGATCTCGTATTGCAATCCCCCCCCCCCCCCCCGCTCAGCGGCCACTGGCCCACAGATACTGCGACGGGGGTGTGGTGTACCCAGACTGAGGAAGCGGCCCCCCTTGTGACTCAGCTTGAAGATTGTACATATTGTGGACACGTGTATCCTATTCGCATATGCAAGTATGCACTCCTGCAGTGTTGAGTCTCACTGTTTGGGTTTGACCCTTTTATCAACTCCGCCGCACCGTCTTCCTTTTGGGGGGACTTTTGGCCGCTTCACGGCCCCTTCATTTTAGTCCGGCACCACTATACCTTAAGGCGCTCCTTGGTGATTCGGTGCCTTTCTTCTGGCGCCGCGGGGGAGAGCCTGCCAGTTTGGTGGCGGTTACCAGTCGACCGACGGCAGTTACCGACCAACCGCTATTGGTTAATTACCAAATGCTGGCTGTGTTGCATAGCAAGTGTTGGTGACCCAGGATTTTTGGGCCGACAGGGACCGCCCTGCTGAGCGTTCAATTCAGCCCTTTTGGGAGTCTGCTGTGGCACCGTGACTTGTGACCCATTTTACGGATTGCATGCCCAACCGTTTCATTGACAGGATTCCGGGTGCTGAGTTTCAAAAATGCAGCCCACTGTTATAGCTTGGCGCATAGCCCCTGCCTGTCTGTCTGCGGGGCTGACCGGTCCGCTTGGGGGCCGACCCAGGGGCTTCACTTTGGGACAGTTGCCAAAACAGCGCGCAGGCCGGGGCGCCGGGCTGACATGCCTCTTTTGACACGTACCATACCCATCTCTAGGCCCCTCGTTAGGCCCTTTAATAGGCAATGTTGTCGCACTGCATGCACACTGCGTGCCACAGCAGGGCACTGGCTCACAGCTGCAGATGTTTGTCTTCAACTTGTTTTGGCAGCTGGAAGTAGGTGCGGGAGACTGTCCCATAGGGAAGACTAATCCTGCGGCGCCCAATTTGGGTAATTATCATGGAACATCGGAAATTGTGCCCTTTGCGAGCCGTACTTTTGAGTGGGGAGCGGTTATCGCAGCATTTCTGTCCGTTTTGAGTCTTTTGCCTCGCCATTGTGCCCTCTGACCTACTTCCTTCACCCAGAATTGAGGAAATTTAACGCCGTGCTAATTACCCCACAGCGAATTAATTTTACCCCGCGGCGCCCGTGGCGCACCTGCGGCGCGCAGGAAGCGTTCCCATAGCTCAAGACGTGCACAGAGACCTTTTGCATACCACAGACCGGGAGTTGTGCATGAGTGCTGTGGGCATGCCCGCACTGCAACCATGTTCCCATGGCCCTGTCGAAGTATCTGACCATTTCTGCCCGTGACCCACACTGATCCGCCTCCTTGTTGTCAGGGGCCCGCCTCGTGCCCATAAGTGCGCGGACCACGTCCTCCGACCTCCCCTGATGCGAGCCTCCATGTGCCTGTACCCTGAGCACTGTGCCGTCCAGGCAGAGGCGCCCCTCAGCCCTCGTGCACGTGCGCTTATTGGTGTTTGGTCTGAATTTCTGCTGCTTTCGAGGGCCCTCGTCTGGGGCTTCCCCCAACGGGCACATGTACGGCAATGTGTTGTAGTGTACGAACCGCGCCCCGGTACCCCCCCGCCCCCACACACAAAAACCGTCGTGTGAAGGCAGGCGCGGCTGGAGCACAGTGGAGGGACCTTTTGACACCTGACCTTTTGAGGCCCCCGAACATCGTCCAGTTTGACAGGGAACCCTGGTTATAACGTGCTTAGCCCCCTGGCCCTGACCCGGTGTATTTGGGGCTTGGCCTGCGGCGTTTACCCTTTAGCCACCAGCAAATCACCGTCAGGCCCAAATGCCGTGCAAGCTCCAAGTCGCCCGTCGTGAAACGCAGGCCTTGTTTGCGACATTGGCATTCAGAAAGGAGGGGCTGGGCTGTGCCCGCTGGGGTGCGTGTGCAGTTGTTAGATGTACATAGGCGGTGTGTGCCTCTGGGCCACAGACGCAACACGCGCATACTGTGGGGTCAGGGTACTTGTTTGCACTGATTGCTGCGCCAAGAGATTCGCGAACGCTTGTCTGAACACTGCGTGTGCCTGCCCCCGTTGACTCCAGCCTTTTCACTGGGATACGATGTGCACTCCCCCGCCCCAACCTCCCCGTCCCCAACTCGGCCCAGATTTGAGCCACGACAAAGTGAATGTGCTTGCCATGGGCTGTGGGCACCCCTTTCTGGAGTCAGCAAACACACTCAGAGAATGCACGGTCGAAGCAGTGCCAACCTGTGCGATGGCGCAGGTCCAAACTGCCCAAGAAAAGCAACACAAACACCCAAGACCCAGCAAGACGTGCACAACAGATGGCAATATGAACCAGGTACCGGTGCCCACTTGGCTTGCGGGGCCAAAAAATGGCAAGATGAATCTATGGGTCTCAGCAATACAGGAGACTACGTGAGCTTCACCATCAACAGAAGGCCGTTAGGCGTGGCACTGCGTAGTGCATATGCAAGGGGTAGACCAAGCAGGTAGTGAACAGAGACAGCTCCCCAGGTAAAGCTGGGACACATGCCAAATGTGGAGCCCTCGTTTGTACTATATGCCCTACTTCTTGAACCAGGCGGTTGCCTGAGAGCTCACATTACACTCTTTGAACTTGTTGAGCCTGGAAAAAAAATGGCTTTTAAAAACTGATTGTGGACCACTTGGGATGCCATCACAAGCTGTTTCGGCACATTTTGAGCTGGCTAGGGCCTGTAACGGCCCTCCCAATGGTCGGGAGACATGGGTGTGCAACCGCTATGTCATGCAGGGTGGTTCCACCATCCAGCACTGGACCCCCACACATGTAGAGGCTTTGTATGCTGCGCATCTGCGAGCCCATGCTCTCCCCTGGGGTAGTGCATATAATCCCACACAGGGCAGAAGTGCACACCCCTCTTTCCCCTTGTCAGAACAGCGTGGTACCCCCCCCCCCCTTTGCAATAGCAACGCCCTTGTCAGAGCAACAGTAGGTGTTGTTTCCGTCAACATTTGGGACTCCCTACTGCCCCCCTCAGCATGACAGGATGATGAAGTTTGCCCTTCTTTTCCACCAAGGCGGCTCTGCGCCATCCGCAACCCATGGAGCCCATGTGGTGACCGGTCAGACCAGCCTACAGCAGACCCAGCGTGCAGCGATACAAACAAACCGCAACCAGCACAACACCCGTGGCGCGCAGTGGCGGGGCGGGAAGTAGAAGGGGGGCGGAAACAGAAGAGTGAAGCAAGCGCAAGAGGACCTGATGGTGAGATCTCTCGTCCGACAGGGGTGGTGCCATTCCGAGGAGACGAAGGGTGTAGGCACACGAGAGCACAGGTTTTCACATGTTGCGCACAGCAAAGTCAGACCAAAAGTCAGGGCCGAAGGTGCTGGTGTTTAGACCAGGGTGGTGCATCACTCAAGGGAGGACGTCCATGTATTTCTCCAATGGGCTCGTTGGGGAAGACTCTCCACATACATCAAGAAAGCCTGCATATACCCGCAGTGTGGTGAAGTGTTGCCAGGGTGAGAAAGTGTAGGCAGCACCTGAGATGTCTCGTGTCTGGACTTAAATCTCCATCTACAGGGCTCCAGGGCGTTGGGCAGGGGCGCCATGCCATGACCCGCGGGCCTGCAAATGCTTCATATCACCAGCAGCACGCCAGTTGCTTCAATGGGGGAGGCGGTCACATGAAGCAATGTTCTGTTCAATCCGAAGTTACGATGCAGCCACAAGTTTATTGCTGTATGGAGACCTGCTGCTTTCCAGGGCCCCTCTTTAGAGCTTTCCTCACCAGGAGGTGCTCAACAAGTACTGTAGTCCTAGTCCTACCAACCTGCCTTTTTGATTTTTTTCCAACAATTTTAAACAGACTACGAAAACCTTTTTGGTTTTTATTTCCAAAGAAGAAGAAGAAGAAAAGAAGGTTCAAAAAAGTCTCCAAACAAAATTCAAAAACACCAGCACCACACACACACACACACACACACACACACACACACACACCCTGTGGTACCAATTGTCTCTTTGTGTGTCCGATACTCTAAGAGTATCTGTTGGAGGAAGGGGATCCAATGTCTAGACCCTTTGTCAACCTGAAATGGTGATCTGTTGCTGCAAATGGGTAGTACCAAAGCTCTGGTCGCCTTTTCTCTCTCCGGTCTCCCCACAATCTGCACAACTCTTCGACTGCCGGGGAGGGGGGGGGGGGGTACTGCAGCGCAGCAAATGTGGATGTGGATGCATCGGCAAAGGGGATTATTGGCGATGTGAACAAAACGTGTGGTAAGGAAAGGGAAGGGCACCCCCACCCCACCTCCGTGAGTCACATGGGCTTAGTCGCACGGGGTCCTCTCACCTGACGCTAATTAATGGTCAGTGGAAGGATATTGAATGGGGTATTGGGTGGAACAAGGTGGGGGGTCCTTAAGGCGGAAGAGGAAAGCCGATGTGGACACTCAGCACAGAGCAACAACATATTTTACGTGCATTGTAAGGTCTGCCATGAATAGGTTGCAGGCAAATTGTTGGACGGAGCCTCCGGCAGACCCTGTCCAACAGAGCCGTCCACAAGGTGCAATGGGGACTTCCCGCTGGTTGACGAAGCTGTGCTGTAACCCTATCAGCTCCATGCCCAGTCACCCAAAGGGGCCAGCATTCCACGAGAGACGTTGCAGATGATGTCCGGCCCATATCCCTGTCAGGCCTGACAGCCCTGGTGGGAATCAGTGTTTGTTTGTGATTCAGGGGCCCGATACCCGCCCAGTCCGAACAGCACACCATTGACAGCCCCACGTGCTGCTGTTTTCATTTCCCTTTTGTGCGCGTCACACATGATCCTGTTTGCTGGGGCGTCCGTATCCAGCTTTTGCACAAAACTAGCACCCCGTTGTGGCGTCTGCTATGCTTATGGATGGGCCCCCTTGGGGCAAACCCGGTATTTTCAGTGTGGCAAGCGCAGTCCAGGTGGCATGAGCACGGCATGGGGCATGGGGCGGCACGTGACCAGAAGTCGAGGGCTGTGGGGATGATCCCGCTTTGTTGCAGTCGTTTGCAGACGGCTCCATGAATTTTTTCTTTGGGTTGAATGTTAAGCACGGCAACGTCTACAAACAGACCCCGCCGACTGGATCACTTCTGCATATCACCCGTGCCACACTGGGCCCCGATGCCAGCTCAGGTATGCTTTGTGGATGATGGTGGAAGGATTGTCCCATTCAGCCACTGCCCCGGCAGCCTCACAAGCAGTCATGAAGTTTTGGAATGGGGTGTGGGGCATGCGCCATGGCGTGGGCATGTGCCGTGCGCCCCACATTGCACAAGGTATGGCCCCAGAGGGAAATTTGGCCTCCACCAAAGACTTGACAACAAGTGCACAAGTGAATCAACTGTGGGACCCCAAGAGCAACCGTATCAAGAATCACAAGGCAGTTGGCTGTCAGCAGACTCAGCGCCGTCACTGCTGTCATTTGGATTGATGGGAGGAGTGCTCCCCAGTGCCATCGCAGCTGAGCAGGTGCTGATGATGGAGGGGGAGTCAAGAACAATGTATTTGGACGGGAACTGATGCTTTCCTGAAGAGTGCAGCTCTCGCTGGCTGGCAAAGCGCAAGCAGGGTCCCGAGTGCAAGGAGCGGCCTGGTGCGGCCTGTCTGGAGGGCCGGCCAGGGTGTATGGCTGTTGTGGCTACATAGCCTTCGGCAGCCTATGTTGTCTGGGGGATGGGCTGGGGACCAGTGAGGGATATGTCATGGCACACTCGTCAGTGGTGGTGAACACCCTCCAAACTGCACTATGGTGGGAATGACTGAATGTGAAGCATGGTACTGGCATAGGAGGGGCGCCATGGGGGCAGAAGCAGCACTTGAGCAGAGGGACAACGGTCCCACTCTCACCTGCCAAAAATATGTTCCCTACCTGTCTGTGGAAAAGCAATGTAGACAGTTCTCTCCTGAAACCCCCAGACCAGTGCGTACAACCGGACGTACCCCACTCCCCTTTGACTAGCCCCTTGCACCCCAGGAACACTAACTTCCCGCTTCCGGAAGTTAGTGGGAAGTGTAATGGCCAAATTGGCTCCTCGGTCTGCAGCAGCTGCCGGGGCACGGGGGTTGCGTCCCGTTGGTTGTGGTGCTGTATGTGCCATGACTGGGCCATCCCGAAGAGTACATGCGCTCTATGTGGCACAGTCACAGTGATACTGCAACATGCTCTGCCATTTTCTGGATTTTTGCCATTTTTTTGGGTCAATGGACTATTTTCCCCACCTGCCTGTTGCACGTTCCCCCCATTTTCCCCATTTCCCCCCACATCACCCCATTTTCCCCCATTTCCTCCTATTTTTCCTTTCTCCCCATTTTGTAGCGGGAAGTTGAGCGGGAGGTGGACATGTCAGGTGGAGCGGGTCCTCGCAAGCCCCATTCCCTTCTTGAAAGGCAAACACATACGTGCACCCGGAAGCACCAACTGGCATACTCTTTGAGCCTTTATGGCATACCCCCGCTGCACAGCCCCTGGAGGGCGGGGACCCAAAAAAAGTCCATGGCGCCGAAGAACATTTCCTCTGGTTCCAATGGAGTTGTAGTGGAAAGGTCAGGTTTGGGTCCTGGCACATAGCCCCCCCCCCCCCCCTCACAACTGAATTGAGTTCGACTCGCATGAGGTCAGGATCGTGCTTGGTTGTTTGAAAACCTGACATCATGGCCCCCCCACGGGGGAGGGGGGGGGGGGCATCATTGGGTGACTGTCTCTCCCGTGGGTGGGGGCACCGTCGTGTGTTCTGTGGGGACTGTCTAAGTGGGTGGGGGGGGGTGGGCAACCGGCACAGTTGTTCTGCCTTTATGGCAACGCGCCCCGTCCCGTGAACCCGTGGCATACCTTCACGCACTGTCACAGGCCGGGTGACCCTGAAGGTCTGGAACTGTGCAACACAGAAATGGTTCGTCATCTGCACCCTCAACGCTGGCACCACAAACCAGTGTACGTTGGACTTAGCCTTTTCGGTATGTGGTCCGATGGTAGGAGTTTGGGCGTGCTGCGCTGTGGTAGGGTGGTCCGTGATTGCTCTTGAGAAACCGCATGTAGTGCAAGCGTACCAATGGCGGCAGGTGCTGCATTGGCTCGACTGCCGCCAATTTCTGGACGAACTCCGTACCATACAGTTTCTTGCCATATCCTACCCTACACCTGCCCTACACCTGTCCCACACCTGCCCTGTACTACACCATCTCCTTTACGGCCGCATAAACCCTTATGCCTGCACTGTACCTGCCCTGTATTTGCCCTACATCTGCCCTACAGAACTGCGTTGTACCAGTCCTCATTCCTTGTTCCGTCTCATCCTTCCTCGTTTGCAAGGCTGGAGCAGAGGTCAAGTTCGCCACAGAGGGAGCTCCTTCTGAAGTCCATTTGACTGGATTCTACGAAGCACTTCAAGAAGACGACGATTTTTTGGAGGGAGCGGAGGAGGAGGCCGAGGACGAGGAGGACGAGGAGGACGAGGAGGAGGAGGACGAGGAGGAGGAGGAGGAGGACGAGGAGGAGCCGGTCATGCCTTCCAAGAAGCGGAAAGGGGCAATTGAAGTGGTGCAGATTCCGAGCAAGAAGGCGAAGCAAAGGCGATAGGCCGGGTGCAACGAAAAGTGCTGCAACGGGGGCCATGACAGGTCCAGTACAGATCCGACAATGCCAGAGATGTACCTGGGCTCTTGATAAGTGTATTTGCGAACGCACAATGCCCGCTAAGTGCATGTGCAGTGGACGGCACAGCGCTAGAGCGGCTCTGGAGGGTTTTGGCGATCCCCGAGCTCAGGCCTGCCTTCGTAGGTGGGATTTGTCCCCCGACTCCCTGGACCTGTCCATCATTTCGGATCCTCCCCCATCTGATAGGGGAGGGTCCAATTCAATCGGATCCACGTGCACTTGATGGGGGAGGGTCCGATTAAATTGGACCTATGCGCACTTGATGGGTCTGCGGCGCATGTAAGTTGCACCTCCTCCGGTGCTTTGGGGTCTGCACTGGGATGGACGTGCGACATATGTCTGGTTGCATGGCCATGAGGTGGCCAGCCATACGCCACCGCAGGACTTGCGACGAGACGCAGGGCCCCAATCCAGGGCAGCCAAATGGGCGAATTAATGCGTGCACACGAGTGTTCCGGTGACGCCATGAGGTATCATTGGCGGTGTTCCCTCCAAGGGATGGTGTAGGAGGGCGTTCTGGGCTGTCGGGTAATTTCTCGACGGAAAAGGGAAATCGGTTGAGGTGCCAACCAGAGCGGAGTTGAACGAGCACATTGGGTATTGTCCTTCCTCATACAATGGTCTTTTTCAGAGGCACATCGACGAATTACCGCTTGCCGAGGTGCGTCGGTAGTCGCGATGCCTGCGGTTGATCTCAAACGCTGTTTTGTAAGACAGGCAGCATCAGTTCAAAACAGCGACGGTGGCCATTCGGTGCTGCCCCTCTGCTCCTGGATTATCCACCCGGAACAGTGAACCCATCCCTTTACAGCTTTGGTGTGCAACGTGACACATTGTTTTCCACTACCGGAGGGCCCTCCGGTACGCGGTAAGGAGCTGCCCAAGGTAAGGGCTGCCCTAAGGTTGCCTCAGTTTGTCTAAAAGGTCACAGTTTTTGTCACAGTGCTTCATATTTCTGCCCCACCTGGCCCACCTCCCCAATGCAATTGTTCTTCCTCCCTCCCTCCCTCCCTCCCTCCCTCTGTCATCCCCCCGCCTCCCTCCCTCCCTAGGCTTGGTGCTCCAACACACGTGGGGTGCCATGTTGTTTTGTTCCTCTGGCCTCAAGCCTTGGCATGCCGATACTATCCAGACTACTGAACTGGCATAGGGTTGTGTGCTACACGGCCACACACAAAACGATCATGAATCCCAGTGCGTCTGAGCCCATGTACCCAAGGAGACAATAGGCCCAAGAGCGGTGAGGGAGACCCCTGAACGCGTGCTAGGGAATGAGCGATGGCCGGGAGACATCTGTGAAACATGGCCAATTAACCCAGCATTCAACATGCATAGTATTTTGCCCCAGGAGGTGTACGTGGGCCCTGAGACGAGTGGCTGGCAGGTGTGAGCAGCCCTGCCTGGGCCTAGTGGCCAAGATGGCTGCATGGTGACCATGGCAACTGTGCTGGAGCTCCGATTAGAGCTTTGTTTTTGGTTATAAAACGTGTCTTTGGGACTGTATTGGGAAGGGGAATATCATTCGGTTGCATACAGCTGGGTTTCCGAGCTGTGTATGGCTGCGTATGCATGGATGACAAGAGACCCATATACGGCTGCCTAACGCCCGAGCTGGCTCCCTGGTGCGGCTGTGTACAGCTAGGCTTGATGCCTGTGCATGGCATGAGTCTGGTTCAGGGGCACATGCTGCTGCAAACGGTACAAACCCCGCCCCCCCCAATTCCATTAACACGAGGGGGATCACCATTTTAAGGAGGCAAACCAGTATGGGTCAGCAGGAAAAGTTGCAGGAGCCAGTGGTACCAAGCCTCGCTGACCGGGGCGCGCTGTTCGAACGACCAGGCCATCCAGCGGGTCCGGTTAGGACCTCCCGTTGGTTGGGGCTCGGTGACTTCTGTGCCTACATTGCCGTGTCGGCTTCCATCCGACGTCAGGCCCGTCGTTCTGCGCCTCTTGGGCCGGGACTCCCTGTTTTGAGCCTCCATTGGCAAGAGCTTTTGACAGATCTGGGGACTTGTCTGCGATCCGTCGTAGGTAGTGGAGGACAGAGATTGAAGAGCCACGAAAGACTGTTGTTCAGCGGGCTGTGTGTGCATGCGCGCGCGCGTCAACAATGGACAAAAGGAGGACACTGCCGCAGAAGCGCAGCCTTGCACCTGCAGCGCACCCTGCGACTCCGGGGCCCCCCAGCAGCGGGACAGGGCCTGGACGTCCTGTTGCGTTCTGCTGCTGAGGCCGCTATCGCCTTGACCCCCCCCCCGCCCCCCCCGTACACACAGGCTTCTTCTTGGGCTTGAAGCTGCTTGGCATTGTCTTAATCTGCAACATCCAAAATGTTTGTCATTGGATCCGACCCTTGTGCCTGGGGCAGATTTGGCCCTTTGACCGTTGGGATTCAGGCCGCCCTTCTAAGCCAGACGCCCAGCATCCCCCGGGCCAGACCAGAGGTTGCGGGCAGGGGTTGTGGGGGTCTGCAATATGCTTCCCCTGGGCTGAAGACAGAGGGGGGAAGTGCGGCGTCACACGTTCTCTGTGGGGCAGGGTCCATGGCAAAGGCTTGGGTGGGTGCGCCATGTGCAGCACCGCAAAGCGGGGGGATGGTCATCTGGCATGTGGTCACAGCATGCAGGACCTCACCCAGGAAACAGACAGCAAAAAAAGAAATCAACGTGGATTTTTGCACCTGGCAAACGCCTTCTCTTTGACGCCGCTTGTCCAGCTTCTTTTTCCTAACTAGGGGGTTACGGCACCGCCCATCGGTGCACCGGATGGGCGGTTGGTATGCTGGTGGGTTGTGCACTGCCGCCCTGCCCTGCCCCAGGGCTGGGTTTGAAAGGCAGGGGTGTAATCCCCCCTCCCCCCTTGGGAACTGTCGCTTCCGTCGCAGCCGTTCCCAGCCTCCCCCAAGTGCCTTCCAACCGTTTGGTAACCGCCATCGCCACATTTGCCATCCAACCGCATTTCCAACGGCCATTGACCCATTTGTTACGGGTCTGGGGACCCTCCTTACAGCTTCCCTCCTATTCAAGCACTTGCCTGCCCTGCTGTGAGATGGGATTCAGGATGCTTGTGCGTCATTAACGGCACTGCCACCGCTGATATTCCATGTCGGGGCAGTCCTGACCCCTGGTGGACTTCCATAGCGTTGCCAGGCCCCGGTGTGTGTCGATTTCTTATCAGTTTCCAGCAAGACGGCCCACACTCTGGACCTTCCAGCTCTATGTGGTATGCATGGATATTGCCGTGGTTGAGGTCGACGTTGTTGCATTTCACAATGTTGACGGGACCAGTCGTGGATGGGCTGTGAGAGAGAGACTGGGGGGGCGGTATAACCTGACAATGCACAGTGCCTTAGAACAACCCGAATGCTGCTTCTGATCATGCCACGTGGATATGGGGCTATGTACTGCAGAGGGGTTGTTGCATGTGCCATGCATGTCAAATTGCAGCGAGCACACTTAAGGCAGATCTTTTTCATTTCCAACAGTGCACACACATTTGAGAGGAGGCGGTCTGAAAGAACACAACAATGGCCGCTACAGCCCTTGAAACTCTGCGCACTCCCTTGCGGCAAGTTCTCTGAGTAAAGCCTTCATCATTTTCAAGAGTACCCATTGCACAATATGAAGGAGGGGCCCCCGCAGAACTGGGCTTTACTGACAAACAGAAAACTCCAACCACCAAAGGATATGTGACAAGCACCCAGGCATCCAGGGGGGCAAGATTGAGAACAGCCAAGAGCACAAAGACCATATATAGGAGTAGGATCATATTTTTGCATCCCAGCTGTGGTGGCCCCTATGTGCCAATTTGTGCTCTGTCTGTCTCACAAGCATGCCCATCTCGATGCAAAAAAAAAAGCCCTGTGTCTAAGACAGTGCCCAAACACCAGCCCACCACCACTTGTAATGTGCATAGCAAGAAGCAAAACAAAAGCAAACAAAATAATGAAGATACCATCTGGTTTTGAAGGACAAAGTTGTGTCCCATCACTCAGCATGTATGGTGGTCATGGCAACAGTTACAGGAAGGCTATTTACAATGGTCGCAAGCTGTTAAGCTCTGGGAATATCATAGCTGACACATGGCTTCAACTTCAGGGCCTCCCATGCCTCCTCAGGGACAAACACACACACTGTCAGCCAAACACAAGGGAATGTGCAACAGCACTGGAACAAGTTCATGCCGTTCTTGATTGGAAGCGGTCTAGGTGTCATCTACCTTCCAACGCTACCAATAGGAATAGTGCTCCACAAGCGCACGTGCTCCCAGTGATGCTCCCAAGGGCAGAGTGCATGAGGTCGGATGGTTGGCCACTTGGGCCGTTTTGATCACCTGTGGTGGCAAGCAGCCTTACTTGTGGTGGCAATGTGGCAAGCACCCTCCAAATTACTGTGCAAGATGCCATGTTGGGCGTGCCTATGCATGCGGTACACACATATTGCAAATTTCTTGTACTACTAGAAGTGCCACAACGCTATGTTCAAGCTTTGGGGGAGCATCAGCACGCCGGGCGCACGCTAGGCATCTTTTTGGGCCACTTTTGATACAAAGCCCTAATCCACGCTTTTTGCATGGCCCCTTTCCGGTTGGGGAGATAAACCGGTCCCTTTCTAGTTGGGGATAAGGACTGTGATGTGTATCTAGATTGTGATGAATGTATTGATGCCCACACTTGTGGGGGTGTTCCTAGCAAGGACATGCGGCACTCTTGTTTGCCTGTACTCCCCACATGTGTCCACATGTCACACAATGTCATGCAATTGCCTAATTGTACATCGCAAGCATGGACTGCTGGGGATATTCAACATCTGCCGTGCCGCTTTCCCTACAGAAAGAGACAAATTGTTTATTAGCCCATACATGAGTAATACACATTGGGGGAGCAGTAGTACGCCGGGCATCTTTTTGGGCCACTTTTGATACGGAGCTGGAATCCATGCTTTTTGCATGGCCCCTTTCCCATTGGGGATATGGGGAATGCCCATTTCCACAAGTTCCACACCGGGTTTTTTTTTAGCTTCTTATGCATTTCGGATGTGGCATATTTGAATCGTCACCCATTTTTACCCTTTTCCATCCCTCTTTTCTCCGCACCATCGAGAACCCGAGAAGGCAGGGGCGGTGTAGCCATATTGATCTATCCCCACCATGGGGACCTTGAGAAGGCAGGGTTGATGTAGCCGACCTCCAACCTCCCCCGGTCTAGAGTCTCCGCCACCATGCCCATCAGTTGGCGCAACCCTCCAGAGCTCCTTTTGGACCCCCCGGGGGCAACGACAACGGAAGCCCCGTTCGCAGTCGCTCTTCACACTCCCCGTCCCAGAGTCACACACACACCCTCCCCAGCTCGCTTGTCTAATGAAGAGCATGTGCATCTAGGAAAGCGTGCTTCGCAAACGTCAGCAAAGGCTCATGCAAGGGACAAAGAAATTCGACAATTGGCAAAGACTTTGCTGTTGTCGCTGTTGGATGTCCAATAGGCCGAGGTTTTGGAATGGCTCGAGGAGAACACCCCCTCAACAGGTGGCAGGCAAGGAGAGGATGAGGCAAATGTGTGTGCGTTGTGTTGTCAGAAGCACTCCACCATCACAGTTTGTGGTGAGTGCCAAGAGCATGACGAATGTATTGTGAGGAATGTATTGATGCCCATACTTTTGGGGAACAAGTTGTTTATTAGCCAATACATGATGGATACAGATTGTTGTTGAATTCAGCTATTTCGACTTATGCAGGCGGGCTTTGTAGGGAAGGTTTGCAGTCCACTCTGATTGACTTGGGGGGTCTCCTCTGGGGGAAGGTAAATCCGAGCTTAAAGCCGGGATAGTTAATACAAAAGTAGTACGCTAGGTGCGTGACAGGCGCACGCCGGGCAAACCCCCCCCCCCCTTATGCAGTGTGCTTTGTAGGGAAGGTTTGCGGTCCTCTCTGGTCGAGTTGGGGGGGAGGGTAAATCTGCGGTTACAGTCTGGATAGTTAACACAAAAGTAGCGCCGGGCAAACACCCCCCCTTTTTCTTGCTGTGGGGATTTTGTGGTGTAGTTGCTTTGCCTCTTGCTCTTTGGTAGTGACGCCGCCGTCAATGTGAGGGCAGACACGCCCGCGGAAGGCAGCTAGGTGGCTGGCACAAGGGGAGGAGAGGGAATAGCTAACTGCCGTCGTTAGGTCAGTGCTTACCTGTTGGGACGGATTTTTTTCGTAGCCAAATTAGTTCAGAACTAGATTGATGGTTATCTTGATCTTTTTCTTTTTTCTTCTTTACAATTCTGGCGAATTTCTGTTTGCCAGCAGATAATTTGAAACGTCTCTAAATGTTTCCACTATTTCCATGTGCCAAGCTGTCTCTGTGGATGATGAATAATGATCCCCTTGGAGGACGTCCGCGTGTTTACATGCATTTTATCCAGCTACAGCCCCAGTGGAGTACCTGACCACTGCCTCCAGGGGGGCACAAGCTTAGACGCCATACTATGGACAGCCATCAGAGGAGGGGTGGGGTGGGGCGTCCGGCTGGGGACACCGACCGCCCCATCATATATTTTCGCCCTGGAATTGCCGCACATTTTGCTGCTCTGCTCTTTCCTCAGCGCACGTCCCTGTGGCCTCGCCACTGCCCGCCCACCCCACACGACCCCAAGCCGCACACAGCGGCGCTTGTGAAATGGCTAACAAATGCCAAACCCATGCCAAACTACCGGGTGTCGTCGAGGGCAACGACCCCGGCTTCTACGGGGATGACGTGCCGCACATTCTGACCTACGATCCCGCCAAAACCTTGGGCTTCGCCACGCCGTTCATCGCGTCGGATCTCACGGTGTGCGCCAACATATTGGCATGGGGGTCGCATCTGGGGCTCGTGGCCTACGCCCTCCTCCTGATGGTGCTGCTGGCCTACACGGCGTTCCCTGATGGCGACATTGGCGCGGGCCCCGCCTGTGCGAACGGCCAGAACTCTCAGATGTGCCAGGTGTCTGGACCCTCTTGCCCCTGGCGTTAGCGATGCCGACGCTGCACTTGTGACCGGAAGAGCGCCGGTTCGAATCGGGGGCACTAGGCAGGCTGAGGTGTGGTTTGTAGCTTTGTGCAGGCTGCAAGAGCTGTCAAGCGGTCAAGATGGTGTAGCTGCAATTGCATGTGCTCTTTAGTTCTGGTGTGTATGCTGGCCTGTTGGGCACCCTCTTGTGATGAACATTTCTCTTTTTACTGCCGGATCACCTGTGACACAAGCGGCAGCCTGTGTGCAGGCGGGAGGCAGTCCGGTCACATGAGCAGGGGCAGTCTTTGAACAACAGTTTGCTTTTTTTCTCTAACTAACGGAGCCCCTTATGGACAGCCCTCTGGGCCAGCAGTTGGCTGCCAGCCCCCGACTGAAGGCCAAGTTTTTGTCCAATCAGCACCCACTGCGGGTGAAGGTTCATAGGTTGTCATTTCGCCCATGAAAAACCTCGGATGGACGTATCGATAAATGGTTTGAAACTTTGCCCTCTCCGCATTTGCTGGTTCAAGTGTCAATCGCGTTTTCTTTTGCTGCATTCAGGACTGCCCAGCATATGAGGCGTCAGATGGTCTCCAAACTCAGGGCTGGTTGGGGTGCAGAACGCCCAGTACTGCCCAAGCCATCCATTCCGCCCCCCGTGCCATCTGCACCGTCCGCTTGCCCTCCCTGTAATTTTCCTGTCTGCCTCCGCCTCAGCGTAACTACAGCCTTCGCATCATTCTTAAGTGCTCTTGGGCCCGAGGCTGAGCCCCTGTCCTGACCCTGACCCCAGGCTTAGCTCAGCCAGAGCTCCTATCACCAGAGCAGGGAGTACCTGCGCCACGCGCACGCCGCGCATACCTTTTGCGCTCCCGAGATTCCTGGTGGTTTCCCACTTTCCGCCATGCTCCTTGTATCGGTGCTGGGCTGCCCCTAGTTTCCTCGAATAGCTGCCTGTGCATGCGCTGCACCAAGCATTTCCCCAAAAATGTTAGTAAGCACACACTCAGTCGGCCGATTCCATTCATGCTGGCACTGACTGCAGTCCAAGCACAGAATCATTGGTGAATGTCCCATGTATGCAGCCGAGAGGGGCCTCCCCTTTGCGATTTGGGCTTGTATTGTGAGACTTACTCCATTACTTACTCGGGATATGTGCTGAGGATCATTTCCGATCTTCTTATGTTTCTTCTGCCTTTAGGGCTTTCCGAGGGCCAGTGTTCTCAAACTTACTCCATTACTTATCAAGCCCCCTGTTTGTCATGGGTAGGGGACAAAAATGGGGACAAGCCCTGTCGTCCACAGTTAGATGCTCATCACTGATACACACAGCTCAGACACGAATACAAGTTTGCTGCAAAATCAGTTGGAAATCGCAGCTTGAGCAGTGGTTGGAATTGATGCATGGCTCTTGAATGCAGTGTTGTCTGGTAATGCGAGACGTGGCACATACCTGGTGATGGCCAAGCTGGTTTTTCTTGATGACAGTGTGTTGGCTGGTGTGGTAAGTTGGGTGCAGGGGATTGGGCAGTGGGTAGTTGGCTGCATGTGATGGTGGATTTGTAGGAAATGATGGAAGACATGGAGGGGCAAGAGCAATGGGGGGTAATAGCGATGTGAGTTGTGATAATCACAGTGAAACTGACCGCTTGTACCGCTTGTGTCGCTTGTAAGGGCTGGGCACTTGTGCCCACGATTGAGATGTATTTAGCCATTACAGACAGGTGAAAGTGATAATGGATGATATGATGGGCAGGGGCAGCTGCCCGATCACCACATTGGAGTTTTCACCGCAATTTGGGCCAATGAACAGTCCTATCAATGAAGCATACAGACCAGGGTCTGCAAACAGGCCATGGCGCGGTCCATTACAACACGGGGGAGCCCCCCCCATGTGTACACGTGGGGATAGCCCCCCTCCCCCAGGTGTACACATGGGGATAGCCCCCCTCCCCCAAGTGTACACCCCCAACAGCCCCCCCAATAGCCCCCCCAACATGGGACATATTCCTCACACAGTGGCTGTGCATTCTTGCGCGATGGTACGAGCACCCAGCTCCAACCCTCCCCACGCCCGAAGTGCGGGACATGCACCGAGCAATCGCATCCCTCAAGGAAACAGGAAACTTGCAGCACCCCAGGCTCAGCCAACCCCACCCATCCCCCCCCAGGCTCCGCAACCCGCGGCCCAGGAAACGCAAAAAAGACATGTATGGTCCAGCGATGGCGGAGGCGCATCAGAAAGTCATTGATGAGTATGTAGCGGAGGGATGGGAAGCCATCTACCCCGACGGCTCGTCGGAGGTCCATCCGGAGGCGGGAATGGTGGGAGGGTTTGGGGTATATTTCGGGGATCACCGGGACACGGCACAGTGCATCCCCATCACTCAGAAACAAACAAATAACAGGGGAGAGCTCCTCGCAGCCATACATGCCATTCGCCATAGGACACAGCACAAGCGCACACTGATCTGCTCTGATTCAAAACTTGTGGTCATGGGGGCCACAGGCAAAGCCAGCAAATGGCGGCGCCATGACTGGCAAGGTTCGCGGGGGCCGGTGGGCCACGTGGACCTGTGGGAGCAACTCCTTGGGGAAATTGAGCAGGCAGGGGCAGCGGTACGCTGGCTGCATGTCCCCTCACACGTTGGCATTGTAGGGAACACACACGCGGACACACTGGCTAACATGGGCCGCCGCAAATCCTCCCTCCTCCGAGGGTATGTCACCTCGGCCCAGCGCCCACAGCAGGAAGGGCAGGCACAGGATCAGGAAGACGAGTCCGACCTGGATGAGCAACCCATGTTTTCTCCGGAGGAGCGGGCGGCCAGCCCGCCTCCTCGTGGCACACCCCCCCCCCCCGACCCCCCGCAGACAGGGAGTTACTCCACTGCTGGAAGTCGAGGACTGCACCCCAGCCTCCAAGAGACCACGCCACTCACCAGGCTGTACTGACCCGGCCTCTGGATGGAGGTCGCGGGCGGTCTCCCGCTCACCACGGCAAACACCAATGCGTGATGTCAGGCAGGAACTCTTCCCCTCGTCAGCCCCCCCCTCCCCCCCAGGCAGCTGTGATGAGGCCTGGCTGGCACCCAGATCACCAGCAACGGCCTCCACGATCACCTGCAGCACGGAGGGCTCACGGTGTGGAACACCGGACCCCAGCCGCCCTTTGTTTGGCACGCCATAATGCACGCGAGCCCACACCCCCATAGGTTCAGACTCCAAGAGCGTCACAAACCCCAAACAGGGCAAGAGACCGGCACGGCCCAGTAGTGAGAGCAGTAGTCTTCAGTCGTCCAGTGCGGGGGTTCGATCCCGGGAGCTGGTGCTCTTGGGTTCCCTGCACGTAGAGCTCTCTAGTCGGCGTCGTGGGAACCACCCCCCCCTACAGCAACCCGCGCCACCACCGGTACCGGTGGATCGGGTGGAGGTCTCGTCCGTTTTGCCCCAACCCCCAAAAAGTGACACGCAGGAACCACACACACCTGCAGCAGTGCGCGCCGCCACCTGTACTCGAACAGGTCAATGGGAGGTCCCGTCCGGTATTCGAAGGGATCGGTGGGAGACCACCGATCCCGGGACTCGAACCACCTCCCGGTGTGGCCGAGAGGGGCCAGCGCAAGCGAGCATGCCAGTGCGACGGTGAGAGCCAAAGTGGGACACAACAAACGCTACGCCCCAAACTCAGTCCGAAGGCGACAATGCCCTGAACTCTGTAGAAGCAGCCCGACTCTTACCCCATCCAGGGACAAGGGACGGGACGAACTGCAAAGCACTGTCTGCGTGACACGGACAATCATGGAACTGAGATGGCGATGAAGGTCGTGAGGCAGGCGCGGCTGGAGCTAAGTGGCGGGTCCACACCTGACCAATTGAGGCCCCAAGTGTACACATGGGGATAGCCCCCCTCCCCCATGTGTACACATGGGGATACCCTCCCTCCCCCCACGTGTACACATGGGGATAGCCCCCCTCCCCCCACATGTACACATGGGGATACCACGTGCTGCCATGGGCTGGGCCTGGGGCCGGGGCTGGGGTAGGGGTAAGGGGCTAGTGCTGGGGCAGGCGCAGGCACAGGGGCTTGGACTGGGGCGGGGGTAGCAGAAGGGGTGGGTGCTGGTCTGGGGCAGGGGAAGGCCCAGACTGTTCCTGGCCCTGCCTCTGCCTCTCCCCCCCCCCCCTTTCCCCCCAACACCACTGCCTTCGCAATCCTGTTGCCCCCTGCTGCCCCTGCATGACTCTCTCCCTGCCGACTCCCTGCACCTGCCTCTGCCCCCGTGTGCACTTCCCGTCTCCCTACCCCCCACCAACCTGCCGCCATCCCCTTCCTCGCCTCCCTTTCTTCAGCTCAATGACACACTCTTGGCCGCCAAGACCGAGTTCCGCTTCCTGATTGCTTTCATTCTAGCGGGCTTCGTTGGCGTGACCGTCAACATATGGTACATGCGGCGCAAGAACTACGCGGCGCTGTGCGGCAGCTGCCGCAACCTCCTGATCCAACTCGCTACGTTCGTGCCTTTCGACGCTGACAACCTGCAGCTCATGGCCACGCGGCAGAAGCTCGCGCGGTGGGTGTCGCTGGCCTATGAGCTTGCGATCTTGAAGGCCCGGGGGCACATGGACTCGGATCAGGGCTATGGGCATTTGGTGGAGGTCGGGTTGTTGGAGCCAGCTGAGTGGGAGTGCCTCGTCAACGGCGACCGGCACTCGACCGTCATCTTCTGGATCCAGAGGGAGGTCATGCGGATGGGGGAGAAGGGGCTGATACACGCTACGCACGTGCAGACCTGCGCGTCCGCTATCGGCTTCATGCGCTCCCAGGTCCCCGTCCCAGTCCCAAGCCCATCGGCCTGATTTGCCCCCAAGACCCAGTCCCGGAGTTTGTTGTTGCCAGTGACGTGTGGTGATGGGACAGCATCACTGCGAACGCAATGCGTTAGACCACGTTGTTTTTGTAGGAATACCTTTCTCTCTGCTTTTTGCTGCGGATGCTCCTCCAAGAAAGCCTCTCACGGCGGGCTAGTCGGCGGGGGTTGACGGGAAAGTGCCGACAGTTGGCGGTCAGTTGACGTCGGTTGGTGGTTGATTGACAGCGCTGGGCAGTGAAGTGCCCACGGTTGCGGTTGACTGACGGAGGCCAGTGGCAGGCGGTTACTGGCACCATAGTGCCAGAGGCCTGGGGTTTCTTTCCTTTTTCTCCATTGAACAACCCCCGACTGCATCAAAGGGGTGGGCTTTGACCATAACGCTGCTCGAACCCTCCTCCGCCGTGTATGAATGGTCCCAAGAGGTGGCAGGGATTTTCTTCATTTGGTGTTGGCTTAGATGCACATGGCACCCTCCATGGAGTGTTCCATATGCCCAAAGGGCGGGAAATCGTGTTTTTTTTGCCAATTTCAATATTGCTAGGTCCCATAGATTCCCACAGGTCCCCATAGGTACCCATAGGCCCCCACAGGCCCCCATAGGCCCCCACAAGCCCCCACATGCCCCCATAGGTCCCCATAGGCCCCCATAGGCCCCCATAGGCCCCCACAGGCCCCACAAGCCCCCATAGGTCCCCACAGGGCCCCACAGGTCCCCATAGGTCCCCACCCACCCTTCAACTCATGGAGGCCATGGGCGGGGCCAATTTCACAAGGAATTTTTTCGGGACATCCCACCGCACCGTGCTGAGAGGGGGCTGGACGGGGTCCGGATTTGCGAACTGTTCCCAAAGCCCTGGGGGCTGGTACTGGACGCCGCGTGCTCCCTGGGTGCGCGCTGTTCTAGAGGTCGCCGGCCTTTCTCAATGCCCTAGGGGGCTGGTACGGGGCGCCGCGGGCTCTCTGGATGCGCTTGCTTGCTCGGGGTCGCTAGCCTTTCGTAGGGCCAAGGGGCCGGTACTTGGCACCGCGTGCTCCCTGTTATTTTTTGATGGAGGGAGGGGCCATGAGCTGTTCCCCAGGCCTTGGGGGGCCAGTACTTAGCGACTACGGGCAAACCCTCCCTTCCTGTTGTTCTTGCCTGTTGCCCTGCTTGCGTAGCGGGGCTGGATGATAAGGTGGGCTCTCCTGCCCGCCCATGTTCTGTTTCTGGCCTGTCCCAACCCTACCTCTGCACCTTTCGGTTGGGCCCTAGGCCCTCGTGTTTGGGCCCATCCTGGGCCCTAGCCCGCCGCTTGGTGTCGCCCCCGATCTTCTCTCGCTTGCCTGCTCAAAGAGATAGGAAGAGGGAATTGGGGGGGTGTAGGACCCATTCTGGGACCTGTGGTGCAGAGGGTGCAGGGACCAGGGGGTAAGGGTAGGGTTTATGCACCTGGCCCGATTCTCACCCGCCTTGGGTTGGGTGGCGGGGAGAGAGGCCGGTTCAGCGCGACCAGCTTTCGGCCTCCCGTGCACGGGGTTCAGGGGTGTGTGCTGTGGTGTGATATCTTGCCGTGCGGTGCGGTGCGGTGCGGTGCGGTGTGGTGTGCATTGTGTGGTTTGTGTTGTGTTGTGTGCCGTGTTGCGCTACAGTGTGTGGCGTGCTGTGGTGTGTGATATGCAGTGTGTGGAGTGGAGTGGAGTGGAGTGGTGTCGTGTGGTGTGGTGTAATTTGGTGCGAAGCAGTGTGATGCGGTGGGTGCAGTGCAGTGAGGTGTGGTGCGGCGTGGTGCAGTGCGGTGCGGTGCACCTCTCCACGTCGACCACCACCCCAAGCATAGGTGGCCCCTCCCCTCCAGCCTGTCCCCTACCATCCGAAAAACTGCGAGTAACAGTTGCTCTCCAAAACCGCCCTCCAGAAGTCATTCCCAGATACTTAAACCTCAATCTCAACGCTCCCAGGCCAACGACCTCATGTCCAGCCTTGACCGTGATAAGCCCTTCCCATACACGAGTCTCACAGGGCTCTTGATTAAGATCAACCTCTTCATCATGTCCACATGGAAGGTGTTTGCAAGTTCTTGCGCCTGGCCCTGTCCGCACCCATAGTCATACCCATACCTTTGTCCCCACCCTGGCCCATACCCATGCCACATGCCTCACCCGTGCCCCATGCCTCTCCCTGCAGCCATGCCCATGCCCTCTTCCCCTGCCTATCCCCTGCGCATGCCCCTGCTGACACCCCTTGTGCTTTTGTCCATGCTGCATGCACAACTTGTTTCTGCTCAACAACTGTGGGGGTCCGCTGCCTCACTGGGTATGCTGACCCCCCCCCCTCCCCTTCTCCTGTCCCCGGCCTTTGGCAACATTTATGTGCCAAGGTAGCTGGGCTTGGGTGTGACATGGCGCCACCCGGCGCCAGAAGTAAAATTGTGCTGTGTTTTGAAGGCAGTCCTTGATTGTTGCGCTTGCACACCTTGAGATCAAAGATTACGAATATACGTACTCTGGACGTCATGATAAAGGGGGCGCACCGTGCGCGGTGCGCGCGCTATGCGAAAAGTCGGCTGTTTTCCACCTCCGGTAGCCAGGGGTCCCAGGGTCCTGAATTCTGCACCCCATGCTGTTTTGAATTGATCATGCATGCTTGTGTAGGTGGGTGGTTTTCAGGGGTGTTCCCGGGATAAACAACTCAATAATTGGTGCTGTGAGCGCGCTGTGCGAAAACGCCCCCAAAGTAGGTAATGCAGATGACCCAGCCCCTCTTATCTACCACAATGTGTTCATATCCGTGTCATCTTATATTTTGACCAGAAATTTTTGGTCAGAAAAACAATATCTGGCTGTGCGTAGACAGCAAAGCCAGAGGAATGACAAAGCTTTTGAAACAGGGGGTGTTCCATGAAGGCTCCGAAATAGGGGGCTGCGGGGGGGGGGGGGGGGGGCAGAAACCAACCGCAGATGTCCCTTTCCAAACTTGTACAGAGGAAAAAGATGACATTGTACCGAAGGAAGTCGTTTTTGGACCAGGCCCATTCCACACCTGTGCAATTGATTTGGTACAGCATGAGCATGAGCTGAATACAATCATGGTTTTCCACTGATGTAGTGTGGAGGATGCCTGTTGTTATAAGAGCAACCAACAATAGCCCCCCCACCCCCACCCCCACCCCCCTGCCACATTTAGTGCCCGGGCACTAATTTCGGCAGAATGCTCAAAAAGGCCGGGGGGGGGGATACTAATTTTGCGGGGTGTACTAATTTTGGGCAGGTGCGTGACAAGCTCATACATGGGGTCAGGGTGAGGTTGTCAGCCTCCGCTCTCTGCCTCACTATAAGTTTGATCTGGATGAACATTTTGAAGTTGTGTGTGTTACAGGGGCTGATGGAGCCAATGCAGCATCTTCTGAGCTGTGGCCCATGGGTTGGGAGGCTCACGGGGGTATGAATTTTGGCAGATTGCTTACCAGGGCCAGGGGGGTACTAAATTTGGGGGGGTACTGAATTGGGGGGGGGGGGGGGGGTTGCCCGAGACAGTCTCAACCTCCGTCCATTTACCCAATATTGGCCGCATTATCTGAGTCCCCGGTAGCACACATTTGTGCTGATATTTATGCTGACTACTCGCGGCTTATCACCTTGGACCCCACAGTTGCATTGCTCACTTCATGTGCACCCAAGGCGGAACCATTTTCGCAAGAGCCGGAAGGTGCGGGCAGTCAACAGTTTGCTCACCACAATGTCTACCACTGTGAGCGCAGCTGACAACTCAACTGGATGTTTTGTATGACTGCCACAAAATACCCACCATTGCCAGCACGGTGCTTGCTAGCGCATGCCAACCACTGTGGCGGTGCCCGTGCTTCATGTCGCGAATTAGCTCCATGCTCTGAATGGCCTTCCGGCCATGAACGCGTTTTGTGCTGCGAAGGGGCTCTGTGGTCTGCATGCCCATGCCCGATGCCAATGCCCATCGTTGTCATTATAAATCACGCAATTTTATCTCTGCCTGTCCTTCCAGCACCCTGCAGCAGGTGTTGTGTTGCCTCCTCTCACCCTCCGTAGGTGAGGAGGCTATCTTTCCAAAGGACAGGGGCAACCGTGGGCGTCCCACCTCCACCAGTCGCTTCACACTTTCACTCCCCTTTGTCCCTATGTGTGAGGGCATCCAGAGCCACTGAGCTGTGTCACGTGCAGAAGCATTGCACACAAAAACACGGAAGTTGCAAACTATCCATGAAGAAAAATAGTACACTCTGTCCCTGTCCATGCCCATGCATGTGCCCATAGGCCACCCATAGGCCTCCTGCCCATGCTCATACCCTCGCCCATGCCCATGCCTACACCCTGTTCACAACGCCATGCACATGCCCCTACGCCCAGCAGGGTGCTGCAAACAACAGCCCATGGATGGTGCAAACGCCAACCCCAAGCCGATTGATGGCACGCGTGCAAACCAAAGCCCCTTCGTGTTCGTGGCACAGATGCAAGCCGAAGCTCATTCACGCCACAAACGCTAGTCGAAAGCCCAAACGCACTCTATTTGCCCATAGCAAGGCAAGGGCACCATGTAAATGGGAAGCCCTTTGATGGCTTGAATGTCAGGTGTCCGTGTCAATAACCCCACATGCGCATGCCCATGCATGTGCACACATCCATATCCATGCCCTTTCCGCGCCCTGTGCACGCCTGTGCACATACCCATCCTGTACGCCAATGTCCAGGGTGTCCAATGGTCCATTTGGTTGCGAACTTTTGGGGACGATATCTGGCAGCAGCCCAAGTTTTACGCGGACATCCTGGTGCTGCTGTCGTGGAACGTCTCGTACGCAGCCCTGTTCGACCTGTCCCAGACTCTGCACAATCCATTCAAGTTCCGGCGCATCGATGTGGCACACGAAACAATTAGTAAGGGCATCCGGCAGCTGGGTGTTGCCCTGATGGGGCCTGGCAACCTCCCCCCCGAGGCCCCCACGCCGAGCTTTGTGGGCACCTACGCCACCATACGGCACCACTATCCAACCATCTTGCCTCCAGGCTGGGTGCAGGGGGTTGCTCAGGTTCAGGCGCCCTACCCTCGGCCGTCGCCCTATGTAGCGATACAAGATTTGTGATGGCAGGCTGCATTTGAGATGCTGTGTAGTCGCTGTTTTGGATGTAGCTGCCCCACAGATGATGGCAAGGGGGCTAGAAAACACGCCAATCTGGCACACAAAAGGGTGTAGGAATCATTCAAAATGGCCTTCGAGCACGTTGACGACCCTCGTCGACCCTGATCATTTGTTGCTAAACCTCACGAAACTGAACCTTTTTCTTTCACGACACTTATCAACCCTCAGCGGCCCTCCGCACACCCTCTTGCGTCTACAACTCTCACTAATTTTCATCACCCCCTCAGCAAGCCCAGCACAATCCCGACCACCCCTCGGTGGCTCTCGTGTACTGCCAGCAACTTTTATGGCGCGTATCGGTCATGTTTCCCAGACTCAAAGCGTAGTAGCCCCAGAGCAGCTGCGGCATCTACAGCCACAGACCCCCAAAAGCCCCGAGCTCGCCGCTCCTCCAGCAGGCCGTTATGGTGCTTGGGTGTCGCGCACGATTACCGTGCCACTCCACACTCACCACCAGGTCGTTTTTCTGATTTCCACGTGTTTGTCGCACCATTGGGTATTTCATCGCCACTGATGCAGGCAAAGTCCAGGGTGCACTTGAGGATGTCGCAGCATCGACACGCAGGACAAGTGCCCCAAGGCATCTGAAACCTGTAAAGCAACACCTGTTTCACATTTATCGCATGTTGTCCACAGCATTCGAGTTGTATATTTGTTCCATATTGCGAGTGATTTTGCCAAGGTTTGGAAAGGCCAAGGTTGGGGAATGTTGGCTTTTGCCGGACATGGGGGAGAATTCTAAGTAGCACATCTGATGTGGATGGGTGCTTATTCAGACCACACATTGCATATGGATGGGTCCCATTGATCCACCAGATGCGGCGGGGTTCTGTTGGAGTCAGACCCAGAATTGTCGGTAGATTATGATCACCGCCCGACGTGTTGGCTGCTCCAAAGTGATGTTTCAACACCAAAATGGTTTTCTGCAATTTTCTTTCCGTTCTCCCTCTTGCATCCTCTTCTTTTTCAGAGTCGGCTGCAGCGAATAGCTGACTGAATTGATGAGTGAAGGATGAAAAGTGGACGTGGCTGCAGCGCCCCCCCCCCCCCCCCCGTTATTTTTCCTGAGCCCCCACAGAGCAAAAGGGGGCAGCAGGTTGCGGGACTGTATTTTGACTGGCTGACTGTCATCGTATCGTTTTTGCCCCCGTACTGCCCCCCCCACACACACTGCGGGTGTGGAGCAGCACGTCTGCAACGCCTGGCTCCAGTCGCTATGTCGGTCTGTCGACAATGAAGGGGGAGGGCAACTGCCTGCGGACCTGTCTTGATTAATCCCCTGCTGCTAAGACTGTCTCACCTCCGACGCCCGCCCTCACAGTGGCAGGCCTACCTGCCTTCAAACCATGTCTGAACAGAAACATGCCAGTGATTTCAGTGGTTTGCTGACCAACTTGTGCTGCTGCTGTGACTTTCCGCCCCCTAAAAGGCTGGAGAGGTCGATCATTCATACCTCGGCCCATGCTATCCAACTGCCACGTTTTGTGCGAGACCACAGGAAGTGGGGCGAGGGGCAGGAGAGGCAGTGGGAGGGCGTACTGCCACGGTGCACGCGCGGTGCAAACTTTGGGTATATCTGGGGATAATTGCAACCATCAGGGATCCTCCAGGAAAGGACAAAAAATACCCGGAAGACTCTGGGATTTATTGGCAACCACAAAAAAGCCCAGGAAGACAGGTCTTGTGCTTGCAAGTAAGCTTTTCTAGGGTTCTATGGGCTATTTGGATGGGTGCATCTTGGGATGGTGCAACGGTGTTTGACCACTGATAATTGCCACGGTGCGGACGCGGTGCAACAACACCCTCTGGGGAGCAGTATCGACATGCGACAGTTGATGGTGGAATTGGGTGCGTTTTTCGCGGGTCTGCACCACCTTGTGTTTCTGAACACCGATCATGCTCGTGCAGTCGACCAGGTCCGCATGAGCATCTCCATGCGGTGCAGGTGTCGCCGCTGTGGCGCAGGCAAGATCCGTACGCCCCCCTGTACTGCGGAACTCCATGAGAGCACCCGCTGAGATGATAGAACTGAGGACAAGCGCGGCACACAAATTACATTGAGGAAGACTGGTTGTGGATGGGCTTTTGGGCTCTGTCTTCGACGCTGAGAAGTTGGAGAGGAAAACACTGGCGCATGCTCATCGGCTGGGGGAGGCCAATGAGACAGTAAGGTGGGATCACCCCCCGGGGGCATTGCTTGGGCAATGTCAATACAATTTGGGGAGGGGGGGGGTCGGGGGGGGACAAATTTCGGCACACCTCCAATTTTGGTACGGGGCCATCAGACGCGAGAAATTTCAACACCTCCAACCATTGGTCCTTTGTGGACAATCAGTTGTGTGAAATTTCGGCAGGCCCAAATTTTGAACTATACCAACGCATCAGAGACTAAAACGGAGCAAGGCGCAGGTTGGCTCTGAAGGAGGCACTAACTCGAGGAAAGGGTGTGACGAGGGTCGAGTTTTCTCAGGTCCACTCAGCTCCCTAGGTTTCACTTTGTATGCTTTTTCGGGTCGAGAGCAGGGGTGAGGGGTTTAGGGGTTGGTTTGCCTGTATCTGCCTGACAGGCTCCTCCCGCGAGATCCACCATCCCCCACCAGCTGCAAAAGCCAAGGAGCAGGAAGTTCCCCAAATTGTGCAAAAGAATTTTGCGGGGAAAATTTCGGCACCCAACTTAGAAACAAAATTTCCCAAAATTATCCCCTTACAACCCCCCCCCCCCCCCAACACACCTGTACGTCTTGTGTCGAGGGCGAGAGATCTGCACATGATCCTATGTTTGCATGCAGGACTGTGGATGTGCGGTATGTGCACGGATGCGCGCGCAGCGTGCACGTGTGTGCCCTGGACCCAGATTAGTTTTTGGTTCGTTGATGGTGTTGTTTAGGGGTTGCGGCAATTGAAGGCAATCAGACTGTTTTTTGTTTTTGGAGTTGTATGGTCCATGACGGAGGGCTGTGTTTTCGTCGTCAGGAACACAAGGAACAGCCAAGTTTGGGATGAGTATGGGTGTATTGATAAGGGGATTTGCATTTTCAGGAGGAAGCCTGATAAGCCATGATAAGCCATGCCAACTCAGCCCTAAGCCCACAATATGCACATCAGTGGTCAGCCCTAAGCCCACAATATGCACATCAGTGGTCAGCGCTGAGCCCACAATATTGCGCATTGTTGGTAAGCCCTGAGCAAACAACAATATGCACATCATTTGCCAGCCAGCCCACAACATTGCCAGGGTCCCACCAACAGATGGATGGTATACCATATTTGCAGACCTCACAACCCCCAAAACGGCAACAAAGCCCTCCCTCACCGCTTTAGATCCTTCTGAAAAAAAAAATTTTGGTATTACATCCCAACCCCAAATACGGAGGGGGCTCAGCCCCTCTCCTGAAAAATGCTGCAGTAACATGGGAATGGGCAGAACAGCAACATGGGAGTGGGTTGGTGGGGAGGGGTTATCACTCCCATTCGACAGCACATTCATCATTCTACGGGTAAAAAATCTCGACTCTGTGGGGTGCAGTGTATTGTGGTGGCTCCTATGCCCCAACAACCATTTTGATGTGCCGATGTGCCCCCCCTGGCCTGGTGGGAATGTTTGCATTGCATTGCATGCACCCTCGGGGTTCTACATGTCACTGCTCGCACGTTTTCCCATGAGAGTTCGCAAATGCATATACCAATACACGTAAGCAGCGCAAAATATCACACATACACCCTTTCAGATACAGTGACTTGCCCAAATGATTTCCCAATAAGGTTTTCAATCCACCCCTTTTTGTCTTTGTACATTAAATATAGGCCCAAGGCCCATGTTCCCAAGGGCTATGCTCAAAGACAATGTGGACAGCCGTGGTGCACTGCTTCGCGACGCTTATGAGCAGCTGTTGGCCTATGCGGGTCTGGTTTGAGCGGTGGGTGGTTTGGAGGTTGGTTCTGGTACAGTCACCACAATGGGGGAGCACTTGACACGGTGCGCGTGCGCGCATGCACCACGGAGAACAGGCGGTTTGGCCCAACCAAGCACCCACAGTTGCTGCTTGGGGACCCCTTGTCTAGGGGTTTTGGATTTCTCCCCGTGTTGGGGACACTGTTTGGAAGCATGTGTCTGAGTGCAATACTTGTCATCTCCATTGTGGTGATTGTTTCAGTACCCTCACATGTGGGGATTAATTGCTGGCACAGGCAGAGTAGGTTACCAGCGATATTGTTGTTCCCTTTGTTTTGGCACCCACACACGTGGGGATGGATTGCTGACACGCAGCAGATTGATTCAGTGAGTTGCCCTTTTGATTCTGCAATGAGTGTGCGAAGAAGGGATGTTTAAAAGGTCTTGTACCCAAGGGTTTGCTCTCCTTAGGGGGCATTTTGGGAGGGGTCAAACACCAACCCATTCCGGGTAAACCCGCTGTAAAAGAAGTGCACAGTGCACACACGGCGCGGATATGCTCCCAATAGCAGGCGCGATGTGCACACTGTACGCACACTCCCTCACGGTGTGGTGTGGCGGCGTGGTGGGTCAGTGCGGCCAATTTAGGAGGTGCTGTACAGCTGCTTCTTGCCAACCTGCTGTTTTCCAGAATCCCATGCCAAATCGTGTGTCGTGTTGGTAACCGTCCCTGCAACGCTTCTGCATCGGCCTGTCACTGGGCAAATGGATATCTGGGACGCCGCTTCCGCCGGCGACGCGGCAGCCGTCCGCTCGCTCCTGAGCAAAGGCGTCGACCCCAACGGCCGCAAGCACGGCCAAACGCCGCTGATCTACGCGGCCGAAGGCGGCCACGTGGACGTCATCGAGCTGCTGCTCAGCATCCGCGTCGACGTGGACGCCAAGGACTCGTACGCCCAGACCGCACTGCACTGGGCCGCGCGCAATTCGCAGACGGCGTGCGTGCAGCGCCTCGTCGCGGAGGGGGCGGAGGTGGGGAGGGCCAATTGGATGGGCGAGACGGCGCTGCACATCGCGACCGTCCGCACCAGCCTCGACATCATCAAGGCCCTGCAGTGGGGCGACACGGGCCCCTACGAGCGCCGGGCCCAGCGCCTCCCGCCGGCCGAGGCCCCCGGCGAAGACGCAGCCGAGGGCCCGGGTCCGGCGCAGAGCCCGGGCGCAGCCCCTGCACAACCCCCTGCCAGACCCGGGGCCCCCATCCCACAGGCCAAGCCTTTTGTGCCGCCCGCCCACCGGCCGCCGCGGAACGAGACGCCGACCCAAGGCTACATCTGAATGCCACGTGCCTCGACGGCCTGTTCTTGGCCCTCCACGATGGCCTGCGGCCCCGACTGTGGCGAGCCCAAGGGACTGGGGACGCTGAGTGTCACACCCCACACAAGAGGGCGGAGGCCGCGTGCGCCACCGGTGGCCAAACGGCGTCGGGGTGGGAGGGAGGGTAGGGGCAGGTTGGGCTGCCGCAGGCCTGATAAGGAGGCAAGTGTTCAAGTTGCAGGAAAGGGGTCTAAGACAGCCCATCAAAGGCCCACAACTGCATGACAAGACCTCCACTTGTATCACCCACACCGCCGACGACCACAGACACCACAGCCATCGCACCACACCACGCCACACCACACCACCAGGCCAGTGCTTAGTGGCACCCCCCCCCCCCCGCTGGGGGTGGGAGGGTGAGTCAGACGCCAAAAAAAACTTGAGTCCCTAAAAATCGGTCTCCAATTTCGGACCCTTGTAATGAATTTCATTTTTCTGGGAGGAAAAGTTTCTGATGTGGGTGGTTTGGTCGGTCGGCCGCCCCCACCGCAATGGCCTGCGCCGCACACTCCACTCTGCTCTCCAGGCGACACCACCACACCTGACCTCCTCCGCCGTCTAGTCCCTGCAGATCCATTGGGGCAGCCCTCCTTCAAATGTTTGCCCCCCCCCCAATACACGATCCCACACCGCAGGTCTTCGCCAAGGCACGGGGACAGGCGGAGGGACCCGGGTCTGCTGGGGCCACAAGGCCACCGGACCACACTGACCCATGCGGTTGTCGGAGTAGCAGCGGCACGAGGAACAAAGAGAGCCCGTGGGTCGATGAGCAGGCGGCAGGTCGGATAGGGAGGAATCGGGGGCCCAGCACCGATGAAGCGACGATTTGTAAACTCTGATTATGGGATGAGTGGCAAGAGGCAGAACGATGAGCCGTCGCATGACGTGAATTATCATCCGATACCCCGGTCCGATGATGGGGAGGGGAGGGGGTTTTGGGTATGGGCGATGGTGAACCAATGGAGTCTATGGAGTCTGGAACCAAGGGATTGGGACACACGATTTGGCTCTCTTTTTTCAGCGAATCCGTCACATTTGATGGTACTGTTATGAGTCGCGGTGATGCATTCTGGCGCAACCTCCGCTGTAATTGGCAATTTCGGGCACCCTCGACGTTCTATGTTGGTTTCTCGAGCGCTACTGCAAAAGTCATAAGCACCCAACAGCAAGCCTGATGCAGTCTCTGATCAGCCAAAGTGTGCGAATGCAAGGCATTGCTTTTTAGGGGTGATCATGCTGGGCCAATCCACCGTAGTATTCCTGACTCTTCCCATGTACCAGTGAGTTCTGACTGTGAGGTGTGCACATTGGAGAGGGATCGTAGTAAATTTGTAAACCTATGTCAAGCATCCTTCTTGCACACAGGCTGGCCCGTGGGGTCGTTTCAGTGTCGTTCTGGACCCCAACACCCGCGGTCCGCAGCAGGAAGGAGTCTTTTCCGGTACGTTTTTCCTTGGCACATTTGACTTTCCCATTAATGTGAGCATTTTGACTGCACATAAGTGGGCGTAAGATACTGTTGGCCCTCCGCCGTATGTGGAAAACAATACAGAAAATTCTGGCAGATCAGTCTCGAGCATCCACCTGTTTCTTTCTCCACTGACACAAAGGCTGACCTCCCTCCTTAATCAGGATGTTGCCCCACATTTCATTGACACACACGTGCCATGCTTTCTTTCCAGGCGGAGAGAACCACACACACAAATGTGCAAGCTCGCAAGATGCATCCGCCACCACCACAGTTATGTTGGTGGCATGGTGGCTTTTTGATTGGCCCCAATAGCAGCGTGTCGCTTTGGGGCCGATTCCAAAGCTGCATCTGGATAATACCTCATCCAGTTTCATAAAGAGATGCAAGATGTGTTTTTAATTAGCAAACTTCGATATCAAATTGGTTGCATTGTGCAGCAGGAACAAGGGCACAGCCAGGGCAGGGCAGGGGCAGCACAAGGGGCATTGCCATGCGCATGGGGGCGAAGGGCAGGAGCTGCATGCAGAAGATGGATGATTGCACAGTCAGAGCCCCTGGCAGCACAAAGCAGGCCCCCTCTGTGGGACAGCACCGGTGTCCATGATGGCGTCTCAGTTGGGCAGTGTGCGTGTCCATTGGCTGGAGGATGGGTCCTCAATTTTCCGTTTCTCCGCCGTTTTGTAATGCTGGCCACACAATCTATTGGGCACCTGCGGGGGGGGGGGGGGGGCAACGCGCACTGTTCGCGTTGGTATTGCACTGCACTGTTGGTAACATTACATACACTTCCAAACTGCTCGCACGAGAAGACTGAAGACCACACCATCCCTCACATGGCCCCATCCTCAAGAGCCGGTTTATTGACGCGAGTCCGGTGACAGGGTAAATGACAGTCGAGACTCATAATCCAATTGGGCTTTAAGAAACCGTGAGGTGGCCCGAGACTGTGGTGCAGCCCTCGACAGTGGTGTGGCTTTGGAGGTGCATTGGGGTTGGGGGCTATCAACGGGTAAGGGGTGACTGGATCCGATGTGTGGGGTGTCTCCCATTGCGAGTGGATCATTCCACAAGAATGCTCACCATGTTCACCAAAACCCTAATTTTCCCTAATTTTCCCTAATTTCGCCTTGGAAAGTGTGCACACGCCATGTGCACGTTATGCGCCCCATTGACCCTGTTGACCAGCTTGTGCGAGACCGGACCTGAATAGGAAGTGCCAGACGCTGTGTATGCATGTCCATGTTTGTCCGTGTGTGATTCTCTTCCATGCAGCACACTGGCTTTGGCCATGGGCCGCACAAACTGTTTCTGCCTACGTCCAGTTGAGTACACTTTGTGACCACACGTGTATGCCAATGTATGAGCACAGAGTATGCAGTCCTGGCCAAAGGTGGCGAGTCATCTCTGTTCCTGACTTTGGGTGCATGCAAAATGGATTCGGCTGTTACCAAATTCCAGAGACGGTGCAGCCAACAGGGTACCAAGACCCTGGCAACAGCAGCTTTTGTGCTGAATTAGCGCTACACACCACTAGCATTCCCACACAGTGGTGTTTGGGTATTGCTATAGTCTCCATGGTGGATATGTTCCAAAGTTGATGCTTTTCCGCCTCACCACAGGAGCCACAGCCCTTAATTCGTAGGGCAAAAGTAGTAGCATGCAGTGGCAGTAGGAGGCAGTGACTGATTGCCAGCGGAATGGGATGTATATCGAAGAAGGCGCACTCATGTTTCACACCACATGGCGCAAGCCCCGCAAGACAGCCTTCCATTAGGTTCCATCACCTCACCATTTGGGGGAAGGGGACACTTTCTGAGTGTCTACTTTTTTTTCGTGAAAGGCACCTATGACATGTCACTGATGATCTCTTGTTGATTGTTGCTTTGCTCCTATTTCGCATCTGCTTCCCATAGAGGGGGGGGGGGGTTAAACCTGGGTGGGTCACAAAATCTTGGTGGGGGGGGCAGTAGTTGGATTCATGTCCCCAAGGACCGGCCAAAAAGTGGTGCACAGTGTACGTCAGGGGGAATCAGACAACCTTGGCTGCTCCCCGGCCACCCACAGCTCCATACTCGGGTCCGAGGGTCCACTGATCCTCAGCCCAACCATAAGGAATCACCTGAGCTGTGGCACATAGGGCGCACACCACTGGCAACACCATAGGCAAACCGCCTACAACTGCAGCACCACTGATGGATAGCACTCGGTGATCTGGAACACCCATGCCTGTCTTCCAACTCCCCACATCAGTGGTGGAGAGCAGTCCCCAACCTTCAGTCCGGGAATAATTGAATGTGAAGCACAGGGGGTGCCCAGATGCAGTCCTTAATTTGACACCCCACCCCAACCCCACCCCCAATGATGGCCATGGCCACTTGAGGTGAAGGAATGTAGTATGGCATTGGAAGGGGTGGTCCCACGTTGGTGCCTAATTTGTCCTGTTTCTTTGACTGCTGCAGCATGGTTCACAGTTTGTGTTTCATATGAACTACTAAACGAAGCCCAGCATGCTAGACGGGCATTGCTATGGATGTAGTTGGCTACTTCAGCGCACGATGCTGCAGGTACTGCGGGCCATTGTCCACCTGTGTGAATGGTGGCAAAATTTTCCCTCCACACCACTTCACTGTACTTGACATGTTCGGACTGTCAGAGATATTCCAAAATGGAACTGAAAATGTGTAATTGTCCCCAAAAGGATGTCATTTTGAAATTTTGGTTTTAATTTTTTTTTGTGGTTGGAGAAGCATTGCTGAATGTTCGTTGTTTGTTGGCGTTCGTTCAATCTCCCAATGCTACTAAGGTCAACCAGCTCATGTGGAACATTGTGCTCCAACTACTCCCTAGGTGACACGACATTTCATGTTGGGAAGGCGTAGAGCTTCTGTGAGTTACTTGTAATGGATGGCAACCTGGGCGTGGCAATATGGAGCACAACGAGAAATATGGTGGTGTTGGCTGAGGTTAAGTACGCTAACAGGCAAGACAACACAATGCAGCATCACCCATAGGAGGTGGGGCTAGTGCTGCCATGGAAATGCCTGAATAATGTTGCAAAACCCCAAAAGAGAGTGCTGAAATTGTGAGCACTGGGACATCCCACTCTCACCTACAAGATTATCCCACCCCCCAAACCCCCCCGCCCCAGGCTTGCGTTGGACCAACAAGCAAGTCACGCAACACATATGGCGCTGTCCTCCATTTGCATTACACGGTAATCTGCCAATTTTCATGAAATTCTTTTGCAAAAAGCACATTGTGTGAGTGTAACACCTACCGGGGATGCATCCCTCACTTGAAAAAGCTGTGGATTTCTTCCTGTCTCCTTTCCCAAGTCCTCCAAATGCTCAGAACCCCCCCAGATATTATTTTGCACACAAGGCAAGTGACAATATTGGCATTGCAAGACAAAGAGGGCATGCAATCTCAAAGCGACCGCCATGAACATCACAACAAGAATAATAGGAGACCCCCACATTGAGTGAAACGGAGTGCAGAAATGCAGGAAATGCAGGGGCAAATGGTAGATGAAATGTGCCACATGGTGCTGGAGATGGGGGGGGGGGGTCCAAAACAGCTAAGTTCGCTTTGCCGACAGCTTGTGCATGGTACATGCAAGGCCTCCTGTCTGCACTGTGCAGTTGTGCATGCTTAACCCAAGTGATTCTCATGCATGATGGAGCACTACACCCAAAAATACAGGTCCACCCATTTCTAAGATTCATAGAGGACCAAGGGTACACGGTGACTGCAAAGGAGGTGGCCAACCTTACCATTAGCATGGGCACTTCTGTGTGAAGCTTGTACGGTTTGTTGGCAGCTTTTGTAGCTACTTTGATTCCTCTCTGCTTTGGGGAAATAGAAACGGCAGTGGTTATGCCGCCACTTCTGATTCCGTGATTAGTGTAGTATTGTTGGGGGCATTTCGGCCTACAACATGCACACCGAGTGCATGTCCGGTGCACTGATGCTCCCTTCATTTCCTCAAGGCCCAGTGGCAGAAGCACACTACCACACTTTTTGGTGAAAAGTGTTGTGCTGAGTGTATTGACCCACAGACTTGTGGGGACAAAGCTATTCATTAGGCACAATACATGTCACATGTGTTCAGCAAGTGCAATTCACAGCTTCGGTCTTATGTTGGTCTGCTTGAGGGGGCTTCACTACAGAAGGGTACAGCTGGGGCTGCAGTCAGGATACTTGGTGCAAAAGTAGCCGGGCAAACACTCCTCTGTAGAAGAGGCAAACAAAGAGTGGGTATCAGACTGTGAATGTGACATAGACAGTGGGGTGAAACAGACAGCTGTGGGGTCGGGGCAGTGACATTAGCCAGCTCAAACAGAAGCACTGACTGTCGTGCTGCAAGGTCAATCAATGTCAACAAGGCAGTGAGGGCGTATATGGCAGCACAGGGTGCATGGTGCACGACAGCATGAACATGCAGTGTGTTTGTTTTGTGTTTGTGATTGCAATGAAGTTGCCTGGTTCGCAGTTAAGTTGCATGACTTCCCAAAGCAGGCCCGTTCATCATATCTGAATGTTTGTGGTGTCGCTGGTCCTCTGGTGCTTCATTGCCCGACCAAAAACGTATTGGGAAGGTCTCAACCACGATTGGTGAAGGGCAATCAAACCTTTGCATCATTCATGTGGAGCGGATAGGGAATTGTTTTTGGTGCAATGCCACTGAAGTCTTAACTTCTTTTTCCTTGAACAGCGCTTTCTAGGACAAAATGTCCGATACTGCAGCCAACGACAGTCCCCGCGCCCCTGTCCCTGCACCTGCGCCTGTGGCAGGTATCCCAATCGGGGGGGACCTGGTGGGAATGGAGCCAGGGAGCAGATTGGGCGATCAACCTGGTGACATCATTCCGCCCACGCACATCTGCAAGAAGGGGTTTAGGGATGCCCTGAAACGGGGTGACAAACAGTTCGAAAAGGGCAAGTACAACACGTGCATCACCCGTTATGAGTCGGCGATGAAAAATTGGATCGATCAGACCGGGTCGCCGGGCCGCACTTATGTGGTCCGCGCCCTGGACACACACACGGCTGACAAGGTGCGTCCTGACTTCTTGATGCTCCCCACGGCCTGATCCTGAACTGCCAAGCAGAACAATAGGCTCTGGTCGGGTCGAATTCGCTCTTTGCGATGTCTGCCAACGCCATCGTATCCGGGCTTGGGGGCAGGCCGTGAAGGATGTAGCTGAGCACGCTGCACACCAGTGCTGCGGGCCGAGGCCGGGCAGATGGACTGGGAGGGTCATGGAGGTGAAATGATGTGCAGGGTCGAAGAGCGGTGTTGAGGACTGCAGAGGATTGGAAGGGTTGGGGGGACATGTTTTGGGGGCGCCAAGGGTTGTAGGGCGTTGCCAAGGGCTCTGGCGGGCTTTCGGAGGGTTCTGGACGTTGTGGAGGGCTGGTTGTTGATCGCAGGCTGGTGGTGGGTTGTAACGCTGTGTGCGATGCAGTGCGCTTGGGCTTCGAAGACCGTTGAAAAGCCTTGATCTTGACTGGCCGAAATTGCAGAGAGTGCGGATCATCCACGGCAGTCGACCGTGGTCGGCGGTTGGGCCGGAGCCTAGAGCCTCGTGGCTGTCTTCCAGGAGAGCAAAGGGTTGCAGGGGTCCGCACATACTGCAGATTGTCACAGTGGTCGTCTGCAGCCTTCTGCCACACGTGACCATCCTCCATCACTATCTGCTCGTGTCTGCAGCCCTTTGCAGCCTGTCACCATCCTCCACAACCTTTTGCACCGCTCCACAATCCTCTCCTACGCTTTACAGGTGGGGCATCGGTGCCTGGGACAAGCTCGACTTCAACACTCTACCCCCCCGCCCCGCTTGACCCCCCCCCCCAAGGGGACTGTCAGTTGGCCCAAAAAGCATAAATACTAGGCACCGAAGAAAATTTTTCTTTGGCACTTTTTCGCACATGCTTGACGCTTTGTGGCCACAACCTGAAACATCTATGAAAAGGAGCATTGGTGCTCAATGCTAGCCTGTGCAACACACTCCATGCTGCCCAACACCTGAACCCTCCTCAGCAACACTGTACAACCCTCCACAAATTGCCCCACTACAAAAGTCAGCTGCACCCATAGTTGGACAGGCTGTTCAGCAGCATCGTCATCGGGGGTGCAGTCCATAAACCCCTGCATCAAAAAAAATGTGTGTGAAAAAAGGACAGAGCAGTCGGATAGCATATGCCGCCAACTGGCAACAGCATGCAGTAGATGTCGAGTAACACCATACCCCACGCCCTCGAGAGTACTGCATCATTTTTTTTGGGGGGGGGGGTCGGCCCTGCGTACGGGTGGCAAGCGTAACGACGACACGTGCAGGGCACACAGCCACTGGACCCCGAAGAGCGCATACCCTCCCTCAAATTCGCAAATCTGAGGTGACAACGCGGGGAAGCCAGGCCAATCCTGCGACGCTGCAGGAAGGATGGCTGCGGTCGCCTGCGCGCAGGGCAGGCGTTACGGGACCCCCATCAATCGCCCCTCCCAGACCTCCCCCCCTTAGTGGGGGGGGGTGGGGGGCTTAGTCTGCGTCCAAAACCCCCCTTGGCAGGGGTGCCCTCCAGGCAGGACCCTCGAGGTCTGGGGGGCCTCCCCGGGCCCTCCCTTAACGGCCCTCCCATACCCCCCGTTCCCTCGCCCACACCGCATTGCCTGTCCTCAGAGAGCCAAGTGCCAAGTCCTGCGGCGCGCCATGGAGTTCGTGGTCAACCAGCCCGACCCGGGCCAGATACCCCGGAGCCGTCCTGCCCCCCCGCCGCCGCTGCCATCGGACGCAGACGCGCAGCCGGACGCAGACCCGCAGGCAGAACCGGCCGTAGAGACCCCGCGGAAGAAGGGCCCCATGGAACGCCTCAAAAGCCTGAAGCTTTCCGAGGCCTTTAAGCGCATCGGCTCAGGGTCACGGTCCTCCTCGGCCCGCGGGACACAAGGGGAGGGGCACTGAGATGGTACTGCAGGCGGTTCTGTTGAAGCCGGCTGCTTTGATGGGGAGCAGCTTGGGGCCCCGGCGGGGCTGTGCTTGGAGTCGGGACGGGGGGGGGGGGGGTGAGGGCAAGAAAAAGTTTAAGTGCCTAAAATGGGCCTCTCAGTTTTGGATCTCTATTCAAAGTTTCATTTTTCCCCCGAGGGGACTTCTTGGTTGTGGGTTGGGTGGGTGGACCACCCCCTACGCCCGTGGATAAGCACATCCCTGGGCCCCGCCCAGCGGGAGACTCGAGCACGGTGCACGCGGGGCGGTGCGACGCGGTGCGGCTGGTTTTTGTGTTGCTTTTTGCAACGTCGGGTTTTGCACTGCGCGAGGCGCGCACGGTGCATTACGCGGGACAGTAGTATCGCGTAGTACTACCGCGTAGTGCCCCCCCCCCCCCCCACAAGGCTTGTGGGGATGGCCGTGCGTAGCTTGCGGTTGTACACCGCTCTGAACAAAGTCCGGGATGCGTCGGCAGTTGATTCTGCCGAGCGCCGGCAAGCTGTATTTTACTCCTGTCAAGCCTATCTCCCCATTGAAGGGGGGCCACCTGTCTCGTCAGCATAATTCCGAGCCGTGGCAACAGCGCGAACCGTTTCGTGTTGTACTGCAGCAGTTTTGTGACGGGGCGAAACGGTTTCGTAACGGTTGCGTAGCGGGTTTGATAAGGTGCCGGCAACCGTACGGAGCCGCCGCCTCAACACGCTACTACATCCATCCCCCTTCGCGTTATGAACGATGGGCCAATGGCACACTGCAAAGCCGCGGTTTCCGAGGACCAGAACCATCAAAATCTCCCAAATCGTCTTTTCACTGGGGCACAGTTCCACCGATAAGTTATGTATTTGCCGGACAAAACGACAGGGCGCATCACACGCCCATCCCCCTTCTGGCACCTGCCCCCCGTTCCAAAAGAGACTTTGGACGCCGGGATGATCATCATGCGTTTGGGATGTGGCGTTTGGGTCACGCAGATGCGATGGACCCTTGGATCGAGAAGAGGGCCGTCCCGTCCGTCCCTCCCCCCGGCACTTCCCCGACCACTTTGGCGGTGCTCTCGGCAGTCGGCGCGCAACGGACGGTTGTTGGCGCGGTACATCCCCCGACGCCAGGCTTCTGACGGGGCCCATGTACCGGACACAACCGCTGCGTTCCCCTGCCTTCACATAGCGGTCCTGTCCGTCGAATGGGGTCCGTCGAACGGTTGTGCATGTTTCCCATTCCCCATTCCCGCTTCTCCCAGGGCACCGCCCCCTCTTGCCAGGGGTCGGCTCTGCATCAGCCAAACACCACGCCCTCACGCGAGAGGCAGGCCCCAAACAGACATGCCACTAGCGTCTGGCAGGGAAACTGGTTCTCAGTAGGAATTGACCCCGTATCAAAGACCACTTAGTAATACCCGCCCCCTGCACCACCAGAACTCAGTAGGAACGTGCTGCGTCCAGCGTGTGGCTCGGTAGGACCCTGCTCCACCTGATCATGTCTCAGCTGGCAGGCGCCAGTGTCAAGTCTGATCCCAAATGCATCACGTGTCACGCGCACACGGACGGGCGGCGTCAGTGTGCTCGTTCCCCGAACCGACGCGTTGATGTTCGCAAGCTCCGCGTTGTGGGCCCGACCTGCACCCGCCGTTCGCCGGGTCGGGTCTGATCGGAGGGACGGGGGATCTATCTCGGCCGGACACGCAACGCAGCCCGTTCCGACTGGGTTCCCAATGGGACGGCCGCAGGCATTGCCGAGGAATTCCCAACGGAATTCAGTTACCCCAAGGGACACTCAGGGCAGTTCTTTTTGGGGGGCCTGCAGACTGTAGTATTATTGCTTTCTCGGGACCCGAATCGCGCGGTACGGCGGTATCGGGCGGGCTGGCCTATGGGCCTATGGCCGGTACCCCCCCCCCCACCGAAGCGCTGTCAGATTTCTCTGCGGTGAAGAAATCGGGCCCTTTCGCCATCGGACAACCGCCAACCGCTGCCACTTGATCGTCAGCCGCCGCCGCGGCTTCCCAGCGGAGCGCCGGCGGTTGGCCTTTAACTGCTGTGGGGAGAGGGCGCGAACAGAGCACCGGGCTTCTTCTCTTCTCGGAAACTGCCTCAGCCACACACCCCCTTCCCCTCCTCCGGGCTCCCCAAAGGGTACCACCTTCGGCACACGTGCGCGCGTCGTGCCGGCGTCTTCAAGGGTGATCAATGGGCCAGCTTATTTGCCTCATACCTTTTGTTCATTTCCTGCCTCGATTTTGCGGTCCCGGGCATTTGGCGTTGCGCAGCCGCCAGTTTTGCACCCGCACTCTTCCCCCCCATTTTGTCTGCCGTTGTTCTAGACAGTTGCGTTTCGCATCGTTATTCTATACAAGTGTGCCAGCACTGCAACAGGGCCCACGGTCTCATCAGTGCATGGGTTGTTTTGGCTTCAGCTGCTGATTGTACAACAATCCATCGAACAGATTTGTGCATTTGCACTCAGAAGCAAAGGTCTGGGCTGGTGCGGCTGTGTGTTGTTGTTGCCAGACGCTCCATCACCTGCCACTCTTCAGCACGTTCACGTCAAGTTTATATGGTGTTCTGCCCTTGGTTTGGGCAGGAGACCTCAGACAACGTTGGGCAAACAGCATCTGAGAGCCGTTCGTGCAGATGGCGCCATTGTGCTGTCTGCCGGTCCTCTCATGGAACCGCGACGAATGAAAGTCACACACAAACACACACACACACACACACGAAATTCCTGGTTTGCAGTAGTGGTAGGACGTAGGATTGTTGAACCTCGCAGTTTGAGCATGATTGGAATTTATACTTGGCACACACACACACACACACACAGACGCACACAAGGCGCGATTGTACTTCCTTTCTTGCTCCTGCCCTAATCGTCATGAACACTCACCCCCAAGCATGTACTATCCCAACCAAGCCCCAACGCTGTTCTAACTGCAGTTCCTGTGATATATTGTGTATTGGTGTACATATTGTGGGGCCCTGTCGTCACTCGTTTTCGTGTGCTCTGCGTGGATGGAACCCTAACCCCACCATCCGTCATCTCTCTCCACAGTGTCTCCTGGTTGGTGCGCTGCTGAACTCCCGTGAGCTGGTGGGCGCGTACAGTGGGGAGGTGACTGATGCACAAGACAGTCATGGCGTGTTGGTGTTTTCATTAAGGCTCTTGGGCGCGTTTCTGCATTGCGCAGGCACGGGGCAGGCATAGCACCAACACAGTCCCCGACAATGGTTTACCACAGATCAGGGTCTGAACCACGGCCACTCTCGTCAAAGCCCTTCATTCACGTCAATTCTTTCTTTGGTGAATACCGGATCCCACTGGAGACCCCCAGTGAGCGATTCAGAAGCATCCCAGGTCTGCATCTATACCCTTGCCCATCTTGCAAGAGATATGGTCTCCTTCTGCGGTAGTTACCAGGACTTGCCTGTACATGTCATTGGGAGCCTATGCTTCTGCAGGAGTATTCAGGTCATTAGAGTGCAGTGCTAGACGACGCTAATTCCTCCATCAGACACAACTCATCCTCTGGTTACTGTGAAGGATGATCATCCGCAAGCAGAACAGTCAGAGCAATCGCCCAAGCGATGCTTTGTGCCGGTCTCGTCTGGTCGCATGTGTGCCTCTAAACAGCCACTGCCTTGTGCTGTGCCTGTCATCCCATTCCGGACTTGTTTTGATTGCTTGGCTGGCAGCATTGAACTGGTACAAAAAAAAAAAGGCACACAGTATGCGGTCCACGTGGTGCATGGTACTCACGGAGTCGATGTTGCGTGCGTGCGTGTGTGTGTGTGTGTGTGTGTGTGTGTGTGTGTGCGTGCGTAAGCCGAAGTGTGCGTATCAATCTGGACGGAGCACTGTTATGCAGCCCCCTGTCTCGATTGCCATGCGTGCACATGTATGGTAGCGAGGAGATGCTGACCCTCAACCTGACCCTATCGGGTTCTCCCGCTGTTGCATTGGTGCTGCTGCTCCATGCACAAAGGTGCCTAGCCTTCGTCTCACATTGGTCCAAGACAGTTGTCTTGAGTCAGACATCAGAGTAGCCATTTTTGTTGCCCGCTGTTCTCCTCCGAAGGCATTAGTAAGGTCCACCTGCCAGGCTACAAGATGGTCATTGAACGCGGATGTCGAACGCAAATCCCTCAATGCAAGGAAGAAATGCTCAGACAAATACTGCAAGTAATTACCCCTCGTAATTCCCAATGGATATGTGATGGAATTGAACCAGATTGGGCCTGATCTTCTATTTCCAGTCAGTTGAACCCACAAGGTGTAAATTTATGCGCATCATTTTGCTAGCAGGAGCTTAAGCAGTGCGAGGGTTGCAGCAGGGTTGATAAATGTTAGAAACACATTGAGATGTGTAAACCTATGTTTATCCCAATAAACAATAATGTAGTGCCGTTGGGTTACCCCTCTCTTTGTGTGTCAGACTCACCGAGTTTTGCTTTTTCTTCGTTTCCCCATGCCCGAAAGGTAGGTCAATGCGGGAGAAAATGGTGGCCAGACAAGGCCAAAAGAAAAAGCTCCTGCAGCAGCCTAAAGTTGCAAGCGGGCAGGGGATGGCAGCTTGGGTGATGTGGTGGATCCCACAGTGGCAGCGTGGAACAGTTCTTTTCAAGAACTGCATGAACACCGTTGCCAAACAGGAAATAGTGAATGAGTGGGCCCTCAAGATTGAGGAAAACCTGATGGAGCAAGAGATCCCAATGGCCCTGGAGAGTCCACCAAGGAGCCACAGAGTGGGCCCTAACCCCCCTTGTCCAAGCTACGGTCTGGCCTGCCAGAGTGATTCTAGAGGGTGACAACCATCGTCGATTTATTGCCAAGTTATGGTGTATTCTGGAGGGTTGGAGGGGAGAGCGCAAAATGCCGTGCAGCATGGAGCATGCAGAGGGGCCGCATGTTTAACACCTTGAATATGAGTGCGGGATCTTTGTGAATGTCGTCTATATGTGGCTTTTGTATGCAGCTGGAGTGCACCAAGGGGGAGAGTGCGGAAGTTGCCTGGATGAATTGTCTTGCCTGTGCTGTATGCATTGCAGCAATGTGCGAACGTTTTCCAATATCACCACAAACCTTATGGAAATTTCTGCAATCCATCAGTCCTCAAGTCAAAGTCAAGATCCAAGCTGATGTGTCCAATCTAAATTTTGCCCTGCACTGCCAAGAGCCCCGCAAGCGCCCCATCCTAGTGGAGCTCAACCCCTCTTCGGGTTGTTCCAGTGTCTTTAGTCCCTACTCCACAACCCCCCAATCCCCATGGGGTCCAAACCCACACCCCTTCCAATTGTTCGAGTGACCCTCGTCCCTGGTACACCCCTGTTTTTCAGATGAGGAATGCACTCCCCACTACTCTGCAACAACGCTTGTTATGGTTTGCCGACATAATTGTGATGTCGAGAATGATGCCAACCGCCTATGCCAGCAGAAGCGGTTTTTTTGCATGGTGGGGGGGGGGGCTTCGGGGTAAAAATGGGGGCAACTCTTCGCAACCCAGTTGTCCGGAGGCACTGCGGCCAATTCAAAGATGCACCGCCTGGAAAACAGACGAATAACCTCGAAACAGCGCCGTTGACGGCAGAAGTGTCACAATCTAGTCCAGGACAGCGTAGAGGCAGGCATAGCTTTTGTTGAACTGTGCAGCCCATGGGCAGGGGTAGAGAACACTTGGAGCAGCACAGGGTTGTGTACGACACACGTTCCTGGGCGTACCGAAGTCCCCCGCAACATCGTGCGTGGAGAGTGCAGTGCTGCGCTGGGTGTGCCATTGGGTAAATCGGGACTGCATCCCTTGGGCCCGGAGGGTGCGGTCTTTCATACCGAAGAGCAAAAAGAAATAGACAACTGCCTGTGGTATTTGTGGTCTTTGGACTGTTTGCCGATAGACAGTGGCTGGCGCTCAACCGACGGCGGTTGGTGCGTAATTGATGGCACACAGTGTGCGTGTACGGCGGTAGTACGGTTCCCTAGGAGGTGGTGGCTCACCGTCACTTGGCAACCGTCCCCAGGGTGGTGGTGGTGCACCGTCTTCCCTTGGGTGGGGAAGGACATGGGGGGATGACGGTTTTGTCCCTGGTGCTCACCATAGAGTCTGTCAGTTGGGGTGCTATGTTGGAGGCCCAGGAGGCATTGGGAATATTTCTGAGACTGCGTTTTTGCATGCACGTTGGCACGTCCAACTCCCCAAAAGGATGGGATTTAAGAAAGGATCGCTGGCTGTCACAACGAGTTGGCCTTATGACCTGGCCTGGGATAGATGGCTCCAGCATTTACTGGATGGCAATGCCCCAGTGCTTGCTTGTGACGTGTATCTATTATGAGACCAAACTGACACCTCAAGTCTGTCTGTCCTCAAGTGTGTTGTATTATGCAGCAGCCAGAGGGCTGTGACAAAATAAGCCAAACTGCAGGCAACAACTGAGTCTGAACACTGATTGATGCACTTGGACACAGCATGTGAACTTTGGCGGCAACAATCCCAGCTTGACGTGCTTCGCGGAGAAATGAAAACCTCGCGATTTGGCCAATACCTCAGATTTGGGAACAGCTGCTTTGCAGGGCAATGCAGGTAGACTGATGATGATTGGCAATGTAAAAAGGCGGTGCGCCCTTGCCTGCACATTGGGAAACACAAACGCAAACAACGTCACAAGTCAAACTTTTCTCACAGCTCTTTAAGCTCCCTAAGGTCCACCAAGCACACTTGGCAATCAAATAAGATGAGGGTGCTTGTGACTCGCCGCATGCCGAGAAGAGGCCACCCTTGTAACCCCTAAAACAGCGAAACGTGCCACAATAGCAGTGTTTCAGAACTTACCCCACAAGCATGGACAGAAAAAGAATATGCATTGATCTGTTGGCACCACCACTCTCAACCCAATGGAGACTTCGGCCTCAGCTAAAAGTGCAAACCATGGTTGGGCATTGTGTTCCTAGAGCACCTGATCAAAATGCTTTGGAAACTTCTTCCCCCTCAAAATATTAAGTGACCTCAAAGCACTGTCTGCCACCCAACCTGTAGTGGCATATGCCCACAAGGGCTCCAACTGGATGCTCTTGGCTGCCTTGGGTGCTTTGCAGCTCTGGGGGCTGAAGGACACCATTCTAAGAGAGGGAACAAAGGAAGACTGTTCCAGGAGAGCCTGCACATTGTCTATCCCTTGCCTTACAGTGTTCCTCTTGCCTGGTTCTCAGCCTTGTTCGCAACATTGCGCGCCTTCTTCTTCTATCATAGGGTTTTGATCAATGGTGGTCGTTCTGATGTTTGCAATGCTGCTCAATCTTCCTGGCGGATCGTAGCACTGGCAGCTGCTTGCGTTTGTTACAGCAATGCCAGTTCGCTTTCAGCAGCTTGCTAACAAGCCTTCATGTGTGATCATTGCACTGGTGCTCGTGGTCATCTGCCTCTCATGGATGATTCCAATGCCAAAGCCAAAGTCTGAAACTAATAAGCGCGTCTTGCGTTTTCACCCAAAGAGGATTCTCAAGAGACTTCGGTCGCGCTTGTTGGGCTCGAAAAAGGTCCAAGATGCTCACGTTGAAAACCTGAGATGGACTGAGAAGGGCCACCCCGTATGGCAGGATGCGATACCTCCACGGCTCAAGGATTCCGAATGCAGCGCTCGAGTCGTGCTGTTCATGGTGCTTGCTCCGCTCCACACGGACACTCACGGTCAACAAGTACGTGCGATGGAGTCCTGGAAGCAGTTGGGCCCTCAGGATCTGACTCTTGTGTCTTTGGTCACCGATGACAGTGCGGCCTCACTCGCAGTGGCGCAGAACGTCCCCCATTTTCGTGTGCCAACCACTGCGGAGGGGTGGCCACATTCCAATGCCATCTTCCACATCCTGCAGACGTCCTGCCAGCGCGCGGTGGTGGCGCTTACCCACGGGCTGGTCAGTCTGGGCGACGCGCGCGCGTTCAACGGCACGATCTCCACTGTCCTCAAGCACGACTGGCAGAAGCAACCTGTTGTCAGCGCGGCTCCGTACAGGGCGTTTCAGCGTTCAGGCAACCGCACGGAGGGCTGGCTGGCCGTTGCTGCACGGGCCAACGCCCCAGCGGAGGGCACGCCCGGCCACGAGTGGCACGACTTCTGGATGTGGAACACGTACCCGTCCGCGCCCCCCTTGACGGACGCGACCCTCCCCCCTTTTTGGTTCGGCATGCCGGAGCTGGGCACGTGGCTGTTGGCCTCCGCAGTCGAGACGGCCAGTCGGCACGTGCTGGACCTGAACGGGCATCTCCGGCTGGTCCATCCCGGGCCCCAGCAGCAGCCCGTGCTGGGCCCCCGCGCCGGGACACCGGCATCCTACAGCACGTTTGTCAATCGGAGGATGCTCTACGCAGCGTATCCCCGGCGGAGCAACTCGGTGCTCTGCCGGCATCCCGCACATTTTGGCCGGGTGCAGGAAGCGCCCTGGAAGCTGGCCGCACGAAACTGCGACCCTGCCGCCGCTCTCTGCGTCCAGGCGAGGACCGTCCGGCTGAACTTCGAGCCCTCCAGCGGCACCCCCCCAAAGCACCAAGAAAAGTTTCATTGCCGTACGCAAGCGATCGTGGACGGGAAGTGCTCCAGCGCGGAAGCAGCCGCCAAAGCGGATGCCCAACGGACTTGGACAACCCTGGCGGAGCTGCCGACGAGCGACACCGAAACGCGGACAGCTGAGCAGTGGCCGTACAGTATGGCCGTGCAGCTGCAGCGGCAGGCCACGAGGCAGAGGCACGTGCTGCTTACGATCGGCAACGCCGGGTTCATCCCGTACCTCTGGAACTTCGTGTGCAACTTGTACAAGCTGAACGTGTCGCACTTCGTGATCGCTGCCCTCGACAACCCGACGTTCGAGTGGGGCGTGTCCCGGGGGCTGCCGATCTTCCTGTGGCGCGTCGCGGGGGGCGAGATCCTCAGCGCCACGGAGTACGGCACGCGCAAGTACGAGCACCTGACGAAGACGAAGCCGCAGATCAGCGCCAAGATCCTCGAGCTGGGCTACTCGGTGTTCTTCGTGGACCCTGACGTCGTCTTGTTCCGGAATCCGCTGGACCTCGTCGACCCAGAGCACCCGGACATCATGTTGATCCAGACGGACGCTGAGGCGCCTGGGCAACCGAATCGGACGCCGGAGCAGGTCGATTGCAAGTCCATGAGCACCGACGCCAACCAGAAAGTGAACTCCGGGTTTTACTGGGCCCCGGCCATTCCGCCGGTCATCGACGCGTTCAAGCGGATCGCACACCTGGTCACGACGCCAGAGGGCGTCGCGAAGGACGGCGACCAGCCGATCTTCAACGAGGTCCTGTGCGAGGGCCCGCACGGCCGCAGAGTTGCGCACGACAAGTGCTTCGTGAAGTTCGACTCCGGCGAAGTGGAGATGCGATTCTTCCCGCAGTTCACCGTTGCGAACGGGAAGACAGCGGTGGGGACGCGCAAGGACGAGACCATGTACGACCACCTGCACGACGGGCTGAAGCCGCGGGTCCCGGGGATGGTGGCCATCCACAACAACTACATTGTGGGGAAGGAGAACAAGATTCGCCGGCAGGTGCGCGCCGGTCTGTGGTTTCTGGACCGCGACGGCATGTGCCAACTTTGAGCTTGCGAGTGCAGGGTTGTGCTGTTCGGCCTAAGAGACTGGGGGGGGGGGGGGATGGGGGGGGGGTGTAAGGAACTCGGCCTCCACAAAGCCGTGGTTATAAATCCGGCTAGTCAGTTGGTACCGAAGAGAATCGTTTTTTTCGTTGCCCCATGGCAATGCCAAATACCCAATGGCGCCGCATCTTCACTCCCCTGGTGACCATTACACCACTGAGCCTGTGCCTCGCCACTTCCTAACACCGTGTTGCGCAACCTTGTTTTTGAGAACACGAACCTGAGCAAAATGGTCAGTGATTATCACAAAGGGTCATTCAAATTTTGGGCAACATGTCTTCTTCCTCAAAAAAAAAAAACAGATTATGCGCGATGTATGGCAAATGTCAAACATGTATAAACCATTAACAAATCTTTACAGAAATCATGGAAACATTTCGAGTGCACAAACAAAATACAAAGAGCTGACCCATGACGCAATACTCTTCAAACACTTAAAAAAATTTCCTTTTTTTTTCACTCGCATCCAACTTGAGTTGTGCTGCAGCATCCTTCAGATCAGATTTGTTCAATTTGTTCATACCCAGAATTATAGATTTTGATTGAGACTTAGACGGCAACGTGGGGTTCACTGCTATTTCTCGCGTTGTTTGCAATATGCCAAGAGTGCTTGGGCTTCGGGTTCGGAACAGGTTTTACCAATTAATCGGAAAAATTGGTTATCGGCAATAATCGGAGGTTATTTTCAAAACAATCGGCACAACCGGTCATTGTGAAAACTAATTTAAACCAATTAATCAGAATGGTTGCAAATTTTTTGGGGTCCTTTTCAGCCATACATTTTGTCCAATTTTTGTACTAAAAAGAGGCTTTGGTGGCAATAAACGATGGTGGATAGTAAAATACAACTTCCGACGTAGTGTTGACCGCTGCTCTCCGACTTGTATGTGCTCTCATTTGAGGGATGGCAAAATTTTGGGTGGTGAAAAGCAATTAATCGGAAAAACCGTTTATTTTGAAAACCATTCACCGCAAACCGGTTGTTTTTGTAAAAATAATCATTAAAAACTAGTAATTTTTCAAAACCACCAGGTTCCAAACCTTACTCGGGCTGTGGGCCTGGGTATGTCTCCAAACCTTGGATCTCAGTAATATACTCATTGGAGTCACAGAAGAGGAAAACCGTAACCTTAGATTGCAGTGGGCCTTCTCCTTCGATGATTCTTTCCGTTCATTCGAAGCTGCTGAAGCTTCGGCTGCAGTGACACTGGGGAACAGATGCAAATTAGAGTTGGAAAAGCCAGAAGAGACATTGCTGGAGATGGTTGATCCATCAACGAAGTGGGATAGTAGGCCCCAGGGATTCGCCGAGAGCTCAGTAGATGGAAAGGGTTTGTGCGTCACGATTTTTGGTGGAAGATCTTTAAGGTAAGTGAACCTGCTGTGGCGGTACGCAACCACACCCAGTAACTTCAAGGAAGATTTCCAAACACCTATTGCGTGCTCCTCTTGTGGCTGTGGGCTGGGTGTTGGCCATTACTGAAGGAGTCCTCCACCCACCCTTGTCATTTGGGGTCCTGGAAAACCCCAGCTGACCTACCCCACCCACATCAGGCCGATCTTAGGTGTACAAATTTTATTTTGCCCCCCCCCCCGGGCCGGGGCTAGGGTCTTTTTGGCACCAAGCTTTGGCCTGACTTGATAACAGACTACGACGCTCACTTTGTATAATATAATCGCTCACTAGCACAGGGATGTGCTTATCCATGGGGTGGGGTCTGGGGGTGGGGAATGATCTGGCGAAACCATCCACCCCCCCAAAACCAAAAAATTTTGCCTCTGGGGAAAAATGAACTTTTGAGTAGAGAGCCAAAAATGAGAGGCCCATTTTAGGCACGCAAACATTTTTCTGCCGCAATGCTGTGGCGGAGACGCAAGCCACACAAGTCATCATCCCCCCGCCGCCATCCGATCGTGACGGCGCCGACCAAAAGCAGGAAATCCCTGGGTTTGCTCTATGGGCAACGTTCTTTGGTGAAAAGCAACCAATTTCAAAACCAACACATGATGGCCCTTCTCTTTGGGAAAGGATTTAGACTTGTCTGATGTTGGCTGCAGCCTTTCAATTGGAGTTCATATCGTTGCTAGTACCACCTCCCTCACTGCCACAATTGACCCAGCAAGGGTTGGTCATGGCTTGTATGGCAGTTGTGAAGGTTGCATTGCTCCATGAGTTCCAAATTCTCAACATTCGCAGCAAGATCCAGGGACATCCGAGACATTGTGATGCCATCGGCAGTCATCTCTTTCTCCATCTCCGCCACCGGACAAGTGGGACATCTGTTCCGTGTACCCCATTGTGGTGTGGTGGAATTGGCAAGAGCAACATGATCCGACACGCCAAGTTTAATGGTTCATCACCCCCATTGTGCACTCGGGGAACCGCCCCCTTGCCGCAAGGTCACCCTGTTAAAGAGTATGTAAGTAGCTTGGCCGCTGGATAACCCTTCGTGCTCCCGGTGCTGGTGGAGATGCCCCGGGAAAAGCAAAAGCCAACGCAATGTATTTTGGCTTTGAGCACCCACACGCCTGGTGTGGGCGCACAAACAGCGGCTCTTCCGAATGCGCGCATTACGGGCGTCCCATATCCGTGCGGTACCGAGGCTCTTGGGACTATACTCGCTCAATCTAGCATGCAATTTTGGCGAGTGGCGGCACAAAAAAAACGAAACTAGGTTGCCGTATGTCCTATTCTTCATTCACACGGTGTTGGAGGAAAGCCTAAAGAACCGATCCCACCGTGGTTGAGGCGGGCTGGGATGCGTTCATACGTGCATGGCCCTCGAGGGACAATGCGACCGCGGCCTTTTTCGGTGTTAAAAATGTACATGCAGTGCATGACTGCTTCGGGCTCTCAAAGACGTGGTTGCGCCCAACACTTGAGTACAAATGGTACTAGATAGTGAAGAAAACATGTTTGTCCATTATCCAAGCTGGTCCATCTCGCTGTATACTTGTTTGCGTTAGGGTCTGCAGGGTGTCGGCCAACATTCCATGTACTGCTGCGAGGTCACATGGATTAGCGATGGACTATGACAGAGGAACCACACAAAGCAAGAATGCACAGCATGCACAATTTGAACACCAAGAATGTACGGCATGCGGAATTTTAACACCAAATATGCACTGCATTCCAAATCGTGACACCAAGAATGCACTCCATGCAAAATTATAACATTAAGAATGCACTGCATGCAGATCTTTAACGCGAGGAATGGACTGCATGCATAATTGTAACACTAGGAATGCACTGAATTCAAAATTTTAACAATAGGAATGTACGGCATGCAAAATTGTAACATGAGGAATGCACTACATGCAAAATTTTAAGATTAGGAATGCACTGCATGCAGAATTGCAACATTAGGAATGCACTGCATGCACAGTTGCAACTTCACTATTGCAACGGCACAAAAGCACTGCATGCAAAACTTCAGCTAATACCACAATATTTGCCGCGAAAAGTATCCTTTTTGCAAACCTTCCTAAAGTCCGCCTTGTTGCGCCGTGTTTCATAGACATAGATCAACACCCTTTTTGGTGATACATTATGACTAAAAGAGAAGTTCCAAACTATGTCGGTGCAATCAACACCGTGGAATGCCCTATTGGCACCACTGTTATGCTACATGCACGTAGAAGGGCAATGCTACGAGGTACATTAGTCGGTCCAAAGCTTGTCTACACGGTGATTCTTTTCAAAAAAACTCATAGGTGATATGGGATGTTCAAACAAAGCTCTTTTCGGTGGTATTTTACTTATACTGCACATGACCATGAAAGACATCACTTCCAACCTATCTTTGCCAACGCAACACCCTTTAGTGCAAGGGTAGTGTTTACCGGTAGTCAAAAATTGGTCAAAAATGTTTCCTTGCAAATTCTTTTCACGAAAGCTTGGATTCTGAAAAAAAAAGTTCTTAATAGTCGTTCTCAACATGCATTGCTGAGCCGCTCAAGCGATCCCCCCCCCCATCCCTTCAACCACGAGCTTGTCCCACTATTTAGTCATAAGTAGGGTTAGGGTAGGGTCACCGAGCTGGTCTGGCCGGGGGTCAGGGGGGCGTCCAGCCAGGGGTGAAGGGGGGGGGGGGGTAGGGTTAGGGTTAAGGTCACCGAGCTGGTGGAACCAGTCTTGGTTTGATAACCCTTTTTAGTGTCTAGGGTGGACCTACCAGGTTTAGCAGCACCAAGCAAGCAAGCAAGCAAGCAAGCAAGCAACCAGCAGCAGGCGCGAAATGGGAAGAAAACAGAATTCCGTCGTGGTCCTTTGGATTTGGTTGAAATTTTGGTGTATGATACCTAAGGGTGTGAATTACAATCACACAAAGTTTGAGCGAAAAACTCGACAATGGCGACCGGCAACGGGCTTCGCGGGTAGCGCACCTAGGTCTCAAAATCTGGCAAAAAGGACCAGAAAATGCCATTTTGGGGTAGTTACAGGTGCCTAGCATGTCCTTGTAGTGGGTAATTGGCAGGGAAACCAATGTAGATGTTGAACGAACGAACACCTTTGGTCATTGTCTAGTGGGGTTCACACCTAAGTAGTGGCCCCGATGACCTCTTTTTGGGCCCATTTTCGACCCTTCGACTTTTGCCTTTATAAGTTCCCAACCACCCCGTAATGCGTAAAACAAGCCGAGGGGGGCTAAACAAGAAGAGGCACGAAAGTTGAGTGGCATGAGATTTATATTGGCTAGGGTGTTTTACCCGGCCATGGAGTCATATTGAATGATGTCAGGTGTACAATGATGTGTGCATATGTGATGTATGGGTAAAAGGGATGGACATGATGAGACAGATGGACACAAGACACCATACATGAAATCATGTCAAATTTTTGTACAAAAGACGGTAATGAATTTTTTTTGCTTTGTTCTTCCTTTTCTTGTGCCAAGCACCATGAAAAAAAAGGCGTTGCTACATTGAAAGAATTCTTTTGAGTGTATTATTCATGTACAAAAGGCTTTCTCTCATATGCTTGTGCTTGGGTGCATGTTGAAAACCCTTTTTCCTTGTCTTGCACTTCAAAATCAAATTGTTTCCAATATTCTCCATTACAATTGATCTTATTGGCAAGTACAGAACACAGGCAACAGCAAGAAGACGAAGTCGTGGACGAACATTGAGCTGGACCAACCGGCTGGTCCAGTACTACGGGTTCACATGCCTAAATAACAAGAAAATCAATGTAGCATTGAAATCTCATTAAAAAGGCAATGAAACCTATATTTTAACAACTTTCTGAGTGGTCTATCTTGTCACAAGCCTTGTCAATATTACGTAAATCACTGTCGGCGACAAAAGACGGCGACAGTCGCGACAGGCCATCTGACGCTTCTAAATAGCTTCAAAATAGCTTCTAGTACATTAGAGGTAGGTAGGTAGGTATCTTCGGGAGCTCGGGATGCCTCCTTTGACATTGCAGGAAGAAGGTCTTACCAAGGGGACGTCCTGTCCCTCCCACTGCCCTATGTCAGGTGCCTCTTGAGCCGCTCCCGCATGTGCTTGGGAAGGTATTGTCGCGGCCACCCAGTCCATGTGTCCCAGGTGGGAGGGTGTCCCCACATGTGTCCATGGGTAGGGCCACATGCCCCCTCCTTTGGGCGGCAGCTCTGGGGGGCTGCCCAGCCGTGTGGAGTATCTCTCACCACAAGGGGTATTGCTCCCGCTTGTCTACGGTACGACCGCCTCACCCTTGTGGCTTGAGTTGCGGGGCCACTCTGCTTGGCAGGTGACCCCCTCCTGGACTGTGTACCGGCTCGCCTGTCACCGGTTGCTTCCATGGCTCCGGGTGACGTTTGCCATGGTCTCCGATGCAGCCTGGCCGGGCTCGGACCAGTGGCCTTGGAGTACCGCTCCTGCCACTGGCCCGGTGGGTCGGCTGGGTCGCCCGAGTGCGTCCGACCCATGGGGTATTGGTTCTTTCCTGTCCCTCGGCCGCCTCACGTGTGTGCAGTGTCCTGGGCCGTTGGGCTCCTGTTCACCGGTGTGCCCGCGCGGTTTGCTGTGGTGCGTCTGCGGTGTCCTGGGCCAGCTGGCTCCTGTTCACCGGTGTGCTCGCTCGGTGTGTTGTGTTGCATGTGCGGTGTCCTGGGCCACTGGGCTCCTGTTCACCGGTGTGCGTGCTGTGTGCGGTGCGCGTGTGCCATGGGTGGTTGTGTCCCTCTTCTTCCCCCCCTAATTTTCGTTTTTTTTTTTTACTTGTTTTTTTTTTTTTTTTTTTCTGTTTTTTTTTTTTTTGAAAAAAAGAAAAAGAAAAAACAAAAAAGAGGAAAGCAGGGGCGCGCGTACACTGCAGGCTCAGGCATGGGCAGCTGGTGCGGCGGTGCTATAGTGTTGTGTCCTCTGGCGTGTGTCGTCGGTGCTGTGGCGGCGGTCGCGCCCCAGGGGTGCGGCTCGCGTGTCCTGATGTACACGGGTATGGGTCAGGGTGGGTTTGGTTAGGTGTCTCTTTGCTTCTGGTGCTGGCTGGTTAGGCGGCTGTGTGGGCTGTGGTTGTGGGCTGTGTCTACCTATTTCCCTCAGCGGGCCTGGTTTGGAGTCAAGGGTTGACGGTTTCGGGATGTGGCTCGGGTTTGATTTGTGTTGGGGCTTCGGCTCGATTAGGCTTGGGTCAGGGTGGGTTTGGTGAGGTGTCTCTTTGCTTCTGGTGCTGGCTGGTTAGGCGGCTGTGTGGGCTGTGGGTGTGGGCTGTGGTTACGTTGTTCCCTCGGCGGGTTTGGTTAGGAGTCAAGGGTTAGCGGTTTCGGGGTGTGGCTCGGGTTTGATTTGTGCTTGAGTTCTGGCTCGGTTAGGCGGTTGCGCGGGGCCGGGCGTGTGGGTAGCGGCGTCCACGGGGTCGTGTGCCCGAGGCGAGTGCGGGGTGGTGCGTGCGGGCCGGCCGTTGGCCGGTGGCCTCACTGGGAGTCCCACACGGAGGGGTCGACGGGCGTGCCAGGGGCGTACGCAGCGTGCAGGTTGGGCAGCAGCGGGCGCACGTGCAGGGCGTCGGCGTGCTCGATGGGGACCTCACTGAGGACCGAGGGGTTGGCGGCAAGCAGTATGCGATGCCCGGGAGGGGTGGCGGCGAGGAGCGGGAGGATGTCCGCGGCCCGCGACGTGGGGGCGAACACGACGTGGGCCGGGTGCGGCCCCGGGAGCGGTGTTGGGGGGAGCGGGACCACAGGACGGCGGTCTACTGTGAGGTGCCAAGTGGCGCGATGGTGGAGGAGCCGGACTAAGGCGATGCTGTGGTGCAGTGTGTGGGGCCGGGTGCTGGGCGGCGTGGGGACGTGTGGCGGAAGGGGGGGGGGGGCGGGGCGGTGGCGTGGGAGGGGGCACGGCGGAGGAGTGACGTCAGTGACGTGTGTGTCGTGCTGAGGGTGGGGGGGAGCCCACGGTATCGGGTCCGGGTTCGGCGCCTTTGGGCGTAGTGGCGTCCGGTTCGTTTGGTGACTTCTGGGCGGGGCCTGGCGTGGCGCCCCGTGGTGGTGGTGTGCTGGGTAACGGGGTTAGATGGCGGCGCCGCTGGCCGGGGGGTCTGGCGCGTCGTGTTGTGTGGCGCGCAGGGCTCCTGGGGTGCTGTGGGTGTCGCCGGTGTCGGTGCGCCGACGCTTGTGGGGTGGTGAGGGGGTGTGTGCGTGCGGGGCTGGGCTTTGGGTGATGTCCCACAGGCGGATGCCGTCTCGCCGCGTTTCCTGGAGGGTCTCCCGCAGGCGCCTGAGGACGTACGGGTGGTCCTGGGGCGCGGGGAGGTTGCGGGGGTGGACTCCCAGGGGGTGGAGCGCATCGGCCAGCATGGCTTCCCATGCGGCCTGCGGCATTCACCCCCCCGCCGGCCGGAGGCGGCAGTTCTCCACCGACCCCTTGCGGGGCCGATGGACCAGGCCCTCGAGGGAGGGCTCTCCCCGGGCCCACTTCCGCAGCTCCCAGAGCTGCGTGTGGGTCCAGCGCTGCCACCACTGTTCCTGGGCGGGCCTGCGGTCGTGGGCGGAGGAGTGGGCGTGGGTGGGTGTGACGGGGTCGTGGGGACCGGCGGCGGTGGCAGGCCTGGGGGATTCCTCATAGTCCTGTTCCGTGGGGGTGCGTGGGGAGTGGGGGTGCACGCGGATGTGGACCCGCGGGTGGGCGCGTACGGTCTCCGCCTCGGGGTTGGGCGGGGATTCGCGCGGGCGGCGGTAGTGGGGCATGCGTTGCATGTGGGCTGTCATCGGGGGCCGGTAGGGGGGCGGGGGCGCTGCTGGTGGACCCTGGCGTTGTTCCGGCTTGGTCGGGAGCGGTCCGTGGGCCTGGGGTGCGGGCTTTGGGAGGTGGTGGGACGAGGCGCGCTCCGCCATGAAGGTGGTGGCGGTGGCATCGGTGACGGTGGGGGGGCGCCGCGCTGGGCGCTGCTGCCTTCGGGCCTGGGACGGCTGGGGCTGGATGTCGTAGAGGACATCCTCGGGGGGCCGGGCTCGCGCTGCCGTCGTGGCGCCGGGTTTGGGCTTGGGTTTGGGCTTGGCTGCGGGTCGCCGTTTGGCGGCGGTCTTGGGCTTCGGCTGGGTCATGGGCGTGGGCTTCGCCGGGGCGTGGGCTTTGGCGGCGGCGGGGCTGCTCGCGGTGGGGGCGGGTTTGGAGGCCCGTTTGGGAGGTGTCCCCCGCGGCCTGGGGGCTGGAGTGCTGGACGAGGACGTGGTGGTGGTGGTGGATGAGGTGGTCGTGGTGGTGGAGGTTGTGGAGTCGGAGGCGGAGGAGAGGGACGCGGGAGACGGCGGAGGGTCCCGGGCCTCGGGGGCGGGCGTATGATGCTGGGTCCTGTAAGTAGCGAGAACGAGGGTGCAGGTTCGGGCATCGGGCGTGTGCGCGCGTTTTTCCTGGTGATCCGTGCGTGCTGGTGCTGGCGTGGCGGCGTTGTCCCGGCTGCGCGGGCACGTGGGTTACCCGGGGGGTGGCCATCTCTGCTCCAGGACGTGGGGGTGTGTTTGCTGGAGGTAGTCGAGGGTCCGGAAGAAGCATCGCTGGATGCCGGGCATGTCCTCCTCTTTGAGGTGGGGGTAGTTTTGGGTGGGGGTGTGGGGGCCCGGCCATAGCAGCGCCATGAGGCGGGCTGCCACCATGTACGGGCATAGTTGTGGGGTGGTGGGGCGTGGGGGGGTGGGTCCCTCGCGGTTTCGGGGGGCTTCCCTCTGCTGGGGGCGCAGCGTGACCACCCACACCCATCGGTCCGTGGGGATCCCCCAGGTCCGTTGGGTCCACTTGGCGAGGCAATACATTGCCCTACCAAGGCCCTGGCAGCCGCTGCGGATGGAGAGCAGCGTGTCCAGGGATTCGGGTTCCCACATGCCCCAGATGTGGGGGTCGTCCGGGTCGTCCCCCCTGGCGTACGTGTCGGGGCCTGGGTTGTGTGGGGGGGGGGTGTAGTCGGCGGGGAGGAGGGAGTCGGTGCCGTGTACCACCCAGTGGTCTGTGGGTGCGTCGTAGGTGGTGGTGGAGAGGGTGTAGTGCAGATTGTACATGAGGGTCATGTACGTGGAGGGGGCTGGCTGCTGCTCGTCGGGGGTGGGGATGTCCCCCGGGACGTGGTGCCGGAAGTTGCTTAGGGAGGCCATCCGGGCTACCCATGTTTCCCGCTCCCACTCTTTGGTGCTGTCGGGGGTGGCGTCGAGTGGGGGGTGGGCCATGTTGGGCTCGCGGTAGCGGGTGCGGCCCCGGGTGCTGTCCCGCTCCGGCACGGGGTGTCCGACCAGGTGTCGCCCCCAGTCGATGGGGGGCACCCAGATCCGGCTCCCCGTGGGGGGCGGGCTCTCGCCGTCTGGGGTGGCGCGTGGGGGGCGCTCGTGTCGGGCGACGTGGAGGAAGGCGTCGAAGAGGAAGTCTGTGACGTCTTCCCCCAGGGTGGCCGCCTGGACCAGGGTGGCCGCCCGGATGGGGGTGCTGGTGCCGGAGGTGCGGAGGTACAGCACGACGTCCTGTTCCCTGAGTCCCCGGAGGTGCTGCCGTACCGCTGCGGGGTTGTGTAGGGCGTAGGGTTCGGCCGGTGCGGCGATTGGTAGTGCGGGGTGTGATGGGGGGGGTGGTGTGGGTTGGGGGGGTGGTCGTCGTTGTCGCGCGTGGGGTCCGGTGATGGGGTCTCTTGTGGCGGTCGCGGGAGGGGGGATTCGCGGTGGCGTGTGTCGGCGGGGGTATCGACGTCGATTGGCTGGTGCTGGCTGCCGCGTGTTGTGTCCGTGGCCTGGTCTCGGGGGGGGGGCGGGGGGGGGTGGTGCGGGGGTGGCGCTGTTGGTGGTGGGGGGGGCGGGGGTGGGTGTTGTGCTGGCTGGGGGTCTGGGCGTCCCTGTGGGTCGTGTGGGTGTTGCGTGTGTGCGCCGTGTGGAATTCATCACTTCCAACCTATCTTTGCCAACGCAACACCCTTTAGTGCAAGGGTAGTGTTTACCGGTAGTCAAAAATTGGTCAAAAATGTTTCCTTGCAAATTCTTTTCACGAAAGCTTGGATTCTGAAAAAAAAAGTTCTTAATAGTCCTTCTCAACATGCATTGCTGAGCCGCTCAAGCGATCCCCCCCCCCATCCCTTCAACCACGAGCTTGTCCCACTATTTAGTCATAAGTAGGGTTAGGGTAGGGTCACCGAGCTGGTCTGGCCGGGGGTCAGGGGGGCGTCCAGCCAGGGGTGAAGGGGGGGGGGGGTAGGGTTAGGGTTAAGGTCACCGAGCTGGTGGAACCAGTCTTGGTTTGATAACCCTTTTTAGTGTCTAGGGTGGACCTACCAGGTTTAGCAGCACCAAGCAAGCAAGCAAGCAAGCAAGCAACCAGCAGCAGGCGCGAAATGGGAAGAAAACGGAATTCCGTCGTGGTCCTTTGGATTTGGTTGAAATTTTGGTGTATGATACCTAAGGGTGTGAATTACAATCACACAAAGTTTGAGCGAAAAACTCGACAATGGCGACCGGCAACGGGCTTCGCGGGTAGCGCACCCAGGTCTCAAAATCTGGCAAAAAGGACCAGAAAATGCCATTTTGGGGTAGTTACAGGTGCCTAGCATGTCCTTGTAGTGGGTAATTGGCAGGGAAACCAATGTAGATGTTGAACGAACGAACACCTTTGGTCATTGTCTAGTGGGGTTCACACCTAAGTAGTGGCCCCGATGACCTCTTTTTGGGCCCATTTTCGACCCTTCGACTTTTGCCTTTATAAGTTCCCAACCACCCCGTAATGCGTAAAACAAGCCGAGGGGGGCTAAACAAGAAGAGGCACGAAAGTTGAGTGGCATGAGATTTATATTGGCTAGGGTGTTTTACCCGGCCATGGAGTCATATTGAATGATGTCAGGTGTACAATGATGTGTGCATATGTGATGTATGGGTAAAAAGGATGGACATGATGAGACAGATGGACACAAGACACCATACATGAAATCATGTCAAATTTTTGTACAAAAGACGGTAATGAATTTTTTTTGCTTTGTTCTTCCTTTTCTTGTGCCAAGCACCATGAAAAAAAAGGCGTTGCTACATTGAAAGAATTCTTTTGAGTGTATTATTCATGTACAAAAAGCTTTCTCTCATATGCTTGTGCTTGGGTGCATGTTGAAAACCCTTTTTCCTTGTCTTGCACTTCAAAAACAAATTGTTTCCAATATTCTCCATTACAATTGATCTTATTGGCAAGTACAGAACACAGGCAACAGCAAGAAGACGAAGTCGTGGACGAACATTGAGCTGGACCAACCGGCTGGTCCAGTACTACGGGTTCACATGCCTAAATAACAAGAAAATCAGTGTAGCATTGAAATCTCATTTAAAAGGCAATGAAACCTATATTTTAACAACTTTCTGTCGCGGCCACCCAGTCCATGTGTCCCAGGTGGAAGGGTGTCCCCACATGTGTCCATGGGTAGGGCCACATGCCCCCTCCTTTGGGCGGCAGCTCTGGGGGGCTGCCCAGCCGTGTGGAGTATCTCTCACCACAAGGGGTATTGCTCCCGCTTGTCTACGGTACGACCGCCTCACCCTTGTGGCTTGAGTTGCGGGGCCACTCCGCTTGGCAGGTGACCCCCTCCTGGACTGTGTACCGGCTCGCCTGTCACCGGGTGACGTTTGCCATGGTCTCCGATGCAGCCTGGCCGGGCTCGGACCAGTGGCCTTGGAGTACTGCTCCTGTCGGCTGGGTCGCCCGAGTGCGTCCGACCCATGGGGTATTGGTTCTTTCCTGTCCCTCGGCCGCCTTACGTGTGTGCAGTGTCCTGGGCCGTTGGGCTCCTGTTCACCGGTGTGCCCGCGCGGTTTGCTGTGGTGCGTGTGGGGTGTCCTGGGCCAGCTGGCTCCTGTTCACCGGTGTGCTCGCTCGGTGTGTTGTGTTGCATGTGCGGTGTCCTGGGCCACTGGGCTCCTGTTCACCGGTGTGCGTGTTGTGTACGGTGCGCGTGTGCCATGGGTAGTTGTGTCCCTCTTCTTCCCCCCTTAATTTTTTTTTTTTTTTACTTGTTTTTTTTTTTTTTTTTTCTGTTTTTTTTTTTTTTTTTTGAAAAAAAGAAAAAGAAAAAACAAAAAAGAGGAAAGCAGGGGCGCGCGTACACTGCAGGCTCAGGCATGGGCAGCTGGTGCGGCGGTGCTATAGTGTTGTGCCCTCTGGCGTGTGTCGTCGGTGCTGTGGCGGCGGTCGCGCCCCAGGGGTGCGGCTCGCGTGTCCTGATGTACACGGGTATGGGTCAGGGTGGGTTTGGTTAGGTGTCTCTTTGCTTCTGGTGCTGGCTCCATGATATGTTCGGGACGCGCCCGACAAAAGCCCCTCGAAAAACCAATGCTTCAGCCAAAAACCACGCAGCCAGACATTTCAGCCACATATCCCAGGCTACACAGTTCCAAATCAAGAAACAGAGGACTGGCTCATGCAGAATCTCTCAAAATAACCCTCACTATGTGCCGGCAGTTGCCCATAAACATGTGTTAATGTCAGTTTTTCAAAGGAGGCAGTATCATCGTTCTTTTAATACTGCTGCCATCGTTCTTTTAGTACTGCTGCCCCCCCTGACCCTGGGTTTTGAATCGCCTTGTACGTTTGGTCCACCATCCTTGACCCCTTTGGAAAGCTAGCACCCTTGCTGCAACTTCCTTTTTCCAATGCCTTGAAGACAACTGAAGTCACCAGGAAATTATGAATCTGAGCTGTGTGCTTCGCAAGACTAGAACAGCGGCAACGTCCCCTCGCAAATGCTTCAAACCATGCCTTGAAGATACCTCACGTCACCAGAAAATCGTGATGATTTGAGTTCTCAATCAGAACAAAAAACGGTCATTGTCTTTGTCATTTTGACACTGCAATCCTTCCACACCCTGGCCTTGGAGTCATTTTGTACTTTTGGACGGACCACCACCCTTCCGCCCAGAACTACCCCTAGCCAGCTTTAGCTGCATGCTTTGCAAACCCAGCACCTTGGCTCCAACATCCTTGTTTCAATGTTTTCTTCCCATGCTGTTGTACACCTATGGTGATTGCCAGAATCTGCCTGGGGCAAGCACAACACGGGTGTTACACAAACAACAAACAGTTGCATGAAAACACTCTAACCAGCAACGATACATGAAATCCGTGCTCTATTCTGCAATACTGCAAGACTGAGACAAATGTAGTGTCCCAACCTGGAGTCGCAGGATTAAGTATGTTGTGTACATGCAAGCTCTGTATGCTTCCGATCTGATCCCTCTTATATTCTTGTCTTCCATACACATACGGTTATATATGGATGGGATCGATGGTGAAATAGCAGAAGAAATCCAGCGCCGAAACCGGACTCTGGTGAATTGATCTGTAGTCACGACAGAGCCCATTCCGTTCGGTGATCTACAACAGGTCAATTTCCCACCACGCAAAACATGGAAACATTTATCAGTCGCATGCGTCCGGAAAGCTCACAGGACATGGCGTTACGATATACCTGCTTACTAATTTTTTCGCCCTCTTCCCGTGTTTTCTCGTTGGAGTTCCCGCTGGTGGTCAGGGTAGAGCTATGGGTCACTCTTCAGATTAGCTCAGTGGGTTACAGTTGTACGGTACGGGGTTATGCAGCCTGTATCTCGTGGTGGCCGCCGGTTACACATGCACAACAAGCTGAACAGCTTACTTGGACATCATCATCTTCACGAACTCCTCGTAGTTGATCTGCAACGACAGTGCGGAGGTGAGTGCGTTTGCTCTGCGTATGGCACGAGTGATACCCTGTCGCCCAGCGAAGACACAGACCTGTCCATCCCCGTCGACATCAGCTTCCCTGATCATTTCATCGACCTCCTCGTCGGTCAGCTTCTCACCCAAGTTGGTCATGACGTGACGCAACTCGGCAGCAGAGATGAAGCCGTTGCCGTCCTTGTCGAACACACGGAAGGCCTCCTTGATTTCCTCCTCGGTGTCAGTGTCGTGCATCTTGCGGCTCATCAGAGTCAAGAACTCAGGGAAATCGATGGTACCTACAAGGCCACGTGCGTGGGTGGAATTTACCCATGCGACAAAGAGCCTGTGCGCTACGGTGCCTGTGTCTAGTCGACTGGGGCGGCTAGAGAGAACTTCGCTGTTGCAAGGGGCTGAGGGCCGAGGGTGGGGACGCTACAGCTCTCGCACAGCACTGACTTCAGAGGTTTACTGCAGAGTGTGTCCAGTCGCAGCGCCTGTCAGTCGTGCTGTGCTGTTTCAACCTGCCGTGTCTACTTGTGCAGCGCCGTGCCCGATAGAGCTTTCGCACTGTGACCGACGCACACCACTGCAGTATAGTGTATGCTACGACGAAAAGTGTCGAGACAGACGCCCTTAGACTGCCATATTTCCGAAAACGGATCAATCAACACGCAACTTCAAGGGTGACCTGCTGGAACACATAGAGCTACAGCTACACTTGCAACCTTTCGCTGGGTCAAGAGGCTCCTACCAAAGCGATAGAGCAGTAGAGCTAGCACAGAAGGAAAAAGAACTAACCAAGGGAACAAAGGTCACTCTTTTGAGACTGTGAACCTTTCAGTTGACGCTGAAGCTTGTCTTGGCCCTGTGTCGCTGTCGTGTGGCCGGCTAACCTAGTCTGCTGCAGGGTCGCCAGCAGTAGAAACCGACAGAACGTACGTGTGGAGAGCCTCGCCTAGTAGTTCCGTACGCCAGTGCCTCAGGAGTGAGCAAACTCTGCCTTCACTTAAACACGTGCAGCGTGGAGGCGCGTAACTGGAGTCAAAACACACCGGAGCCGTCCTGGTCGACTTCGTTAATCATATCCTGCAGCTCGGCCTCAGTTGGGTTCTGTCCCAAGGAGCGCATCACGGTGCCCAACTCCTTGGTGGTGATGGTTCCATCACCATCCTATGAGGAGTAAATGTGTCGTCGAATAAAGTTATCTATCGAAAAAGGCGTTAAGTCACCAACACCAGTGAAGTTATTCATCGAAACTCACGTCGTCACCAACACCAGTCAAAAATGCAAACCTTGTCGAACAGAGAGAATGCCTCCTTGAACTCAGCAATCTGCTCATGAGTCAACTGGTCAGCTCCTGGGGCGGCCATTTTTTTCAAGGGGTTTGTCGATTTAAATTACTGACACTCGATTCTTAACCGGAGACCGGATGCGCAAACACAGCCAGAAGCTCGGTGATTTCCCGAAGCCGCAACCGATTCTGAAGCGGGTAAATTGGGCCCGGAGCTAGGCGCTTGCGACTACAACAGTTTGCATTGAGGCGCAAGCTTCACTCCAACGCAGATGCTTCGACGCACGCATTGCAGGACGATCTCTAGGTAATTCCGCAAGTGGCCAAATAGTCTTTCCGTGAAATTCTGCCATTGTTTTGAGCCGTCTACCCTTTTTGTGTAAACCTTCGTCCCACTTGTGGGTCCTAAGCCAAGTCACCACCCGTGGTTTTGATCCGATTCTGTGCAATTCATTTCTCGATGAATGAATGAAGAAGGATTCAATGAAATGCGCCAACGCGAACGCCCGAAACTGGAAACGCACCATCGCCATGCTAATCTCGACTCGGCAGTGTGCTCGTGGTCCATGACGATGCTCCATAACTCGGTTGTTGCGGTTCGTTGCGTTGCCCGTTGGCATCGAGATTCGCACTTTTTTTGCAGTTTTTGCGACGGGAGATGCCCCGCAACTTTGCGTGGCACCCGTGAAGGCATCATCGCTCGGAACCAACATCCGTGGTGTTGGATTCGGCCCGTGGTATGCTTCTACATGCAACTATTAGCACGTTCCATCTTGTATCGGTTTTGTGCTCGGCCGGGAGGTGACCACACTCAGCTCTCGGCCAAGGGTTAATGGGTTCGTAAGTCACCCAACCGTGAAGAGCTTTCATGATGCTGAACGAGGAAGCGACGCCACCTAGGCGAGAACTTTCATAACGTGAAGAGTACGAAATGGAGCCTGCCCTTATGTTTCACGCCGATGCGACTCCGGTAAGTGGCGCAATTCCTTTTCATCACGGTTTCAACCGTACTTATGTTGCACTCGGTCACACACGTACACACACGTGCGCGCGCGCACAACGGGTTTTTCAAGAAGTTAGCTAATGCTTTGTGCCGACGCCACGGGCCGAAAACAAGACCGTGCACATGCAATGGCAAAATGAGACTTGGGTGTTTGTTGGGTGCCCGCAACATCGTTCATCGCGATGGTTTCCATAAAGCCCCATGTTCCATGCCATTCACTCACAACAACTTATGCATGATGTTGTGATGTTCTGCATTTTTGTTTCCTTTAGACGAGAGGTTTGAAGCAGGACATGACCAAGATCACCAGTGTTATGCAGGTGTGGAAGTACTACAAGAGTTGTACTTGGTGTTCTTTCGAGCATGGATGCCTTCATCGTTGTAAAGAATCCTTGGCCATGCCGTTACTCTCGCCGTTGGATGGTAGGCATGTGAAATCTTGTTGCCTTTTGTGGGTTTTGTTGAGGGGCAAAGCGCTTGCCCCCAACCCAAACCCCCCATGAATGCACGCGCAAACCACTAGCCAGTTGGTGTAAGCTCATGGCAAACCAGCACACAACGAGCACCAAAAACCATCAACCAACCAAAACAAGCAAAAGCACATTAGCAAGCAAGAGATAAGTGCATTGGCAAAGGGGCCACAGGCATAAAGGGAGAGACACGCTGGCACACGGACGGTGAGAGTGAGGAGGTGCACTTACAAGGCAAGCTGGTGCCATGAAAGGAGCAACACAAAGCACCAAACCATTGGGACCTAGTGGATTACCTCCATTAGGACCATGAGAACTCAGTGAATACTAACGAACAACATTTCCCAGGAAAACTAGGTAAGGATGAAGGTTGCGGTCATGCTGGACCCTATTTCAGTCCTAGATGGGCTCAAAATGGGCTAAAAGCATTTGTTGGAACATCCCAATGGGTGTGGATCACTTTTGGAAAAATTGTGTTTGGGGGACACTGCTTTAGTCCCAGCCCATTTTCAAGGCTCAAGGCTCGTTAGATCTTTTGTGGGGCCAACCCGGATAACCACGGGCTCAAACCAATGGTTTCAACAAAATTGTGGAGATGACTCAATTGGTAGCTAAAAACGGGTCGTGCAAGTGGCCGAGCTTCAAAGTCCGCCAAAATGACAGAAAAATGCCAAAATTTTTCAAATGGGGGCATTAGTTAGGAGTTTTGGCAACCCACCAACGCCATTCTATGCCCTATTGGCATGAGGGAGTGGTGCACTAGGGACATGCTAGGGTAGGGCTTCCCAGTATTTGTGCCCAGACCACTCAAGATTGCCAAATCTAAACCACCACAACGGAGATCTAGCTGATAGCCATTGTGCGCATTATAACCTCACTAGTTCCACCATCCCGGTGACAACATGCCTCAATGACCGTACCACGCGGGATTCTTGTGCAAGTGTTGATAGGCCTTCGAGATGCAAGTGTTAGGGTGATGTCATGCGCCTTGAAGATGTCTTATGATATCCTACATAGAGGTTGTATCATGCAACAACGAGAACACAGGTGTTGACGAAGTTGCTTCAAGGGTTGCCTAGTGTGGACCCCTACAAGCCAAAATGAATACCACCACCACTAGCAACGGCACAAGAAACGGCTAGCCCAACCGCAAGTAGCGACCATAACAACCACAAAATGGGCACATACTTAGCCTTGTCTCAAGCAGGCAAAGGCCAGTGCCCCTTCCTTAAATCATCACATGCTACATCACAATAGTATTTGAATGTTTCAACACCCTAGGCAATGGAGGTCCCTATTGTCCTTGTAGGGATATTTTGCTTCTTCAACAATTGGTGGGGTGTTTCCTCGTGTGGCTTCATTGAACTGTGGCCTTTGAATTCTACACTACATTGGCATCACAAAGAGGGAAGCCCATCTTGCTTGATGGTCTTCACCTTTATGGCAATATCCCGACACACTTGCATTCCCCACTTGATGCGAAGTATACAAGTGCATCAAGGATCTATTCAACATGAACACTATGTACACATTCTCCATGTACCCTCCTCCTAGCATTCTCCCATCTTGGTACTCTACATGGGCCACATGTGCAACCACTAGCACACGTCTACCATGTCACCAAATGTGATGACACAACTACACGTCCAAAATCCTGAATACAGCAGCTATTGAGAGTACACGGTGGCATTTGCGAGAGGACTACGGCATTTGTAAGAACACGTCTCCAACCACATGCGAACCGTGGCATGCGCACACAATCCACGAGCCGCAAAGCCCTTGGCAACTAGGAGTACATGTCAGCAATGATAGATAAATGGGCAATTGCAAATCTAGTTTAGCCATTATAAGTACAAAATGGCAAGTACAAGGCTGGTTTGTACTCCCTCTAGCCTCTGGCATGCAGAGCATGTAGGGAGGAAAGGGAGAGGAGGTGGCGGAGCAACAAGAGGTTGGACCGTGTCCAAGCTCTCGTTGCCAAGCTATCCGGTGTTGCTAAGAGAAGATAAAAAGAGAGCATGGCTATGCGTGGCCCTGCAAGTCAAATGATAAAAGGAGAAGATGGTCATCAATAGCCCAGTAAGTCAAATAAGCATATGGATGTCAAAATGATGTGAGAGCTTGTGGACAAGTGTCCACAGGTGAGTTGTTGATTGGTGCGAGTGTAGGATACAACGCGGTGGTTAGTTGATGCTCCTCATGAAAGGGGTGTGCCTGCAAGCCCCAAACGCAACAAATCCCCCAGATTTCCTGAAGCCATTGATACCAAACTCAAGATTGCTGAAGTCAATGATACCAGCCGAGTCTAACCAACATAGGCCGGTCAACCTAGCTTCCATGGTATGAGACTTTGCGCACAAGCAATATGCTAAGTTTTGTGGTGGGCCCCTTTTCCGGTCGGCCCTAAGTCGGCTACAGCGCCTATATTTGATACCCCAATATGTGGTTTCCAAATGGGAAGGGGAGGGTAAGGTCTTCTTGGGCAAGGCAGCATAAGGAATAAGGCTGAGCCATCCTTGGAAACGGGTTGCGACCGCAAGCCGGAAGGGACTAATCAAAAAAATGGATCGCTGGTGCCTTAGTCGTGCCCGGGCATTCCACCTTGGCCTATTTGAACGGTAGAGGCAAAAAACTACCCGGGTTCATGTGCGTTCGGGGATTTTGGATCTCCCCACCAGTTCCAAAGTAGGCACATTTCCACGGTACACGCCTCATGTATGGCAAACATTTGGTGTTCTCCTACACCGTTGGAGTTTTCCCGTCACTCTTGATTGTAATGCCTGTGGATGCCAATGACTAAGTTCTGAGGGCAACGCGGGAGGGGGGCGGCACAATGGGTGCACAGCACCCAGGGGAGAACATAGGTCCCACGGCACTTGGGGTGCTCCAACAAGTTGTTTTTAGGCTATTTTGAGTTCTTGACCCATATTAGCCCATGCAAGTTCCCTGATCGCCTTGAGTTGGGCAACTTTGCAACTGACAGTGTAGTAAAGGGGGATCCATGGTGAATGCAAGCGGGTGGGAGTTGTCTGTTACGCAAGCGAAGCAAGCAAGGAACGGTTTTGGGGGGGGGGGGGGCACGAAGAACATTGCAGGTCTTTGTAGACATCCCAACAGCTTTCGATCTGTCTGTGTTTTGTGCAACTGCGGATCCTGTGCCGGGTGTGCCTGCCATGATTGTCTTACTGACGTACAAGTTATTGCCAAAATGCAAGGGTAATATTCTTGTTCAGTGCATCAGTGCTCTCTTCAAGTGCATTTCTTCGAAGTGCAGGGACGGGGGGGAGGTCGTTTTGCGAGTTGGTCTTGGGTTTCCCTGCAAAGGTGACCGCACGTGGAGTCAAACAACCATTCCAACCTCATGCTCCAGGGCAGATGGACCAAGTATGAGGATGATAGGCTCATTCAGCTTGTTGTTGAGCATTGCCCAGCGCAGCGAACTGATGCCGCAGCGCCTATTTCTATGGCCCAATGGAGAACGATTGCAGAAAGGATTCCCCAACGAAGCATCAACGCCATTAAATCTCGCTGGCATCAGAAGTTCTCACAAATCGCAGTCCAGGTGCCTGGGGATTGGGAACATTGCCGTTTGTCCTCTTATCGGTGCGTTCGAAAGGCGTTTGCATTGGCCTAGGGAGCGAGCAACAACACATGTGGACAGTGGAGGACATTTGGTGGCCTACTCTTGCAGTGAATGTTGCTCAGCTGTTGAACGTGCAAATGAATTTCCATTCTCCCCAATCTGCTACCATCCCATTGTTATGGACGAAACAAACCGTGATCGCCACACACTATTGACCACACGTGAGCAGGTGCTTTCAAGTATAGGTGTTGTTTTTGCTGACGACAAAAATACGCCATGGTGCAACGCAGTAGACTTGCATACAGTAGAGTGCAATGCTGTGTAGAACAGTGCAGTGAACTACAAGATGTTGCACAGCACTGTGTCACACAACAAGGCAATACCATATCCCACAAGAGGTAAGAACAAAATACAATCAAATGCAACACGATACAAGACACAGGCTGCTTCACAGCGGAGTGTTTCTTATTGCAAGTCGTGTGCCTCACTGTTTTCAGGGAAACCGTACTTCCATTGGATCAACACTGCCATCTCCTTGTACTTTTCGTTTTGTTGCAGTGACCAAGCCATCACTGCAAAATGTCTCTGTAGGTGTGATTAGTGTGTTTGTTTGCCTTTGGACCTACCACAGCTCAGCTCCTTGCCAGTGCTTATGCCGAACCTTCACAATGGTACCATTTGAAAGAAGCCTCACCTGTCCTGCCCTGAATTCAGTTGAGCCAAGCTAGAAACACCAGCGCAAAGGCAACGATACATAGGGCAGAAAAGAGCGGAAATGCCCGCCAAGGCTGACTTCTCCAAATAGGGGAAGGGCTGCAACAGGTGCAACGAATAACAAAGCAGCTTTCGTTTTGCCATTTCCCTCTGCAATTTTCAATCTTCTCCTCATTCCTACTCTTCTGACTTGATTTTCTTTTCCAACAGCAATGCTACCCGAAGAAGCAGCTAAGTTTCCCCCTGAGACGGAGACACCACCATCACAGGTGGGTTCACCCCACTGCTACGCCAAGCAAGGCACGTGTGCACAGAAAACACATCACTCCACAGAATTGTGCCATGTAAAAGTGTTCTACAGCCATGCACACCATATCTTCTGAGAAGACTTGATCTCAACAGGGGAGACTGGATAGATACATCACGTTGTGGCTTCCAGTCCAGTTATGAGATGAGGTGATCTTGTTGTTTCAGTACCCATGTACGTTGGACCATTTGCCAAGGGGACCATTAAGCAACAGTGTGCCTGCCTGTTGGCAACTCTGGGTGGCGGTCCAAGATTCCCATTTCCAATTTTTTTTGTTCCCTGGGCACGGTTTGGCAAGAGATGGGCCAAAACCCTGCAATGTGTGGGTGGATATGCCCATTTGCTTTCAACCTGCTGCATGCTCTACAGTGTCCACTTGTGGTACCAAGAACTACAACAAACAACGAAATTAACAGCAACTAACGACGCACAACGACAAACCAACATTTTAATGCCTAGTGACGAACCACAGGTAAACCCTGTCTGCACCCCGTTTGGCGAGCTTTTTTCAACGGAGAGCTTTCATCAAAGGTACTAAGGTGGGGGGATCCGGCACATTGTGGAGCAATAGCATGGGGCGGTACGATGGATGGGTGCACAATTCCTGCGGAGAGGGGCCAACCGGATACGTGCCACCGTGGCAGGAGGAGGGCTCAAACCATGGGCAATGCAGTGTGAATCCCCTTAGACAGGCTGAAGGTGAGCAGAGCGGGCGACCGGGGTCAGGAGAGGACGGACACACAGGCCCACGGCAGGCTTCAGCCACATGCCCAGGTATGTATGAGTGGGTCCTGCTGGCCCGCGTCATTGGCAATCCAAGCTAGTGGGCTCAGGGTTATCTGCTACTTGTTGCAGTCAAGGTTGCCCCCTGCGACTCTCTGTGAGCGTCTCCGCCTTCCTTTCTCCTGCAAACCCCTGCCCCCGTCTGTACAGAATGACCAAAGGAAATGGTTACCAGCCCAGGCTCCGAGGGAAGGGGTTGGGATGGTCTGGTGCCGGCTGCTGGAGGGGAGCAGAGGGGAGGAGGGGAGGGGAGTGGAGGGGGTTAAGGGGGGCTGGGCTGGATAGTAGTGCAGTGCAGTGCAGGGGAATGCAGTTTTGTGGGTGGGAGTGAAATGCTTGTGCCACCGGTCATGATCGCCACGTGTTTACTTCGGCCCCTCCCCTCTCCTTCATTTCCCTCCATACCCCCACACCACCCCACTCCATTTACCCCACTCCCTTCCGCTCCCATCCAATTTACTCTGCCCAGTCGCGCTGCACTGCGCTCCACTCCACTGCACCACGACGTGCCGTGCCGCATTGCCCACCCCATTGAAAATGGTCTCCCTTGAAAGTGACCTCGAGCAACGAGCAGGTCGCAAAGGGCATGGCACTGGACACCGGTTGTACTACACGGTAAACAACCAGCCTTGATGAAACACTCCCCTCGCCTGTTCTGCCCTCCAACCCCTGCACCCCTGCAGCTCCCTTCGGGTCGAGTCCAACATGATGAAGGGGAACAGAGGAGAGTCAAGAAGCTCTCTTGGGGTATACCCTCATGGGTATTTTCAGGTTCTGATAGTATGCACGAAGTCGCCCCCCCCTACCTCCCCCCCCTACCTACCCCCCCAACCCCCCCCCCTACCTCCCCCCCCTACCTTCGGCTCGCTTCGCTCGACAGACGGCTCGCTTCGCTCGACGCGGGGGCCAGCCCCCGCACCCCCCTTAAATAACATGACTCCTGCGGTGGCCACAGACCGCCTTGTGTGTGCACCGCCTTTTGTGTGTACCGCCTTGCCTGTGGCCCCTTAAATAACAAGACTCCTGCGGTGGCCACAGGCCGCCTTTTGTGTGTTTCGCCTTGTGTGTGCACCGCCTTCTGTGTGTACCGCCTTTCCTGTGGCCCCTTAAATAACAAGACTCCTGCGGTGGCTACAGACCGCCTTTTGTGTGTTCCGCCTTTTGTGTGTTCCGCCTTGTGTGTGCACCGCCTTCTGTGTGCACCGCCTTGCCTGTGGCCCCTTAAATAACAAGACTCCTGCGGTGGCCACGGGCCGCCTTTTGTGTGTTCCGCCTTGTGTGTGCACCGCCTTCCCCCCCCATACCCCCCCCTACCTTCTCGACCCCCCCCCCTACCTCCCACCCCTACCCCCCCCCCTACCCCCCCCCCTACCTCCAAGGTAGGGGGGGGCGACTTCGTGCGATATATGGTTCTGGGATGGAATGGCAGTGGAGCATTTCTTCTGCTGGGCGGGGCGGCGCGGGGCGGGGCGGGGCGGGGCGGGGGTGGGGCTGGGGACATTTTTCCAAAACCTGAAAAGACTGTACCGGCGGAGAATTATTACTCCCAGCCGGTACATTTTTCCAAGTTTTTGGGCGGGGTGGAATTAATAGTTCTCAGCCGGTACATTTTTCAGGTTTTGGAAAAATGTACCGGCCGCCCTGCCTAGCCCCGGCCCGCCCTGCCTTGCCCCGCCCAAAAACTTGGAAAAATGTACCGGCTGGGAATCAATAATTCTCAGCCGGTACATTTTTTCGATGTTTGCAAAAATTCACCGGCTGCCCCGCCCCTTCCCAGGTGACTGTAGGTGACTGCAGCAGGTGGTTGTTGGGGATGGCTCAGACCTGTTCATTTATTTTTACTTAAGTGTAAACAGGCCGGGTAAACGTTTATGTGTTGATGTTTCCGCCGCCTTTACACTTGGTGCAGTTGGTAGACACTGTGCACGCACACGTTTACCCATGGACAGTATGTAGGCACTGCGAAATTGTGTACAACGTTGCCTGCCTTGAGCGCAGCACTCCCTGCTGAAGGGCACCCATAGGCGTGTGCTTCTGAAGGGCAGTGAGGGACGTCACCGAAGTGTGTTCGGGTATTCTTTCGTGCAAGCGTGCGTGCGTGCGTGCGTGCGTGGGCTCGCGCAGCTCTGCTACGGAGTACACAAAGGGAGTGTTGTAATGCTTGTGCAAGTGTGTCTGTTTTTGGGGTTCGGGGTATTGGTTGCATTTATGCTCTGTACACTGATTTCTGTTTGTACATCGGAAGTCTGGCCTTTCTCTGTTTCAGTGCCTGTGTTGGAGGGGAAACCGGTGCGTCAGCTTCGATTAGCCCTGAATGCCAACAAAGCCCGAAAGAGTACAGCTGCATGGAAGCTGCCCAAGCTGCTGCGCTCTGTGTCATCGCAAGGCAAGCAACAGGTGCAGGACGGCATCTCTGGGCTCTTGAAGCAGCTCGGGGCCGACAAGTTATCAGACGGAGTGAGATATGCCATGGGGCAGTCTGAGCATGGTACAGAGCACTGCGATATCGGATCCGCCGCCAAAACACAGTGTTGCGGGAAGAAGCGAACACGGGCCGATGCGCTATATTTGGAAGATTGCAAGCGAAGAAAAGGTCCACCCCCCCCATGACTACCCTGTGCCACGTTTCCCACATCAGTGGTCCGAAATTCACTGTCTTGGGAAAGACTTTGTGGGAAGCAGCACAAGGGGCAGAAGTAGCGCTCGTGAGCAGGGGGACAATTGTCCCGCTCTCACCTCTGCAGCAGCTTGGGACAAGCAAACCAGTATGTACACCCGGAAGTACCAACCGGCACACTTATGAAGCCTTCGTGGCAAACCGCACACAACGCGCATGATCTCCTGGTTGCCACATGCATGCCGTACAGGTACAGGGACTGGACGGAATGAACCGGCGGTACCCTCGGCGGCGGTTCGGCTTGGCCGGTTAGGTTCTGCCGGTTCGGCTCGGCGGCGGTGTCGGCCGGCCGAATCGGCCGGCCGGACCGCTGGGCGGCACTTTGGCCGGCTGAGTCGGCCGGCCGGACTGCCGCCGGACCGCCGCCCGGCACTCCGGCCGGCCGATCGGCCGGCCGGAGTGCCGTGGTGCACAGGGAACGCGGTGCCCACACAAGGCGGTGCACACAAAAGGCGGCCTGTGGCCACCGCAGGAGTCATGTTATTTAAGGGGCCACAGGCAAGGTGGTACACAGGGAACGCGGTGCCCACACAAGGCGGTGCACACAGAAGGCGGTCTATAGCCACCGCAGGAGTCGTGTTATTTAAGGGGCCACAGGCAAGGTGGTACACACAGAACGCGGTGCCCACACAAGGCGGTGCACACAAAAGACGGTCTATAGCCACCGCAGGAGTCATGTTATTTAAGGGGCCTAAGAGGGGGACTTTGCTTTTTCAAGAGGCACATGGGGTGGGGGGGGTATCGGAATGAGCCGGCGGTTCGGCCAGCCGGACCACCGCCCGGCGGTGTCGGCCGAATTTTCGGCCGAAATCCTCGATGGCGGTTCGGCCAGCCGGCCGGCCGAGATTTTCGGCCGAAGACCGCCGCCGAGCCTCACCGCCGTTTCATTCCGATGAGCTAGGTACAGGCATCGGAAGAGTGTAGAAGAGTGAAATTCTGATGACTCAGCCCTTATTCTTTACAGCCTGTCACCATTTTCAGAGAGCATCCTCCAGCTACACAGCCTCAGGAAAGATGGCATTTGAGCCGGTCAGTGCTGGCAGGGGAGTGGACGGCATGGACGCAGAAGGCTGCGCCACGCCTAGCAGGGGCACGGACGGGTGTGTTGCGTCAGTGTGCACATACCAACGCGCACTTGTATTGTGCCCATCATCATTGACCTGCGGTAGCAAAACTCCGAAGGCTGTGGAGTTTCACTGCAGGGCCCAGTTTCCAGGGAGCCCCTCCCCCATCAGAGCAGCAATGCAAAGTACTTCTTCGCCCCCGGCGGCATGTCAGTAATCCAAATGTACGTCGGGTCATTTACCTGTGTGAAAAGGCATTGTAGTGTTTTTTTATTTGACACCAGATTGCTGGCCTCTTTTTGGTACGCCTTTGCGAACCCTGGAGGCTCCGTCCAGACTGCACATATGTCTTTCAGCCGCGTATATTTCCTGAATGTACTTTAGCTGTGCGCCAGTTGTGTGTGTTGGCTTTGCTTGTGTTGCCTCTATGGCTTACCCAGAAAGGTGATTCATTCCAACATAACCCACGCGCCTTGAAAACCACATCACAGAGACAGGGTCAGCATTTGTGTCCTTGGGAACAAGCACCACTTCTGTCTCACTTCAGCATCGCTGTCATCGTTTTTTTTCGTGGGATCTGGAAGGGGTGCAGCGCAATGTCAGATTTTTCCAGGAAACGCCGCGAATGTGTGTTGGGATCTACCTCCATCTTCGCAAATTGCTCCCTGCTGCACCCTTGAACCACTTCCCAACCCGTTTTATGCTGGTTCACCGGAAATCCCCAACAATCTTCTTCTCGCACGTGAGGACACCAGCACGGGGGCCATCCGGGCCAATGTCAAGGAGCGCGAGAGGTGAGTGGGTAGGAGCAAGGGAGGACAAACCGAGAGAGGAGTGGCATGGATGCGGAGAAGTGACTGGAACAGCGGAAGCTGAAGCTGCAACAGAGGGGAATTGATGGGTGGCTATCCTCGTTCCGAATCAATGCATGGACACATTGTCTTTCTTCTGTGGCATGTGGGTTTTGGAATGCTTTTATGCGAGTTGTGCATATGTGCGATCTGCCCGTTTCCCATGTTACTGTTTTTGAAGGTGTTGCTGACGTTTCAAGCAGAGCAACACAGGGCGTCACAAAAATGGCGTCCCCACCAAAGTCTAGAACCGTCCCTGCTGTTGTTGCCACCCCAGTTGGCTGTGGGAGCCTCGAAGTGCGAAGGAGACGCAGTGCAGAGCATTTGCTCGTTGATTTGAATCGCAAGAACGGGGAAGTGCGAGACAAAGGTGTGTGGTGTATCTGTTCACGCTGCTGAGGGCTAATGAGGTTTCGGGGGCTGTATGGAGCTGTCCAGGATGCATAGGGTTGCACAAGGCGAAGCGTCGAGCAGGCTTCGAGGGTCAAGAGCGGTGAGGGCGGTGAGAGTTGTAGGCGGTTGATTTGGTTGATATGGTTTCAAGAGGGATTTATGAGAGATACCATGAGGTGTAGTGCTACTTGTCATCTTCCCTGTGCCCCATTGTCCCCGGCCCCATCACCATCCACGTTTTCCCACCAACGTCCAACCGCCACTACCCTCAAAGCGTGACTGTGCAGCTCATGCGCTTCTGTATCCGTCTGTGCTTGTCCCCACTTGGCAGTCCTGTGCATGGGATGGACCCTGCCTTGTACAATCTGGTACTGCAATTGCTGAGGTTGCAACATCCATCAGCCTTTGAATTCCTCCAAAAAATGGTTTTCTTCACATCTGCAGCTTGAGGCTGCTGTGCAATCCTCTTCAGCCCAGCACACGCAGTTGGGTCTCTGCCCTCACCAAATCGCACTGAGCGTCAACAAGCACCCGCTGTCATCGCCTCACCATTAAAACGCTTTTCTGTTACAGGTCCGCGCTTCGAGAGCAGCCACACGTTCGCAGGATCTCCTCTACTGAGAGGTATGTCGCGCTTCCAGGCAGTACACTGCAGCAGCCTGGCGTGGTCTGGACTGTCTGCAGGGAGGGGCTGGCAGGGATGCTTTCGATTGGATTGGCTCCGCAAAGTTTTGTGGTGGGACAAACTGAAATTGTACTGAAGGGGGCTTTTTTTTAGGGCCGCTTGCTTCTGGGGCACGTATTTTGGACCGGAAGGAGGAGGGACAGTGGTCCCTGTTGCGAAGAGCTGCAGCCTTCGGATGTTGCTGAAGAGAGATGCACGTCGTGCGCGTGTTGCACGGTAATGCAACACATCCGTCCATGCTCCCACTGCACACCAATGCCAGACCTATGCCGAGGGATGAGACCGCTTGCAGGGCAGTATTTTTGGGGGCTGGATGCCTTGCCTTGTCCGGAGTCATCATGCCTCAGATTGGTCTCAGTATGGACAACAAAGCTGAATCTGACACCCCGACCATGCCTTTGATCAATGGTGTGGGCTGGAGGTGGAATGATGTGGAGTGATGGCACAGAGTGTCTGCCAGTCAACTGCACACTGCAGCCACACCACAGAAACCGCCCCCACACCAAAGTGGATAGGCCCTCAGGAAAATGGTCTTGACAACGGTGCAGTACCTCATCTAGACCCTCAAGAAAGTGGCCATTCCCCCCTTGCAGCTCTGTTCCGTCTGTAGCTTCCTCTGAAGGATGCCCCCCCTCCCCCACCTGAGGCCAATAGTGCACACACCGCTTCTTTCCGCCTGCACACAAACCACACCCACACACACACACACACACACACACACACACACACACGCACGCACACACACACACACACACACACACCTCTTTGTCTAAGATGCGCCTTGTCCAACATACGCGAGGGTGTACTTGACAACTTTGCACCCCCCCCATCTACAGCCTCAAGAAAGTGGCCTTGACAGAGTTTTTCTTTTCGGTATTTGGTCTAAGACTCTCAGTGAAGTGGCCTTGACAATTTTGCAGCACCTTGTGTGTGTAGATCTTTAGACCCTTACAACGACCTCTTTGGGGTAGTTGGACGTAACTGGCTCCAATGCCATCGTCCTTACCCCACAACAAGGTGAATGACAACAAAACTAGCATAGTTGAATCATATTCGAAGCATTGGGACTTAGCAAACAACCGAAAATGGTCTGTGCACTATCGCCCTCAGGTGGGCGGAGGGGGGGGGGGCGTCCTTTTGAGGAAGCTACAGAGGGAACAGAGCTGCAAGGGGGGACTGGGTGCCACTATTGCCAGAGTTCCCTAAGCGAGCTCAACAGATCCTTCTCTTTAGGGTCTTCAGAAATTCACTGTAGGGCGTGTCTGGCGGGCGTTTCAACACAACATTGAGCACTGGAGGCCCTGCATAGAGAGCACGTCCTGTGCAAACCCTCGGGTACCTTGGAAGTGGAAGCCTTAGCGAACACCAGAACTGTTTCTCAAAATCTTATGCCATGAGTCAATACCTGCACACACCGCACCTCTGGGGAGGAGGGGGCTTCAAGCCAGTGTGAATTACAAGGGGGGGCGCCCTGGAAAACAGGCTTGGGCTGGAGTTGCAAGGGGCTGTGGGTCCAGCTGTCCCGTTCCCACAGCAGAGCTCCATCCCCCACAGTCATTGGAAGAAGCGGGCATGCGTGATGTTATTGATCTGGAAACAATTTGACAATCGTTGAAACACTACAGCCTTTCAGCCATCCCCCAATTCACTGAATTTACTTCGGTTGACAATGGATAAATCCACCGCGAGGGGGTGGTTGGTCTCTACGGTCAGCCCTAGGCATTGGCAGTGCGGGCTTTGTGTGCTATGTTTGTGGCATGATCGCCAAGCAACGATTCAGGCGTATGTGTGCGCGTTTGGATGGGGTGTGTCTGCCCATTGGTACTTCTGGGTGCACATACCTGTTCACCTTTTGAGGAGGGAATCCTCCGCACATGGGTGCTTGTCCACCCATTGGTTTGGTCTTGAAGGGGGTGGGTTCAAAAATTGCCAGAGTTGGCACAATTTGAGAAACAGCTCTGGTGTTCGCTAAGCATTCCACGGCCAAGAGGGTTTGCACAAGACATGCTCTCTGTGCAGGGCCATACTATAAGCCAAACATTCTTGGTACACTAGCAGGGCCCAACAGGAACATAAATTGGGACACTGGGAGCCATGGCACACACCAGACTCAAAATTAAAAATTCCTGGTACACCCAGATGCTAGCACGAACCAATAGCAACCATCCAACCATCCACATGTCACCACGAATTAACAGTACCCACCCGGATGCCGCCACTACCCTGATGCCACCAGCAATTAATAGCAACGACCCAGATGCCACCAAGAATTACCAACAACAGCCCAGATGCCACCAAGAATTAATAGTAACTACCCAGACGCCACTAGGAAGTCACAACAACCACCCAGATGCCACCAAGAATGAGCAGTAACCACACAGATGCCTCAAAGGATTTAACGGTAACTACCCAAATGCCACCAAGAATTGACAGTAACTACCTAGATGCCACCAGGAATTAACGTCAACCACCAAAATGCCACCAAGAAGTCAGAGCCACAAGGAATCAACCGATACCATCAAGAGGTACACCACCAGGGGCCAAGAGGTGCAGACATTGGGACATTGGGAGCTATGGCAAGCATGAGACTAAAAATTAAAATTTCTCGGTGCACCAGCTGGGGCCAAGATGTGCAGAAATTGGGACATTGAGAGCCATGAGCATCAGACTAAAAATTAATAATTCCCGGTACACCGGCAAGGGCCAACAGGTGTAGAAATGTAGACATTGGCAGCCATGGCAAGCATGAGATCAAAAGTTAGAAATTCTCCCAGTGGGGCCCAAAAGGTGCAGGTGCAGATATTGGGACATTGGGGCCAGAGCCAGCATAAGACGAAAAAATTAAAATTTCTTCGTACACTAGCAGGGCCCAACAAGTGTCGAAATTGGGACACTGAGAGCCATGGCGAGCATCAGACTAAAAATTGTAACCTTTTGGTACGTGGGGCTCCCTCGCAGCTACCGCAAATTGAATCATTTTGTGTATATTTACCACATCCACTGTTTCATTAGCTTTACCATCCCACGTGGGCATTTCGTAATGAGAGAGCTGATGGGGGGGTGCAACGGGGGGTTGAGATGGCTTACAGGGAGGTCCGCAAGTCACGAGAAGTGGTTGAGCTATGGGCCGACCTAGGCGTGGAGGAAATGGATGATTTCTCTAGTGGGGATGACATCAGTGGGGGTTGCAGAGGGTGCGAACAACAATTTTTGCTCCATATCATCAAGTTCTTTACCGAACAGCACTGTTAGTAGTGGGGATGTGCAACCGGCCAAACGTGGTCGCATTTGAATGTGAGCTGTTTCGCGCATCTCTCTGATGCTTTGTGTCCAATAAATGTCAATAAGCAATTAAGGTCTTTTTTCTAGATCGCGTGAGTACAGCAGAGACGCTCAGTTGCATGTTGATTGAGCAGCGTGGCCAAGTTGGGAGTTTGACTCTAACCGGATTGAGCAGCTGCATTTTGAGAACGCTGTTGCCCTCGTGCAGTCCCGTTGTTTTGCTAAATTTGCTTTGTGGCCCCCTCCTCCAATACACACTGTTACAATTTTTGCAAAATACCTTGTAATGTGACGTGTTGGTGACGATGGTACTCTCAACCACCCTTGTGTAACATAGGGCCTCGGGTTTCGGAGCATGAAATATTACCCACTGGTGGTGCGCTGCATATCTGATCTTTGGTCTGGCTGGACCCCCCTCCTTGTGTGGTCCCCCAATTTTTTTGTTTCTGATTTGATGCTTGCTATAAGTCCTGTTTAGGGTTAGGGTTACGGTCACCGAGCTGGTGGAACCAGTCTTGGTTTTATAACCTGTTTTAGTGTCTAGGGGGGACCTACCAGGTTTAGCAGCAGCAGCAGCAGCAGCAGCAAGCAGCAGCAAGCAGCAAGCAAGCAGCAGCACGCGCGAAATGGGCAAAAATCAGACTTCCGTCGTGGTGCTTCAGATTCGGGTGAAATTTTGGTGGATGATACCTATGGGTGTGAAGTACAATCACACAAAGTTTGAGCAAGAAACTCAACGGTGGCGGCCGGGAACGGGATTCGCAAGTGGCGGACCTCAGTTTCAAAAACTGCAGTTTAGGGCCAAAAACAGCCATTTTTGGGCCAAAAAAGCCCCGGAACACATTCAAAACGGCCAAACGAAGGGAAGCCGTGGGTACACTGCATGTGCAGCTTGATTTCCCCGTGTCAACAAGCTCTTTGCGGCCCTCTAACTCCATGATATGTCCCGGAAACGGCCCAAAAAGGCCCCCACAAGCTCCAACTGCCGACAGCCACAAACCAAGAATAGGCCATATCTTTGGCTACATGGCTCAAAATACAATTCCGAGGGCACCTACTCCACCCGCAACCCCCCACTTTTTGTGGTTTCCACCCCTCAGAATTGCCCAAACAGACGCCCAGACCCCCAATACCTAGGCCCACTAGGCTGCGGCAAGCTGCAAGCTCAAGCCCAAACAGGTGGGTGCCCAAATGGGTCAATAGGGTCCAATAGGGGCAAAAAGATGACTTTTCTCAAAAATGGTCCTGGACCATGTGCGACGCTAAAACAAGTGTTTTTGGACCGTTTTGAGCTTGTGGTGGCCCATTTTGGTCCTCCGAGAATCCCAAAATGCTTTGAAACTGGGCTATTTTGGGACCAAAAATGGGTTAAAAATGGGTCAAAAACGCATTTTTCCAAACCTCATCCTAGACCATTTGGGGTGCACCAACGGGTGAAATGAGCCCATTTTGAGCCCATTTCGGGGGATTTTGGCCCCTCAGAAGTCCAAAAAGCCTTGAAAGTGGGCCTCGTGGTGATGGGGTTCACTTGCAATGTGATTTCACTTTGTCAAGAGCCATCAATGTGTGAATCATTCTTGATGTCCCTCACCAGTCATGGCCCTCCCCCACCAGCTCGGTCCCAATATTCAGTCTTGATTAGGGTCACCAAGCTAATGGAACCAGTCTTGGTTTTATAACCCTCTTCAGTGTCTACGGTGGACCTAACAGGTTCAGCAAGCAAGCAAGCAAGCAAGCAGGCAGCAAGCAAGCAGCAAGCACGCGCGAAACGGGGGGAAATCACAGCTCCGTCGTGGTGCTTCGGATTCAACCAAAATTTTGGTGGATGCTACCTATGGGTGTGAGGGACAACCACACAAAGTATGAGCCATGAACTCAACAGTGGCGGCCGGGAACGGGCGTCACAAGTGCCGGACCTCCATTTCAAAATCTACAATTTAGGGCCAAAATCAGCCTTTTTTTTGCCCAAAACCGCCCTAGAACCTACGGACAATGGCCAAATATAGGGAAATTCTAGCTGTTCTACACATGCAGCTAGACTTCCCCGTGCCAAAGGGCCCTCTATGGCCCTCTAACTCCACAATACGTCTGCGAACCGCCCCCAAGAGGCCCCCGAAAGACCCAGAATTTGTGCAAATTGGCCGCCAACAGCCCCAACCCAAAAACAGACCATATCTTGGGCTACGTGGCTCAAAACGCGATTCCGAGCACACCTAATGCACCTGCAACCACCCACTTTGGTGGTTTCTAACCCTCAAAATTGCCCCAACCGACGCCTAGACCCCCGTACCTAGGCCTAGTGGGCTACAGCAAGCCACAAGTGGTAGCCCAAAGAGGTGGGTGCCAAAATGGGTCAACAAGGTCCACCTAGTGCAAAAAAAAGACTTTTTCTAAAAAATGATCGTGGGCCACATTGAATGCTAAAACAAGTGTTTTTGGTGCATTTTGATTTCGTGGTGGCGCGTTTTGGCTCTCCTAAAATCCCAAAATGCCTTGGAAAATGGGCTGCTTTGTAACTAAAAATGGGGCAAAAATGGGTTAAAATGTGTTTTCCCAAAAATAATCCTAGACCATTTGGGGTGCTTCAACAAGTGACATGAGCCCTTTTTGAGCCCATTGCAAGCCATTTTGGCCACTCCAAAGTCACAAAATGCCTTGAAAATGGGCTTTTTTGGGACCAAAAATGGGTCAAAAATGGATCAAAAATGTGTTTTTCCAAAGATACTTTTGAGTGCGCCCCCTTAGTGCACCCCCTAAAAGGTCACCGGTGGGGCACGGGTCAAAACAGATGCCCGGCGCGCGCCCCGCGCGCTAACGCTTCCCCTAAACAGACGTGAGCGCATTGGCCCTTGGCTCTTCGTGATGCCCCTGTCTATTGGACTATTTGGGGTGCACAAACAAGTGGAATGAGCCCATTTTGAGCCCATGTTGAGCAATTTTGGCCCCTCTCAAGGCCGAAAGTTCCTTGAAAATGGGCCAATTTGGGATGACAAATGGCTCAAAAACGGGTCAAAACCATGGTTTTTCGAAAATGATCCAAGTCTAGCTGTAGTGCCCAAATGGAAGAATATAGCTCATGTTGAGCCCCTTTTGAGCCGCTCTCATCCACTTTCCAGGGCGTGTTTCTTCCCGCCCCAGCTGAGTCCCAATATTCAATCGTGGTAGGGTTAGAGTTCTCAACCCTCGCCCCTCCTCTCCTCCAATACATCCGTGCCTAGGGTCTTTTGCAAGCATCATGGCCATCCCCGCTGCTCCCATTCCCATGCCTACCATTCCACCGCCCTTTGTCCGTTGGCACGGGCCGTGCCTTGCAATCACACAGGTGACCAGTATGAGATGCGAGGTGCTGACGTTTGAACCCGGTGGACGGTTTCATGCCACCCTTGCCGGGTCCATACTCCTCCGAGTGGCCTAGCACTCTTGGATTTGCATGTTTCTCACCCTTGCCTTCTCGGGGGCCCAAAAGAGGCCGGAAATGCTACATCACGCATGCATACTCGGGGATCCACAAACAAAGGGCGACAAAATCAGAAGTGGTTGCCTCACCCTTGCCTTCTTGGGGGCCGGAAACAGGCCGCAATACTACATCACCCCTGCACTCTCAGAGATCCCCAAACAAACGGGGACAAAATCAGAATTGGCTGCCTCACCCCTATCTTCTCGGGGCTCCAAAAAAGGGCCAAAATGCTACGTCACCCCTGCATTCTCGGGGATCCCCAAACAAAGGGCGATAAAATCAGAATTGGATGTCTCACGCCTACCTTGTCGGGGCTCCAAAAGAGGGCCGAAATGCTTCATCACCGCTGCATTCTCGGGGATCCCCAAACAAAAGGGGGCAAAGTCAGAAGTGGATGCCTCACCCCTACCTTCTCGGGGGCCCAAAAGAGGGCCGAAATGCTACATCACCGCTGCATTCTCGGGGATCCCTAAAACAAAGGGCGATAAAATCAGAAGTGGCTGCCTCACCGTTGCCTTCTTGGGGGGTCCAAAAGAGGCCGGAAATGCTACATCACCCCTGCATTCTCGGGGATCCCCAAGCAAAGGGCGACAAAATCACAAGTGGCTGCCTCACCCTTGCCTTCTCAGGGGCCCAAAAGAGGCCGGAAATGCTACGTCACCCCTGCATTCTGGGGGATCCCCAAACAAAGGGGGGCAAAATCAGAAGTGGCTGCCTCACCCCTACTTTCTCAGGGCTCTAGAAGAGGGCCCAAATGCTACATCACCCCTACATTCTCAGGGATTCCTAAACAAAGGAGCACAAAATTAGGGGTGGTTGCCTCACCCAAAAGAGGCCCAAATGCTACATCACCCCTGCATTCTGGGGGATCCCCAAACAAAAGGGGACAAAATTGGAGGTGGCTGCCTCACCCTTGCCTTCTCGGGGGCCCAAAAGAGGCCGGAAATGCTACGTCACCCCTGCATTCTGCGGCATGCCAAAACGAAGGGCGACAAAATCAGAATTAGCTTCCTCACCCTTGCCTTCTCGGGGGCCCAAAAGAGGGCCGAAATGCTACATCACCCCTGCATTCTCGGGGATCCCCAAACAAATGGGGACAAAATCCTAAGTGGCTGCCTCACGCCTAGGTTCTCGGGGCTCCAAAAGAGGTTCATCACCCCTGCATTCTCAGAGATCCCCAAACAAAGGGCGACAAAATCACAAGTGGCTACCTCACCCTTGCCTTCTTGGGGGGCCCAAAACAGGCCGGAAATGCTACATCACCCCTGCATTCTCAGGGATCCCTAAACAAAGGGCGACAAAATCAGAAGTGGCTGCCTCACCGTTGCCTTCTTGGGGGCCCAAAACAGGCCAGAAATGCTACGTCACCCCTGCATTCTCGGGGATCCCCAAGCAAAGGGCGATAAAATCAGAATTGGCTACCTCACGCCTAGGTTCTCGGGGGCCCAAAAGAGGGCCAAAATGCTTCATCACCCCTGCATTTTCCGGCATGCCCAAACAAAAGGCGACAAAATCAGAAGTGGGTGCCTCACCGTTGCCTTCTTGGGCGGCCCAAAAGAGGCCGGAAATGCTACGTCACCCCTGCATTCTCGGGGATCCCCAAACGAAGGGCGACAAAATCAGAAGTAGTTGCCTCACAAAATAGGCCGGAAATGCTACATCACCCCTGCATTCTCGGGGATCCCTAAACAAAGGGCGACAAAATCAGAAGTGGCTGCCTCACCCTTGCCTTCTTGGGGGCCCAAAAGAGGGCCAAAATGCTACGTCACCCCTGCATTCTCGGGGAGCCCCAGGAAAAGGGGGACAAAATCAGAAGTGGCTGCCTCACCCTTGCCTTCTCGGGGGCCAAAAAAAGGGCCAAAATGCCACATCACCCCTGCATTCTCGGGGGTCCCTGACGCCAAGCGAGGGCATAAAAATCAGAAGTGGCCCACAAGTGGGCACATCGCCTACAGCCATGCATTTTCAGTAAAATTGGTAATTATTTCTTTGCGGTAAGGTCGTGTAACTTTTTTGCTTTTGCGGCAAACACGTGTAGGAAAAAATTTTCACATGGTGTAAATTTTTTTTGCGGTAAGTCGTGTAATTCTTTTTTTTGCGGTAAACGCGTGAATAAAAAAATTGTCAAGTCGTGTACGTTTTTTGCGGTACTGCGTGTGACGGGCTTACACAACTATTACACAATTACACGACTAGACGATTTTTTGGTTACACGCATTTACCGCAAAAATGAATACACGAATTACAACATGCAATGATGGCCTTCTTCGTGAGCGAACAACGCAAACAAATCCACCTGTTGCCGCCAACCGTTTGCAGAACATATGTCTACTCCAAGGTGGCCTTTTTTTGCCCCCCCCCCCCCCCATGCCCGACAAAGAGGACAAGGGGGCAATGCACCCCATCCACGGGGTTGGTGCTAGGGCATTGGCCATGCGTGCGAGGACCGGGAGGGGAGGATGAGGACGAGGGCGGGCCTAGCCGTACGTCACCTAAGCGCGCAAAGATGCGAAGCGGGCCACAATATCGGGCAATGGTGCAACAAGAGCACACGGTGGAGGGGCCAACAAAGCCAAGGGAGCGGGCAAAGCAAACCCGGCCCATGTGGGATAGACAGAGTGAAAGTATGCGCCCCACTGACCCAAGAGTGGCCGTCCCAAAAAAAATATGATCCCCAGCCCCTCCTCCAAGCTTGTAAGCGCTTGTTGTATGTCGTCGCAATGATTTTGTCCCCTTTTGTTTGGGGATCCCCGAGAATGCAGGGGTGATGTAGCATTTTGGCCCTCTTTTGGGCCCCCGAGAAGGCAAGGGTGAGGCAGCCAATTCTGATTTTGTGCTCCTTTGTTTGGGGATCCCCGAGAAAGCAGGGGTGATGTAGCATTTCGGCCCTCTTTTGGAGCCCCGAGAAAGTAGGGGTGAGGCAGCCAATTCTGATTTTGTCGCCCTTTGTTTGGCGATCCCCGAGAATGCAGGGGTGACGTAGCATTTCCGGCCTCTTTTGGGCCCCCAAGAAGGCAACGGTGAGGCAGCCACTTCAGGTTTTGTCGCCCTTTGCTTGGGGATCCCCGAGAATGCAGGGGTGACGTAGCATTTCCGGCCTCTTTTGGGCCCCCAAGAAGGCAAGGGTGAGGCAGCCACTTCTGGTTTTGTCGCCATTTGCTTGGGGATCCCCGAGAATGCAGGGGTGACGTAGCATTTCCGGCCTGTTTTGGGCCCCCGAGAAGGCAATGGTGAGGCAGCCACTTCTGATTTTATCGCCCTTTGCTTGGGGATCCCCGAGAATGCAGGGGTGATGTAGCATTTCGGCCCTCTTTTGGGCCCCCAAGAAGGCAAGGGTGAGGCAGCCAGTTGTGATTTTCTCGCCCTTTGTTTGGGGCTCCCCGAGAATGGAGGGGTGATGTAGCATTTAGGCCCTCTTTTGGGCCCGCGAGAAGATAGGGGTGAGGCAGCCAATTCTGATTTTATCGCCCTTTGCTTGGGGATCCCCGAGAATGCAGGGGTGACATAGGATTTGGGCCCTCTTTTGGAGCCCCGAGAAGGTAGGGGTGAGGCAGCCACTTCTGATTTTGTCGCCCTTTGTTTGGCGATCCCCGAGAATGCAGGGGTGATGTAGCATTTCCGGCCTGTTTTGGCCGCCAAGAAGGCAAGGGTGAGGCAACCACTTCTGATTTTGTCGCCCTTTGCTTGGGGGTCCCGGAGAATGCAGGGGTGATGTAGCATTTAGGCCCTCTTTTGGGCCCGCGAGAAGATAGGGGTGAGGCAGCCAATTCTGATTTTGTCGCCCTTTGTTTGGGGATCCCCGAGAATGCAGGGGTGATGTAGCATTTTGGCCCTCTTTTGGGCCCCCGAGAAGGCCAGGGTGAGGCAGCCAATTCTGATTTTGTCGCCCTTTGTTTGGGGATCCCCGAGAATGCAGCGGTGATGTAGCATTTCCGGCCTCTTTTGGGCCCCCGAGAAGGCAAGGGTGAGGCAACCACTTCTGATTTTGTCGCCCTTTGCTTGGGGATCCCCGAGAATGCAGGGGTGATGTAGCATTTCGGCCCTCTTTTGGAGCCCCGAGAAGGTAGGGGTGAGGCACCCACTTGTGATTTTGTCGCCCTTTGTTTGGCGATCCCCGAGTATGCAGGGGTGATGTAGCATTTCCGGCCTGTTTTGGGCCCCAAGAAGGCAAGGGTGAGGCAACCACTTCTGATTTTGTCGCCCTTTGCTTGGGGCTCCCCGAGAATGCAGGGGTGATGTAGCATTTCGGCCCTCTTTTGGGCCCCCAAGAAGGCAAGGGTGAGGCAGCCAATTCTGATTTTGTCGCCCTTTGTTTGGGGATCCCCGAGAATGCAGGGGTGACGTAGCATTTTGGCCCTTTTTTGGAGCCCCGAGAAGATAGGGGTGAGGCAGCCAATTCTGATTTTATCGCCCTTTGTTTGGGGATCCCCGAGAATGCAGGGGTGACGTAGCATTTCCGGCCTGTTTTGGGCCCCCGAGAAGGCAAGGGTGAGGCAGCCAATTCTGATTTTGTCGCCCTTTGTTTGGCGATCCCCGAGAATGCAGGGGTGACGTAGCATTTCCGGCCTCTTTTGGGCCCCCGAGAAGGCAAGGGTGAGGCATCTAATTCTGATTTTGTCGCCCTTTGTTTAGGGATCCTCGAGAATGCAGGGGTGACGTAGCATTTCCGGCCTGTTTTCGGCCCCCGAGAAGGCAACGGTGAGGTAGCCACTTCTGATTTTATCGCCCTTTTTTGGGTTTTGCCGAGCAGAGCGTGGAAAGACTGGAGGCGAGGCCGCAACCTTCCATGGCCACTCCCACAGAGGAGGACACCCGTCCCAAGGTCCTCATCCGTGGAGAGATGCGCAAGGTACTGGATGGCTAGCCAGGAGATGCATCCGGCGAGTTGTAGTGTGAGGATCTTTTCATCAATGACCTGTACGAGTAGCTAGTGGCCAAGTTGCATGCCGCTTGTCAGTTTAACGCCAATCCTGGTGCAAAACCCAAGTCTAACGACACAAAAACGGACTTTATCTACAAGCGTGCATTCTGAACTACTTGTAGCGGGTGCATGTTTTGTGTATTTTCTGTATTTTCCTCCGCCCGTTTTGTGTACCAATGGTGGAGTGTATAAGATTGCTATTATATTGGCCCCATACCAGTTTGTTCCCAGTGTTGGCACACTGGATGTTGGCCATGGCCCTGTCAGGACTCTTTTCTCGGGCGTGATTTTGTGTCTAGTGCCAATGACACCGTGTGAAACTATGTTATATTGGCCGAGTCCCAACTAATTGGTGGCCACACAAAGTACTATGTGCTTTGTGGACTTGGCGTCCCATCGTTAAGGTTGCTATGGGGTGCCGTACGGAACCGGCAGCTGTACATATTGCAAATGTATTGCAAAAGTTGCATTTCTTTCAATTTTCCAATTATTTTTTATTATTTACACGACTTACCGCAAAAAAAATTACACGCCCTTACCGCAAAAAATATCGATTTTTTTTTTAATAATTCACACGACTTACCGCAAAAAAAATTACACGCATTTACCACAAAATTTTTTTCACACGACTAGACGATTTTTTTGTACACGACTTACATTTTTCACCGGCCATCATCAGCATCAACACGGTAGCAGACCTGATCAAGGGCTTAGGCATCCCTCCCTTCATGTGGCAATTCTACCTGCAAGGGACAGGCTGTGTGTTGACTGCTCTTGTGCCCCTACCCCTACTGGCGCCTCTCGCACCGGTCCCCAAGCCCAAGTGTGCCCCTACCAAGCCCAGGGCCAAGCCTGGCCCTGTGGTCCCCAAGCCCAAGGCTGCACCGGCCAAGCCCAAGGCCAAGGCCGCCCCTGTGGTCCCCAAGGCCCCACCGAAGCCGGCTCCACAGCCCCACTAGTCCCCCCAGCTCCACCAGCTCTGCTAGCTGCAGCTCCGCCAACTCCACCCACTGCTCCTCCGGTGCTCCCTGCCAAGCGAGCCAGTGCAGGTGGTCCCTAGATCAGGGCTCTGAAGGAGCCAGGATTTCGGTGGCGGCGGTGATTTTGGTGACGGCGTGGGGCGTGGATGCAATAGAGCAGTGCCTCTAGCAAAGGGGTCTTTGCGCCAAAGCAAGAAGCAGGTCCTTGCACGTCCCACTAACTTCCCCAGCGCCAAAGTGATGCAGACCGCAATCACCAATGCCCCCCCCACCGCCAGCATCAGTTCCACCCCAGCTTGCGCCTGAGGAGGGCGATGCTCCGCCCATAAATGGTACCCTGTGGGATATGGGAGGGCAGCATCGGAAGACGCACGGACCGAAGCCAATATGGCGCTTTACAGCTGAATACACCTGCCCCTCGAGAGGAGGCATAGTCCCACACGATCACTAAGGTTCTGCCCCCGAAGGAGGGGCGGATCAAGGTCCAATGGCGGTGTTCTGTACATCTGAACAAAATATATTTGCCCTCTCCCTGCTACATATAGGTGTCCCTCATTAATACATTTTCGGCTGTTGCCCTCATTAATACATTAGAACCCTCCGGCCCCACCCCCACCCCCAGCCCCAACCCCCACACACAAACTGAGTGTGCATACTGCGCACAGATCACCATGTAACTTGCATAGTGAATTGTGCACTGGATGGGCCTCCCGTCAGGTATTGTAGGACCAAACAGTGGGGAAGGGTTAGGGGTAAGGGGGGGCGGGCATGATTCTCTACCACCTCATCCTCAAGGTCCAGCTGCATTCTTCTATTGTTTCATATTGTACATATGTTGTGTTGAAATGCCCGCCCCAAGCACACCATACAATGAATTTCTGAAGACCCTAAAGAGAAGGGTCTGTTGCGCTCGCTTTGGGAACTCTGGCAATAGTGGCACCCATTTCCCCCTTGCAGCTCTGTTCCCTCTGTGGCTTCCTCAAAAGGACGCCCCCCCCCCCTCCGCCCACCTGAGGGCGATAGTGCATAGACCGTTTCTTTCCACCTGCGCATACACACACAAACCCCTTTTTCTCCGCCGCTATGGCAACCGCCCCCCGTCTAAGATGCGGCTCGTCCAATGCACGCGGAGGGTGTGTGTATTGTATTAATTTGGGGGCTAAGTACGGAACTTTTTTTGTAGATGTGGGCTAAGTCGCTTGATTAATGTGCATTTCCGGTTGTTTGCTGAGTCCCGGTGCTTTGCTCCCGTTGTTGTCATTCACCTTGTTGTGGGTTAAGGGCGATGGCATTGGAGCCAGTTGCGTCCAAGTGCCCCAAAGAGACCCACCACAACATTGATACCCGCCAAAATTTCTACATCCCCCCCCCCCCCCCAGGCTAAATGGGCGTGCGTTCTGACACCCTGGAACAATTTCTGGCGACAGTTTTAGCACCTAAAGCTCCCAATAGTACTTTCTCATGGGGTTGCTGTTTCACAGCACTTTGCCATATGGGGGATACACAGATTGCCCTCATGTCGTTCAAAATCAGATTCGAATGCCCCATGCAACCAATGCAAAGCAACACTGAATGGCTGACAAACAACAACATACAGCACCTCCCTCGCCCATAATACAGAGGACAGTGGTGCAAGCGTGATTTTGCGTCACTCAGGTATATGCCTTTTTGGTGCAGGTGTTGAGGTCGGCAAGCTCCTCTGGTGCAAAATTGTGAAGGGTGGCAAGGAGATCCAGCAGATCATGGCTCTTTACGACGAGGAGTTCTTCCCGCGTTACCCCTCCCTGGTGAAAGGCATGGTGCATGCGCAGTGGAGCGCCCAACCGAACCGCAATTTTGCGAACTGCGTCACCCTCGCGATCTGCAGGGGGCCAAGGGTTAGGTCGTGTGCCACAGTCCGGCTGCACGCCCCCCACCGCATGGCCCCGCTGATGGAGGTACTGCTTGCGGCAACGGACAAGCGGCATCGCTCACGTGGCTACGGGACACTGCTCGCGAACGTGATACGACGGGAGGCGAAGCGCTTGAAGTGTGAGAGCATATATCTCCGGGCGGATGATTCGGTGCATACCCACGTTTGCGCCCTGTTGTGTCATGATGCCTGCCATGTCGCTTGTCGGGACGCAGCCTGTTGTTTGGTGTGATGTTGCGTTTTCTGACGCAGTGGCACAATATGCTTTTTGTACTTGTAGGCATTGATTGCACGCTTTGTTCTCGTCAAACTTGGTGAGGGCAGCCCCACGGTCAACATTTCACGTGCTTGCAATTGTGCACCCGCCCCTTGGCAGGGAGAATCCTAACAAAAAACAAGAATCACTGGATGACGGCACTGTAGTGTAAACTTTGTGTAGGATTGTTTCTCAATTCCAAAAGTGATTCAAACGGCATGGCGTTTTCAGTGTTGGAGCAGGGGAGGCACATTCAGAAGGCTTCTAATCGAGGATCAAGACGAAAATGGCAGTGCACTTCAAACCCCATGCAAGCTCCATGCGAACACAAATCCCGTACCAACATAAAGTGCCTATTGCCAGAAGCCCATCGCTCTGCTCGAACCCCCCCGCCCCCCACCAGCACAAACCCTACCTGCATCGCCCCCTTATAAAGCCAAGCCTGTGCTAAGAAAAGAGAAAGACAGGGCATCACAGTGGCATATGGTATAGCATCACCCAGTTCATGGTACCCCCCCCCCCCTTGCAAACACCTACCCCTTGCAATCTCCCACCCGCCCCCGGGAGACCGTCACTTCCATGTTTTTCTAGTTAACATGTATTGTGCTGGTTTGTGTTGCCCATCTGCTTTACGCATGGCCTTGCATTGCTTTCCCATTACTTCAAATCAAGCACCTGTGTGTGTTCTGTGATATTCTCTCTCCAAAGGCGATGTATGGGTGTGTTGTGTTGCTACTTCAGACCCAAGATGTTTTCTGCCGGTCACCATGTACGGTACCACTCGCGCGCACTTGGTGCACATGTGTTGGCCACTGTCGTGGGCCCATTACCGTTCCTTTGGATCCTCAATAACATTTTTGTTGGATGAAACACATTGGCACCGCATCAACGCAAAAGTCGCTTCACACGTGTTCCCTTTGCTTGCATCAGTGGAGGGTACCACAGTTTGCCTTGAAATACCCTTGCAATCCCCCCCCCCCCCCCCGGGAGACCGTCACTTGGCGACCGTCTCCCCCCCCACCCGGGAGACTGTCGCGCGCTAACCCGGGAGTTTGCAAGGGGGGGGGGGAGGGTAAGGGTATCTGCCATTTTACTGTGGCAGGGGGGGGGTCCCATCCCAAAAATCTTATTAAGGGGGGGTTTGGCATGGGATGCGAGGAGGGGCTGTAGATGTTGTGAGACATGGCAATGGCTGAATTGGGTATTCATGGTTGTGGTGGTTGTATAGCCAGCAATGTGGCATGCAAATTGAATGTTGATATATGTCAGGGACACTGAGGGTCATGGGGACAGTGGCAATTTTGGGTATTGCAGGATCGCATTTTTTCCTTGGTACATCTGTTTTGCAATTTCAGACAAGGACCCACTGCCTATGGCGTGTTTTGCACACCAGTAAATTGTTATTCCAATCTGGCTTATGATGGCAGGAGGGATGTTGTGTTGTCTTTGCTTCTGCCATGAATTCTGAAACGTCCCAAAAATGTCAACATGTCTAGGAAGAAACAACATTATCATAGAGCAATGGCATTGGTCGCTGGGTGTCCACTGAAGCCACCCCATCTCAAGACAGTTCACCAAGGGGGGGAGGTCCTCTCTCTCGGGGGGGGGGGAGGGGTTAAACTGTGAGATGGGAGCCCCCCCCCCCCCGGCCAAATTAAAGCGGTGGATGGCCTGGGGCTGGGTGCTGCAAGAAATTCTGTGGATGTTCTTCCATAAGCCGGGAGATGGTACCTTTTGTTGTACTAGTTCGTATGATCCCCAGTCAACCAGCCACCATACACGCCACCCCAGGGTCTAAAATTGGGTGGGGTGTCAGTGTATGGTTATCCACCTGGGCACCGAAAGATTGTGCATGTGTGCGTTGCAGGTGAGCAAGTTCTGGATCCGATTGGGGTACAAGCCCATCACAAGACCCTCGGATTTCATACGGCGCAACTGTTTGCCTTTTGCAGACACTCGAATGCTAGCATATGACTTGTCTTGAGGCAGCACTGCGCACATTTTGTATGCGGGTTTTGGAGGGCACTGGGGTGTCTCCACGTTTTGGCGGTACACGCCTCCGTGCGTGTGCGTGTTTTGTGTATTAGTTGTGCGAATGTGTATTTCTACACATCGTGTGAGCGTATGTTGGGAGTTGCATCAGTTTGTCTGTATGAGACAGCGGGGTGAGTTGTTGAGTGGGGAGCGGGTGGATAGATCAGTATCTGGGGTGGATCGATCAATAGCCCACACCATCACATCCCCATTGGCTTGGATCATGGACAATGAATGCCCGCGAGCTGGAAGCTTGGTTGGGTGGGTGACTTTGCGCAGTCACGCGCCAGGGGACATTGCGCGAGCATTAATCAAGCTCCGCGTAGGCGGGTGCATATACATTACTTCACCCTCATCTACACCTCCTCCAATTAAATCCCGCCACAAGCAGGCAAGGAACAACAACAACAACAACAAGCACGTCACAGATCTGTTTTGTGAATTGCTCAAGCATAGTGGCCCGGCGCTGGTCGCAAGTCTACAGGCTTAGACCCCCACAGGTGGCCTTGCCAAATCCTGAGACCGCAACTCACCAATGGTGGCCCCAGTGCAGGCGCCCAGTCGCGTGGTTCCCCTCTAAAAATCTAAAACGTGTTGAAACCCCAAACCAAGGAAAACAAGTGGCATATGCCGCGCCTGGTTTCAAAGAGCCCTTCAGTGCCTTTTAACTCCACGGTATCTCTGAGAAACGCCCCAACAATGCCCCCAAAATGGCCCAAGATCTGCATCATGTTGGCCTGTACAAGCCCAAATCAAGAATGGGTCATATCTTGGGCTCCGTGGCTTAAAAACGGATTCTGAGGGCACCTAGTCCACCTGCAACCCCCCACTTGTTGTGGTTTCCACCCATTAGAATTACCCAACCGGACGCATAGACCCCTTTACCAGTGCCCACTTGGCTTGTGCAGGCAGCGAGCCTAAGCCTAAACCTTTGGTTCGCCAAAATGGGTCCACCAGGGCCACCGGGCCCGCAAAAAAAAAGCTTTTAAAAAATGATGGTGGTCCACTTGGGATGCCAAAACAAGTCGTTTTGGCACATTTTGCGCCGGTTGGGGCCGTTGTGGCCCTCCCAAGGGTCCAAAAAGCCTTGAAAATGGGCCATTTTGGGATTGAAAATTGGTCGAAAATGGGTCAAAACCGCATTTTCCAAAATTGATCTCAGGCCACTTGGGATGCCAAAACAGGTAGTGTGAGCCTAGTTTGAGGCTGTTTGTGCTTACTATGGCCCGCCAGAGGTGCCAAAAAGCCTTGAAAAGGGGCCATTTTGGAGCCAAAATTGGGTCAAAATTGGGTGAAAAACACATTTCCCAGAAAAGTGGCCCTTCAACCATCTTTTATGGCAAACCTTGCTTGCGGCCTGGAGGAGGGTGTAGATTGGCGGTGCATATATATTGTATTTCACTTTTGGGAAGATGGCTGGTATATATTTGCCTCTTGTGCTGCGCGGTTGAGCTTGGGTGGTGTTGTTGCGCAAGCTGAAACTGACTGTGCCTTTGTTTGATACCCATGAGCTGAATGGTCACATGTGGAAAGGGGAGGCGGATTGTGCGGGTACATTCGCCGTCGGGCTGATGCCATTGAGAATGGCGGGTCGTGAGACTTCTTGTGTGTCTGTTGTGCACGGGAAATCTAAATTCGCTGGATTGTGGACCTTTCGTACAACAATTTGGGCGTCAGTGTCAATGTAATTTTGCCGACACGTCAGAGTGTTCTGCCGGGACGTGGGTGGGTTGTGCACAGGGCCGGTCACAGAGGGGCCACATTGCGCAATGTGCTGGTGAAGGGGAGCGCAGTGCCTGCGCGGTGGATGTTGGATGAGTGTATCCCTGGCCATTTGCCAGTATGTGCACCCTCCTTCATGTCCTGCCATTCTTCCTGCCCCACCTCCTCCACCGCTTCTACAGCGCCGCCGGTCTCCCTTCTTCTTGGTCAACCTCTTGCCCTATCCCGTTGTTTGACCTCATCCCCCCCCCCCCCGCCTGTTTTCTGTCGGCAGTGGGGAGTTTGAGTTTTTGAGTAGCCTAACGCAACACATGGCCCGAGCATTTACAGCGCCTTGCAGCCCCGGCTTATCAGACGCTTCAGTCGTAGCCATGCGTGTCTGCCACTCCGTCAAAGATCTGGGCCACGCCATTGCTTAGGGCCATCTCCAGAGCAATGTATGTGCGCAATACAGCCTTTTTACATGGGATTTGCATGATACCTGCATTATGCGGGTATGTGGCCATTTGCCGTGTGGCACTCAGGGCCTCTACCCTGACCCCTAGTGGCCGGTGGGGGCGTCTGAGGCTCAAAAGGAGTCTGTGTCTGGCCTTCAATTTCGTGCCCAGTCAGTAAACATCATTTTTGCAAGAAAAAACAAGGCTTGAGGGTCGTCCAACCCCCCTGTTTTACGATGGCGGGTGGGGGGGAGTCTAGCAAGGACCTCCCGTGACAAAGTTCTACGTCGAAGGGCAGTCCGAGGACCAGTGCCTCGTAGACAGCAGTGCAGTGCCTGCGACGCTTCCGAAGTGTGCTCCTTGGCCTCGATGCGATGATTCAGGCCCATGTGATGCTCCATGCGATGCAGAGACCCCCCCTCGAGCACCTGGCATACTCATTCAGCCTTTATGGCACACCCCTCCAGTCGCAGTTCTGTAATGAGAAGGGGACACGCAGATAAATCCAGATAAGGGGGTTGCTTGTTGAACCTCAGGAAGCGGGAAGGGGTTAAAAGTCCAGCCCTGGCCCGCCTGTTGTCCTCAGCGCTAGGGAAGGGTCTGCGGGAGCCCCTTTTCCAGACCACCCTCCCCCCCCTTGGCCTGCCAGGATCGGACGAAGCGCCTTCACGACTGTGAATCCCCCCATGGCACACAAGGGAGACACGCAAGTCGTATGCAAAGTTTCATGTGAAGAATTTCCGCACGGCTTGCAACTCATGGCGCACCTGTTGGCGGGCCCAGAATCCCTTCCGGTGCCTGGTTTGGGCTTCCATGACAAGAGCCCCGCTGATGTACGCATCATGCTCGAAATCTCTGACACACGCTGGAGGCACACGGAAGCGCCATTTTGAACATCTAGTGCTTGGTCCGCTGCACAGACTATTTCTAAACTTAGGGATGTGCCTAAGGGGGGCTTCAGGGTGACGGTTTGTTGCGTCCCAACCGCTTGTGTCCACCCCCAACGGCCCGCCAACCGGTTTTGTGGCCGCTAGACTTGCCCCCCGACCATTCTTGGCAGCCACTTTTGAGACCTCCTTCAGCCTTTTCCCCCCTTGAGCGCATCCCTGGCCCCTGCCTACGCTTGCCCCGCTTTGCTAGAATGGGGCGACTGGCTTTGAGGCTTTGAGGAACTCTGTGGTTCGTTGCATTGAAGTGCAAATGCCTGATTGTGGAACAGCCTCAACATGTTGTGTTATGTCAAACCATTTATGACTAGTTTTTCATGATCCCAAACATGGTTCAAAAGTGTTTGTATCATAATGCACCGCACCGAACCCGCGTAGCCGCATGTGTAATCGTCCGGCAATGTGACAACAACCTCTGCGGATCCCATTCCTGTCACAAACACTACGCCTGCGCTCTGTACAAAAGTCATCATGACCAAACCTGGGCTTGTTGCAATGTCTTGAGGTGATTCTCGTTGCAGTTTTTGGCTGACTGATACAGCACCTGGAACACAAGTACATGAACCACTACAGGGAGGGGAAATTTTTGGTGCGGGACAAATCTTGCCAGGACAAATTTAGTACGGCTATTTGTGGCACAATTCCCATCCCATCAGTTTTCCCATCGATTTTAAGACCAATTTGTTCACGCAATGAAATGTCCCTCGCACCTTGCAAATCGCGCTTTTTGCCACTTTCAGTTGAACATGCAACATTTTTTGGTGGACCGGTCCTTGCACACTCTGGTAATGTTTAAATTCAGCAGAATTAATCTGTTGGAGTGAAGCAAAGGCAACTAATATTCTCACCTCTTCAATAGTCAGAGGCCGATCTTGGTCATTCTTTTTCATCGAACAAAAATTGGCGCAATTGGTTCCACCAATTTTCAGGATTGTGGCGCCATTTGTCCCATGCGGATTTTGTGCCGACACCATTTGTCCCATACCAAGTATTTCCCCTCCCTGTATCGTGTCTTCGTGGGACCGCGGCTTTGAGACTGAGTCAGCTATTTTGTGACTCAACCTGCTTATTTTGTGTTGCACGTTTTTTGTTAGCCCCACCTGGCTTTTACAGAGACAATGCGGATCAAAAAACACTTCGTAGGTGTTGCTTGTTTCGTTCCACTGTTTGAAGCAATGTTGCATTTGTGGAATGTGTTGATTAATCCCTGAGAACCAACAACATAAACTCTGGACCTGAAACAGGCGCACCCGGTGGAACGGCACTGATGCCCTCCCAACAGGCTAAATGGAAGGTGGACGTCAGACTACATGCGAGAGAAAATGCCAAATCGGCATCTGAAGCATCAGTAGATTTGTTGCTGTTCACGGGCCACAAGCGTTTTGGCAGCGCAATGGCAATAGCGCCAGTTTAATGAACCGGCATGGAAATCCAAGCCCTGCCGTGTGGTGCATTGATATGGGACATGCTAAGGGAGAGCCCTGAGCGCAGCGCGCGCCATGCAACTATTGTGCCTGCAGGGCCATATCAAGTACCCATACTTTAGTGGAGGTGGGGAGGGAAGGAGGTGGGGTCCTTGCGGTTATGCTTGAGGACACTGTGCATTTCCATGATCGTAACGGCTGGTCCTTGTGAACAATACTGTAAAGGCGCCAAGTCCATGTCCAAATCTTTTGGGATACTTCAGGAGAAGGTTCACTTTTGGTGGTGTAGAGCCACCAGCTGTGGGAGTATCGCTAACACCCAGGGCAGTGAAATATTCATTTGTGGGGGGGGGGGCGTTCGAGCCCCCAAAAAATTGGGTGGGGGGTTGGAAAAGGGACCCCCATGACTGAAGGCATGTTTTGACTGAGAAGACCAACTTGAACAACCCGGACAGGCTGTTCACTGCTTAAGTGTGGTGCAGACGAAGTGCAAAACTGGTCGCCACGGTTCTTGCTGCAATAGTCCAGAGGCACGTTGGGCTGAGTCTTTCGGATGTGAGCAAACGGCAGAACTACTGTTTTGGCTCCCCCCAACCATGTTCACCTCCTGCTTCCCCCCGCATTGTGTCCACTAGGAGGACTAGAATGTCAGTGCGACGGACAGAGACCATGTTTCAGGTGCAGCAATTGCCCTGCCGAAGGTGCACAAAGGCGCAGACTGATGCAGCAGCATTTTGAGGTCGAACATGGGGAACTTTCACCGTGCCTGTGCAGACAACCGCTGCCCCCCGACGTTGGGATGGACATTGCCTGTCCAAGGCAGCACAATCTTGTGCAGGCACCTGTGCAAACCACCACCGGACCCACCAACTTGGCGTATGAGGCCCCTGGGGGCCAAAAGGAATTGGGGAAACGGGAGACTGGGTAAATTGGAACAAAAAGTGGGGGAGTGGGGCAACATGGGGCTGTGCCTCGTCATCGGTCACATGCCACACCGTCCCCACTTTCCCCCATTTTCTACACATTTTCCCCCATTCAGCCCCCCTTCCTTTGAGCCCATTTCTTTTCTTTTCTTTTCTTTTCTTTATTTTTTTTGAACTAAATCAGTCCGAGACTTGCCCATGTGTACCCTATACCCACGTGTACCATCAGCTACTCAACTAAAAACACAGCTGAGAAAATATTCCAAAATACACCACCGTTGCCGATTGGAAAACAAATCAATGGCGACAGACCGCCCGGCATACATTATCTGCAGGGCGAGTAAAATATTAATTAGAACAGAAACACAACACAGGATCATCCATCCACCGAGCTCACTCGTCTACCAAAGTTCTATCCGTGACAATCCAATTCTTACTCAACGATGAATTCCCTAAACCGTCCAGTAGAAGTTTTTTTTGAAATACACACACACCCCACCAACGCCGCAACATCCAATTACGCAAACTTTGCGACAACCCCAAGATCCCACCCATTCGTGAACACAACTTTTTTCCCCCTGGAAAAGGGTCCAAGTAATTTCTTTGATCTCGTCTTCAACACTCTGAGGTACGCTAACTGTGTTGTGCGACCCACAATGCAAAATTCTTACATCGTCACGCTTGTACAAGTCAAACGGCACTAAAACAGTAATTTTGTTGTTTGCAAACAAAGGAATACAGCCAGGCTGGCAGTTTACATGAAAGTACATCAAACTTACCCGCCGCAAAGTTGTCCACCCGAATCTATACTCGGCAAAAGCAGCATGCGCAAGCCCTTTATAAACCACCGGCAAACATTCATAGTGCTGACAATCTACACAAATACGATGACTACTGTACACTTGTCGTCACTCGGCATTGTACTGAACATTTTAATTTAAAGGTAGTTGTTCATTGTGAGCACCACCAAAAGGAATATTGACAGACGGCAAAACATCACGATCACTATTTTTCTCCCTTTCGAACTCAGCTCGCAGTGATAATTTCGATTTTAAAACGTTAATTCCGTAACTTAGCTTTCAGACCGCAACTTCGAAAATTTATACAAAATGTCGTCAGATGAAACCATGTACCCCGAAATTCCGGCAAGCACGGAAAAATCAAGACAGACAAACAAATTCAAAATCATGTGATATTCGGTAGAATCAGCGCACCGTTAATCTGGTTTACAACGGGAACTAGATCAACAGGGCAGAGCCACGCAGACGCAAATCCGCTAACAGGCGCGCTTTTCCTTTGAGCCTGCTTCTGCCTCTCCCATACTGGGGATTCGACACCATCAGCCTACGCTGCCAGGCGGTGGTTACTCAGGGCTTAGATTGACGCCATGTTAATGTGCACATTAACTTGCTGCGTAAGGAACTCTGGCCAACTCAACTGGACCCACAACAAGGCTCATCACTGTTCGGTTATGAGTTCAAACCCCAGGTCGGGCATGTCTGGGTTTGTTCATCTGGACCAGAATGTGGCTCGCTAGCCCACCTAGTCAAAACGGTGATTAGAAAATGTGAATGCGCCTTATGCGCTGTATGTGCCATGCGTACGCACCAAACAAACATACAATACATACATGTAGGCGCAGTGCACAGTTTGCAGACCCGTGCATACCTGGTGTGCAGCGTGCAAATGTTATAGACAATGAGCGCACGTTGTAGGCCCGAAGTGTTTTTTTTATTGTAAGGGGACCAAAGGCCCGATTTCCTGCAAAGAGCTACTTCGTTGGCTCGTGCGCAGTCAGTAATCACTGCACACATACATTTTGTAGACACTGTGCACATGTTAGCAGTCAGCGCGTGTCAACCGTCGGTGCATACATTTCCGCCCGCATTAACAAGTAGCCCTCGCGTTGAGTGAGCCCATTTCACTGCACTGCTGTGCGCGCGACGATGCCTTGCCAATTGTCCGCCTGCGCGTACCTCAAAGGCCGGTTCGTTTTCGAACTACCCCGATGGTGTACAATCTGCATCAATCCCCAGATGTGCCATGGGGAAAGCACTTGACGTGGTGCATGCGGCAGCAATTAAGGGGGACCCGGCAGTCGGGGAAAGCGCATAGTGGGACTCGTGTTTTGCATGTTTTGTTTTCTGGTATGGGTGGGGGGTATTAAAGTGTGAAGTCTTTCGTCTTCTGCTGCCACTGCTGTTGGGTCGGTTCAATATATGTGACTGCCGACATACTCACGAAAAACACACCATAGGATGCGGGATCTGGGTTTCGTGTGGGTGGTTCGGTGGGGCGTGGCTACACGGGCTGCGGGATTCCTTAGAATTTACGATGCCGACCCACGCGTGCTAAGCGGGGTGTTTGTCACTGGTTTGCTCTGGCGGGCAGTGTCTCGTGGCGCAGTCCACATTTGACATGGCTCGGGTCAACGTGCTGACGTCCAAAGACCTTCCGGCTGCTGTGCCCCATGGGGCTGCACCCCTACACAAAGGTACGCCAGCCTCTTTATCGCATTATCTCGTTCCCATTATCCTTTTGTCCAAGACGTAGGTCTTGGGAAGCGTCAAACTTCGGGGGGTGTGTGTGTGTGCGTGCATGTGTGTGTTGAGGTGAGCCTACTGTGTAGTATGACCGGTTTCTTTTGTGTGACTTGCTTGTTGCTCGATGTCGTTTCTGTCAATCTGGAGTGGGTGAGGATACTGCTGCCCCAGCAACGATTCCCAATACTGTCCCTACTGTTGAATCTTTCTCTGACCTCTAATATTACGGCATTGCCCACGCTGCGTCCACTCCCCTGCTGGCGCCGGCAGGCATCACATGCAGTCATTCCCATGACCGTCAGAGGCTGGTCTCCACTGCTGATGATGTGGCACATGTGACACAGGCCGAGGGGGGTTCCGGATCCCCAAGTGCTACCCATCGGTGGTGCCGTGCATTTCCAGGGCAGCACCGATGATGTGTAACACTTGGTGACTTGATATTCTCTGGCCCTGTGTGGCAATTTCCTACATCAGATGTGGTGGAGAGCACCCTCCAACCTTCACAGTCTGGGATTGACTGACCGCCCCGCCCCCAGCACCATAACAGGCTCGCAAACCAGTGCCCACTCGGTCATGATTGTACTCCCCCGACACAAATTCGAACCTCTGAATCCGTATCAGACAGAACCCCAGTTCCTTTTCCGATAGGCCAGGATACTTCATCACTTATAAAGCCCTTTCACCTTCATACTGGGTTTGCTGTACTTTCACATTTCATTATCAATTCGAGATATTTGAATTGCAACATTTCTTCTTTATGGGATGCGATTTCAGCATGGAAGCGTTTCCCTTACAGTGCCATGCATCAAATCACGGCCTACCCACAGGCCCCTGACTGATGGTGATCTGTTGGCGATAAGGGACCTCATATGCAAGGGGACTGTGGACTGCATAGCGGGTGCCCGCCAACTGCACAACAGCATGTCATCACTATTTCTATGACATCTTCCTTCCCTTGTACACTTTTTTGCATGTTCATGGAACAGTCTTGTGCAACATTGCGGTCTGGTGTTAGGTTGGGGAATCGTGCCTTGCACCGGTACGGCGTGTCTGCCCCAACCATGGGCCCTGGGCACTTGTATGGCAGGGGAACCTGCCCTGAGCACAAGCATGTCCGCGCAGTCCGCCGTGGAATTGTTGGAAACGCGATGCTGCATTGCCGCCATCGATATGGACTGCTTCTATGCGCAGGCGGAAGAGGTGCGCCAGCCCAGTCTGAAGGGCCGGCCGGTAGGTGTGTGCGGTGCAGTCGTTGGAGGTACCTCCACAGGCACAGTCTCGCAAAGGTCGCTTGGTCCCCCACTCATGACCGTCCGGACCGTGGGACGGGGTGTTCCAGAAAGTCTGGTTGGTGACCGTGCAGTACAACACCGGCCGTCCCACACTGCACCCTGCCAGCCTTTACGGACCCCCCCCCCTGGGCCTGTTTGGCACTGCGTGGCAGCTTTCCCCATCTTACCTGCATTGGCTTTCGTTGAAAGAAGGCGGGGTCCTAAAAAGACAGAAAGCTGAGAAGCGGGTGTCTGGGCAGCAGGCCCCATCACATTGGCTCCATCACACTGAAGGCATGATGCTAACGCCCCAAGCTGTGCGTTGCCCGCGTGTAGATCAGGAGTGCAGCCCCCCCTCGCCGCTGCAGGAGTGCAACAGAAAATGCTATGCATCACCTCCAATTACGAGGCGCGCAAGTTTGGGGTGAAGAAGGGCGACCACATTGCCGTGGCCAAGAACAAGTGTCCCCACATCACCATTTGCAACGGGGAGGACCTGACGTTCTACCACCACCTGTCGTCCAAGGTACCCTGCATCACCCGTCCGCCCTTGTCTGGGCCTTGTTCATGCCTCTTCACACTGCCGAGCTAATGTGTCGCTGTATTTCCTGTGCATGTGCACGTGCACTGCGTGCGGCGGTGGGGGGCTTCCAGCAAGGGTTCTCCCTTCTCACAGCAATACAGCTGTGTGGCAGAAGAGCTGGCTTTGGGCTGTTGTTATCAACTGTTCTCAACACAGAGCGCTGCAGCAGCGATTCTCAACACACGGAACTGCACTCGCTGTTCTCGACATGGAGCAGTTCTCCACAAAGTGGACTGTCTTTTGTCAACACAGAGCACTGCCTCAGCACACGGACATTGCTTTGATTGTCCTGCAAACCATTCGCAGCACCGAGTGCTGCAGCAGCTGTCCTCAACACATTGCACGGCATTAGCACACGGGCCATGGCCAAAGGTCCTCTGCACTCACGTTCACAAAGCCCTGCAGTCGTACACAGACCACATTGGAGCACTCGATGTGGCACCTGCGCGGCACAACTCTGGTGCGTGGAGGGAAAGTGTCAAAAATAGTGGGAAGCGATAGTGGGAGACCAATCCGGCCGCCCCCGCAACCACCTCAAAGGCTGTGAGCGGCGCGCGCGGTGCAAGTGCGCACCGCCCCCCGAAAAATTGCAGCATAATTCCGCTTTTGGAAGTGCCCCCCCCCCGTATCACTGGACCCCCCATGTCGATGGACCCCCCATGTCAATGGACCCCCCATGTCGATGGACCCCCCATGTCAATGGACCCCCCACGCGGACAGAAGAATCACGACCCCCCTCTGTCGCCTCACCCCCCACTCAGAAGGAAGAATCGTGCTCCGGGCCATGGGCTTGTGCGTACGACTTTCGCTGTCCGAATCTGCTGGTGGCTGTGGTTGTGCCTTTTTTCACGCAGACCTCTCGACGCGTGGCTGCGTCGAAGCAACAACGGTTGAGGCATGCCGCGGCACGGCACACTTTTCCTGCGGACTGTCGGTGCTCCCTTGCATCTGCGCAGGCGTTTGTGTGCGGTTGTGCAGGTGTTCGATTTCATGTCCGCCTTCACTTCAAAAGTGGAGCGGTTGGGTCTCGATGAAGTGTTCTTGGACCTGACGGATTTGGTCGAGGCCCGCATGCAGCAGGAATCATCCGGGGCAACCCCGTCATTTGTGGGGCATTTATACGGAGCGGATTCCAAGCCCTCGGTGGACCCCCGGACAATATGCCCCATGATTGAGCCCGATGCCCTGCAGACTTGCAGTCGCTTCCTGGCAGTCGCATCCCAGGTCTCCATCGCCGTAAGGGAACGGGCATAGGGAATGGGGATTGGGACAATTGCGGACAACATGTAGAGGGGGGCGACTCCTCGGTCCACGACACGCCCGCCATCATCGGCTCGGGCACCTGCAACACTCTGTTGATGCCGCGCTGCGTGCACGCAGACAACAGGCCGAACAGCTCATGCGCAGCAGGTTCCCGCTCTGACAGTGCGTTTTCGACAGTGCGTTTTTCGCACACCACTTTGCATCGTCACTCCTTTCCACGCCTCTTTGAAGTTGTGTGCCTTTGAGTGGTAGCCATCCAGTCGCTCTTGGTCGGTGGCGTTGCTAGACAGGGTAAGTCTACCACGTGCCCCACCTACACCATCGCTGAGCTCACCTTAAATAGGGTGTACCCCCGGGGGGGCGGCCGGGCCGGGTCCTTGTATGCGACCCCCCCCAGCCCCCCCCCCCCCCCCCCCCCCCCCGGGGTTTTGAAAGATAGTGGTGCCGGGTCGGCCCCCAACAAGTGTCCCTAGAGAAAACTGTCCGGTGCTGAAGGCGCCAATTTTTTTTTTTTTCATACTATGTGTTTATACTCAAAATCCTCAAAATTTTGTAGAGAATTTATATTTGTGTTAAAACAACAAGAAAAATTTTTGACCTGAAGGAGGGCTACAGGAAGGCTACAGGCCCTAACAGCAACCCTAACCCTAATCAAGACTGAATATTGGGACCGAGCTGGTGGGGGAGGGAACATCAGCTATGACTGGTGAGGGACATCAAGAATGATTCACACATTGATGGCTCTTGACAAAGTGGAATCGGCTTGCAAGTGAACCCCATCACCACGAGGCCCACTTTCAAGGCTTTTTGGACTTCTGAGGGGCCAAAATACCCCAAAATGGGCTCAAAATGGGCTCATTTCACCCGTTTGTGCACCCCAAATGGTCTAGGATGAGGTTTGGAAAAACGCGTTTTTGACCCATTTTTTACCCATTTCTGGTCCCAAAACAGCCCATTTCCAAGGCATTTTGGGATTTTCGGAGGACCAAAATGGGCCACCACAAGCTCAAAACGGTCCAAAAACACTTGTTTTAGCGTCGCACATGGTGTAGGATCATTTTTGAGAAAAGTCATCTTTTTGCCCCTACTGGACCCTGTTGACCCATTTGGGTACCCACCTGTTTGGGCTTGAGCTCGCAGCTTGCCGCAGCCTAGTGGGCCTAGGTATGGGGGTCTAGACGTCCATTTGGGCAATTTTGAGGGGTGGAAACCACAAAAAGTGGGGGGTTGTGGGTGGAGTAGGTGCCCTCGGAATTGCATTTTGAGCCATGTAGCCAAAGATATGGCCTATTCTTGGTTTGTGGCTGTCGGCATTTGGAGCTTCTGGGGGCCTTTTTGGGCCGTTTCCGGGACATATCATGGAGTTAGAGGGCCGCAAAGAGCTCGTTGACATGGGGAAGTCAAGCCGCACGTGGAGTGTACCCACCGTTTCCCTTCGTTTGGCCGTTTTGAATGTGTTCCAGGGCTTTTTAAGCCCAAAAATGGCTGTTTTTGGCCCTAAACTGCAGTTTTTGAAACCGAGGTCCGCCACTTGCGAATCCCGTTCCCGGCCGCCACCGTTGAGTTTCTTGCTCAAACTTTGTGTGATTGTACTTCACACCCATAGGTATCATCCACCAAAATTTCACCCGAATCCGAAGCACCACGACGGAGTTCTGATTTTGGCCCATTTCGCGCGTGCTGCTTGCTGCTTGCTGCTTGCTTGCTGCTTGCTTGCTAAACCTGGTAGGTCCACCCTAGACACTAAAAAGGGTTATAAAACCAAGACTGGTTCCACCAGCTCGGTGACCCTAACCCTAACCCTAGGGCTAACCCTAATCAAGACTGAATATTGGGACCGAGCTGGTGGGGGAGGGAACATCAGCTATGACTGCTGAGGGACATCAAGAATGATTCACACATTGATGGCTCTTGACAAAGTGAAATCAGCTTGCACGTGAACCCCATCACCACAAGGCCCACTTTCAAGGCTTTTTGGACTTCTGAGGGGCCAAAATGCCCCAAAATGGGCTCAAAATGGGCTCATTTCACCCGTTGGTGCACCCCAAATGGTCTAGGATGAGGTTTGGAAAAATGTGTTTTTGACCCATTTTTGACCCATTTTTGATCCCAAAACAGCCCATTTTCAAGGCATTTTGGGATTTTCGGAGGACCAAAATGGGCCACCACAAGCTCAAAACGGTCCAAAAACACTTGTTTTAGCGTCGCACATGGTGTAGGATCATTTTTGAGAAAAGTCATCTTTTTGCCCCTACCGGACCTTGTTGACCCATTTGGGCACCCACCTGTTTGGGCTTGAGCTTGCAGCTTGCCGCAGCCTAGTGGGCCTAGGTATTGGGGTCTAGGTGTCTGTTTGGGCAATTCTGAGGGGTGGAAACCACAAAAAGTGGGGGGTTGCAGGTGGAGTAGGTGCCCTCGGAATTGCATTTTGAGCCATGTAGCCAAAGATATGGCCTATTCTTGGTTTGTGGCTGTCGGCATTTGGAGCTTCTGGGGGCCTTTTTGGGCCGTTTCCGGGACATATCATGGAGTTAGAGGGCCGCAAAGAGCTTGTTGACACGGGGAAATCAAGCCGCACGTGGAGTGTACCCACCGTTTCCCTTGGTTCGGCCGTTTTGAATGTGTTCCGGGGCTTTTTTGGCCCAAAAATGGCTGTTTTTGGCCCTAAACTGCAGTTTTTAAAACTGAGGTCCGCCACTTGCGAATCCCGTTCCCGGCCGCCACCGTTGAGTTTCTTGCTCAAACTTTGTGTGATTGTACTTCACACCCATAGGTATCATCCACCAAAATTTCAACCAAATCCAAAGCACCACGACGGAGTTGTGATTTTTGCCCATTTCGCGCGTGCTGCTGCTTGCTTGCTGCTTGCTGCTGCTTGCTGCTGCTTGCTGCTAAACCTGGTAGGTCCACCCTAGACACTAAAAAGGGTTATAAAACCAAGACTGGTTCCACCAGCTCGGTGACCCTAACCTTAACCCTGTCCCTAACCCCCCCCCCCTTCACCCCTGGCTGGACGCCCCCCTGACCCCTGGCCAGACCCCCCCCCGACCCCCAGCAGGAACACCCCCCCCCCGACCCCCGGCAGGACCCCCCCCCCACCCCGGGCTGGACCCCCCCCAGCTGGACCCCCCCCGACCCCCGGCTGGACCCCCCCCCCCACTGCCCCCCCCCCCCCCCCCCGAGTTTTGACAGATAGCTGGGGGGGTGGTCGCATCAGGACCGTTGGTAGTCGCCCCCCCGGGGGTGTAACCCCCCCCCCCCTTGCCCCCTCCCGGCCATCCCCCGCCCCTTTGCATTCGGCGACAAGTGGTTACCAAAGGTCATGGACTTGGGCTGGCTTGGGCCTGACACGATCATTAGCACCAAAGGCGCCGGATGGACACTTCTGCCCATGGCGGCCTCCCACAAGAGTGTGCACGCTGCACCCATGCCCATCAAATGTCGCTTGGATGATAGATTGTGTGGCTTTCCACGGCGTATCTGCACACAAGCCTGCCATTGCCCCCCGAACGAGGACTCAGTACTGGGACTCAGCGGGTCGGGAAGGGATTGCGCACTACACGCTATGTTCACGTGCACTGCATAATGCGCGCTTTGAGCGCTGCGCAGTATGCCGCCACGCACACCGCACACTGCACACTCTGCACACTGTGCATTCTGCACGCAGCACCGCACACCGAATGCTCAACACTTTGCGCGCTGGTCACTCTGCACAGGTCGTGCTTTGGGTTCCTCGATGTGGAAGGGGTTCTGTAGGCATTCGTGTCCAGCCTGACGGCCCCCCATCCCACACCCCCCATCCCCACACAGGGCCCAAAAGGGTACAACGGGTGTTGGTGTCAGGATATGAGCCTAAGTGCCCCCCATGGCCAGGCTCACAGTGCCCGCATCCCCGACTTTCCACAGCTGTCACTTCCGCCCTCCTTGACCTGTTCGACTCTCATCGCAGCCACCGCTCTCGCACACTCATATTCACATTCAGATCTGCGATGAAATCCGGCGCCGCCTGTACGCAGAGGTGGGCCTGAGCAGCAGCGCCGGCATCAGTGTCTCAAAGCTGCTGGCCAAACTGGTGTCCAGTGAGCACAAGCCCAACCAGCAGACAGTGTTCCTGCCAACCCCCGACCGCCTTTCGCAGCTGCTGCCTGACGATGCCTTAGTACAGCGTCTGCCAGGTCTGGCTGTCTCTCAGAGCCTCGCAAGGGCTCTGATGCGGATCCCAAATAGAACAAATGCCAAAGCGACCAGCGATGCATGTGCCCCTCCCCGCAAACCACGCAAACGGTTAACGGCACGGGCAAAAGCCCGCCTCCAGCAATCCCTCGTAGTAGAACGGTTAGAACACCTGGCTTTCACTCAGCAGACCTGGGGTCGATTCCCAGCGGGGGAGCTCCTTTCCCCTGCACCCCGGGGGAACTGGGGATGCACAGTGCATAAAAGCCCGTCTCCGGGACAGACGACCCCGAAGTAGTCAAACAGGATAAGTCATCCAGGGGCTCCGTTGCCACAACCAAAACACGTTCGGACCCACAAAGGGTCAGAATGAGCAGTGGTGAGAGGCCAATAGGCACCGCCAAAGGCAAACAACCTAATACTGAGGCCTTGTGCCAACCCCCCCCCCCCCCACGCAAAGGTATTGAGCGACCAGGACTGTTCCCATTGCACCAGGTCCTCCCTCCCCCCATGCCCACCCTCTGCTCAGGCAGGAGTCAGCCAATTAGTGAGTGGCAGTGGGACCCTGCTCGGAGGTGCAAAGCGCAAGACATTACGCATGCGCATCCCCCGAACACCCGTAAGCGACAGTGTGAAACAAAGTGCACGATGTGGAAGGGCAAGGATACCGCTTGGCCGTGCAGCCCTGCCAACCATCCCCCCCTGCAACAAAAATGGCATCAGTTGGTACATTATGGGGGTGCGCACCACATTGCGACAAGGACAACAATCGGGCGGAATTGCCCCTCCCAAGGCGAACAAACCACCACTGCAAGAACAAATGCAACATCCTCACACTATCCACTGCTTTTGTTACGCAACAGCAATCTCAACACCAACAAAAACGAAACAAGAACGTCAGCGATATGTAGACAGCCAGTCCTGCAGATACCCGCGCAATACCCCCCCACCCCCCCCGGAGCAGATAAGTGCACACACCGCCGTGCTTCCCTGAGCCTCCCGTTGGTGGTATTGCCAGTCCATAAGGTCCCGTGGGAACTTCTGCCCCGCGCCCGCAATGGTCAGTCTCCTGTCGCACGGGCAACACGGCACGGAGTGCTGAAAAGCACGAGCGAGACATGCGGAGTGAACAGGACACGCATAGAGCCGCAATGCATCTCTGAAACGCTCCCTTCATCTCGTCTCAGTCAAAACCTCTTCATCATCTGCTTCGACAGGAATAGCCCTCAGCCGTTGGTGTAGGAGTTCGCTTAAGATTCTTGTGTAAAGACCCTGGCAACTTGGAGTGCCAAAGGAAAGCTTTCTGTCAACGCAACCAATTCAATCAGCGGAACTGATCCGCGATCGCTATGGTGCCAGGTCTTCCTAGTTCCTTCGAAGCAGAATTAGTCCCCCTTGCAATGTCAGGGGCATGGACACAACAAAAGACAGCGTCAACTCTCCCTGACGTGGATACAACCAGCAGCATGGATGAACTTGGCCTGGCGTGGTCACTCTCCCCTGGAGTATGTAGGGATCAGTAAAGGCGCAGATGTATTGTGGCATCGATCGGGCATGGATGGAGCATATGTCTTTTCCATGCGGCGTTGCTGCAGGATGAGCGTGGGATGTAACGCCATCAGTCTATCCCCAGCGAGTCCCTAAGCACGTCTGGTCTTTCAGTAGTGCACAGCTTCAAGACTCCCATATTCGTCGGCATCGAGGTACAATCCCATAGGCTTACTACATCCTCTGGCTGTGTTTTGTGCGCCGAGCCTCGGCGGAACCTATTTTGTCTGAAATCCGACACCCCAACAGCTGTGGTATATCATGTCCCCGTTCCCCCCCATTTCCAGACGTTAGACACCTTTTTGTGTCAAAAGGTTGGACAGCCTTGTTGACAGTGTTGTGCAAACCGGACAACTTTAGGGCTTTTCACGCCAGCCTTGATCATTCATAGATCTGGCCCTCCAGCTCTGACTGAACGATAGAAATGCACTTGGTCCAGATTGTGGGTGCGTGGGGTGACAGTCCAAAGTGTGCAGAGTGGAGCTTCCGAAGGTGGGGGAAAATGTCCACGGCCTAAAATTATTGCGATGTTTTTCCAATCTTTTCGTAAGCAATTTTGGTGCCAAATGGGGGGGCGGGGGGCAGTTTTCTGACCTCCCTCGGAGCGCCGGTTCAAAATTTTCCAACAATATGTGACCATTTTTTTTGGGGGGGGGGCAGCGGTCGGGACATGGGAGCCCCATGCTATGGGGCTGGTAGGGAGCCGGGCAATAGACACCAGTGTGTTCCCGTTCGCCGGCTACGCGTTCCGCTGTGCCTTGCTCAACGCTGCATTCCCAGCCCCTGTCCCATCCCCACAACTGAACTTCCGCTCAACCCCCACCTCTCAGGCATCGGATTCGCTGCCACACGGAAGCTCAATTCTCTGCAGCTCTTTACCATTCGTGACGTGGCCGTTGCGACTGCCACCGTCCCACTGTCCACCTCTGATCTCTCGGGCGGTGTGACTGCACCTGCGGTGGCCCTGGGGGACAGTGGGGGCAAGGCTGCAGCCGTGTGCACCGCCCTGCGGGGCCTGTTTGGGGACCGGGTGCTGCGCAGCATAGCGGAGCTGTGCAGAGGCATCGACCGGTCACCGGTGGCGCGGAGCGCGGAGTGCGCCAAAACGGTGTCAGTGGAGGACTCCTTCTGGAATCAGCCCGTCTGCAGCCTCGAGGCCCTGAAGCAGGCGTTGGTGCAGTTGGCCCGGGCTCTGCTGAACAAGCTTCACATGGAAGACTCGCGTGCAGGTGTGCGAGTTGGATGGTTTGTGAAGGGTTCGGCGCGAAAGAGATTGGCGGTGCTCCCATTTCACTCGTCAAATGTTTGCCATGGCACACCTGCTTGGGTCCTCTGGCATTTCTACGTGTGCATCTGTCGCTTTCTCTGTCGCTGTATCTCTCTCGCTCTCTCTCTCTCTCCTCTCTCTTTGTGTGTGTGTGTGTGTTCTCAAATGAACGTGTTCCCCTCTCCCCAGTCAGTGGGTGAATTGGGTGAACAATGCCTGCCTGTGACTCCAGCCTGGACGATTTGCAGTGCCACATTCCCTGGTCACTCCACTTCAGAAAGGCGCCTAGCCTTGACATCATGACACGATCAATGCTTTCTGCTTTTGTCTTGTTTGATTGCTCACTGGCCTGACGAGGTGTTCCTGGTGCTAACGCATCCACTGTGCCCGCGTTGTGCCGATCTCTGGTGACATCGGTGGTTTACTTGTTGGTTCCTGCACAAGTGTGTGTGTGTGTGTGTGTGTGTGTGTGTGTGTGTGTGTGTGTGTGTGTGTCCCTACTGTATTTGTTTCAGGACACTGCCATTCAAATTCCACCGACACTGCGGTTTATGAGCCAGAAATTGGGTGAGGCAAGCTGACTCTGTGCTCTACCTCTGAATGTGGCAGTGTCATAGCATTCCTGGTTCCTGGTGTCAGACCAGAACCAGTGATTCTCTAAAGGACTGGTGAGGACTGTTGAGGGATGTGGAGGATTGTCACAGGCTGTGGAGGGTTGTGGCTTCATTGGCACTTTGCTCTCTGAGCAGCCCTCACAGGCGGAGCATCTTTCATCGACACCGTGTGACCTACTGGCCCTCTTCAGCAACTTGCACTGCCCCCTGCTGTCCCCGCAGAACGGCCCCCGGCCTCCATGGCTTGCTGCGTGTTCGTGTTCTTTTCATCGTTGGCCTGACGAGAAATCCCTACGTCCAGTGCCTTCCTGCCTGCGTATTCGGGTGTTGGCGTGTAGTCTGGGGGCCACCGCACCGGCATGCGCTATTCCACTGGTGGAGCACGGGGTGGTCGAGCGACCGCGATGGCCTCCCGCATCTCCTCCTCCTCCTGTTCGCGCGCGCGTGTGGTGCCGATTTGTCTACGTCCCTGGGTGTGTGGAGCCCCTAGAGCACTGCTCCTGACTGTCTGGCAAGGAGGCGCCCAGGTACGCAGGATAGTGTGTGCCGCTGCCCGACACTGAATGAGCCATCATGTCGCTCTGCGTGTCACCTGCTGCGGGTTTGTGTTTCGTGCTTGTGAACACCTGTGCGCGCGCGCGCGCGTGCGTGCGTGCGTGCGTGTGTGTGTGTGTGCGTGTGTGTTTGTGTGCCTCTGCCGTCCGGAGGCTGGGCTCTGTCTGGCTGTGCAGGATATGAGCGACAGCCCCAGACCCTCCGCTTGACGATCCGCCAGAAGCCCGAGGACGGCAAAGGGGACACCAAAAGAGTGGGCCGGCAGACACGCATCCACTGGCGATCCCTCGGTATTTGGGGCATTGTTGCGGTGCGCGGAAGGGCCTGTGGGGAGGGGATGCCGCAGGAGCTGCTGAGGGGCCTGTTTGCAGATTGGGGGCGGTGCTGTGGGCTGAGCGCAAAAGGAGACGCTAGAGGGCCAAGGAGCGGGGGTTCAGTCCCCATACGTGGCCCACCCTGGGACGGCCGGCCCTAACCCCCCCACCCCCCATTTCGGGCCAATGGGTTCGGCCAACGTGTACTTCGGGGGGCGAGTTGCGTGCCAAACCGAGGGAGCCCCCCCCCCCCCCTTTTGGGCAAAACTCGATAACTGGTTTGAAGGATGCACGAAAGACTCATGGGGCAGCCGGAAGCTTCAAAGGATGACCTGGGGCGCTGGGTCCGCGTCAGCACGGACACCAAGTACAAGGGGTAGTGAATGGTATGGACACGCACGAACACTGGTATCCATCGACGCAGCAGTGCAATGGTCAAGATATTGTGGGTTCGGCCTTCATTATTCATCGTTGCGTCGGGGTAGCGCAGGGTTGGACCGAATGGCCCGCCGCCGCAGACGCGCGGTGCGAAAGGTCGCCTCACATCTGTCATGATCGGTCGCAAGTTGGGGAGGATGCGGTTCCATTGAAAAAGCCAACCACCGAATCGTTTTATGGCCCCCATTTTGGACCGACATCCTGAGCAGAACGACGACGGCGAGGCACAGCGACAGAAAACGAACTATGGTTGGGGATGTACGTGCACAAGCAGTTGCGCACTGTGAAGCCCAAGAGCAGAGGGAAGAATGGGCTCAGGCGATGGCCAAGTGACAGTTCTCCAGCCCCCCCCCCCCCCCGCGAGGAATGCTCAACGACACGCGGCACACACGAAGATACTGACAGATCAGGGGCATAAGAAAGATCATCAGATGACCGCTGCCATTTAGGCCCCCGCTTTAGCCCTCGTGCCTCGTGACCGCCTTGCAGTCGAGGGCTGTTGCTTCGGTGAACGGTTCGGACTTTGTTTGCCCCATGGCCATTTTACGATGGTGCCAGGAAACTGTCACGTGCAACGATGACTGTACAAGAGGGTGTGTGCATTAGGGACATTGACATGAGGTAATGATACGCTTTCATAGCTCGAGTGTCCATTTCTGCAGAGGGGCTGTTGTAGGGTCCGCCATTGGCGTGTTGAGCAGGAGTTCTAAGCGGGTGCCCCTGCTGCCCCTACGGCTTTGCTGCCACTGTGATGTCTTTAGGATCGCATGCGATTCACGGTCACTCAAACAGCAGTCCGCAGGTTGTTAAGGCTCCGGCGTTTAATAAGGTATGCCCTGTGCTGTATGTGCCTATGCGCTTGCGCCCAAACCCCACCGTATGAGTCTGTAGCCCCCAGGGCCTCTGAACCACGGCCAGACGAAATCACGAACCTGCAGGAACCTTCAGCAACCTCTCGCACCCTCAACGAGGGTCAACACAGCGCCAACAAACCCTTTCTTCAAAATCCTGAGGACTGTTGACGGTTACTGAGGGTTGATATTGCCTGATGGGGGTTGTTTGCGGTCTATGAGGGCTGATTCGGCATCAAGAAGGTCTAAAGCAGCTGAATTAGGAGGATTCATGAGGGTCAGTAAAGAGTGACGCTCCACGACCCTCTGATGCCCAAGGGCCCTCGTGAGCCCTCATACGAAATGCGCACAACCACTCGGCTGGGCAATGCAACAACAATCGCATCCGACGTTGCCATTCTCACCCGTTTCTAATCATAGATCACCATCAGGGACAGGAAGCCTGATTGCTTCCCCGTGCCTCCAGGAAATGTGTACAGAGGATCGCCAGAAGGTGGCTGGGCTCGTGGAGCATGCGCTCTCGCTGTTCCACAAGCTCTGGCCGGAGCAGAAGCCGCTTCAGCTGCACATTCTGAACCTTGCGGTGGGGAATTTCGATGATGCAGCCGACAAGCCACCGAAGCCGGGTCAGGTGTCGGAGGTTGGGGTTGAGATCAGCATCAGGGTCCCGGTACAGTGAGGGGGGGTCACGCTGGCAGTGAAGTTCGGAGTTTGGGGAGACTGAGCGGAGTTCACCGCACCCAGTGACACGTCGCGTTACGGACGAACAGTCCTGTGCCCCGGCGCGGACAGGAATGTATGTCCGAGAGGGCGATGTTGTGGAACAAGGGGTTTTCTCAGTACTGGTTTGCCCAGTAAGGGCAGCCGGCAGTGTGGAGGGCACCATTCAATCCAGTAAAGGGGCGCGCAGCCTGCGCACAGACTCAACAGTGCTGTGTTCTACAGAAAGATCAATGCCATCGTTTTGGTACAGGAGAACCTCACGCTGAGTGACAAAGAACACGAAAAGGCAGCCCTACGAAGTTGTTGCTTGTTGAATGAGCCCGACTGCCGTTGTTACCGGAGGTCGGTGCGTGGGCAGGTCGCTAATTGGGCAGGTCGGCTCTTGGGTAAGTCGGTAATTGTTGGTTGAATGAGACCTACTACCACGCTGCGCTACTGAATCGTTGAGTTTATGCAATGACTTGTGCAATGACGGTCTACCATGTTCACAATGTCCCTTGGGGTGGGTGTGGATGTTGGGGGGATGATTCGATCCGTATGCGAGAAACTGAGGAAATGTGCAGAAGTATCTGAATTTTCGCCTTATTTTTCGTCACCTAACTGTCTCATTGGCCGATCGTGTCATCGCAGGCCTGCCACGCACCGCTCGTGCACTGCGCAACGCACTGCGCAAGCCTCGTGGAGGTGGCACTCCCATGCGTTGGTGATGCCCTCTTTGGATGAGAAGTGTTGATCGATGATGGGCCTGTGAGGACAGGGTCAGGCCCAAAGGACATGGATTGGGTGTGACACATCAGCATCGACGCCTGTTTTTCAGGGCATCGCGCAGTTCCTGACGGTTCAGCAGAAGACGTGCCAAAAGGTTGCCTCCAAGGCCTTGCCTGAGGCCCAGGTCTGTGTCACATTAGTGCCCACCCAACCTCAGTGCCGCGTTTTATTGTGTTGCTGTTTCCTCTTGTTTTCTCTCCAACCCCCCCCCCCCCCCCCTTTCTCCTGGGCCGAAAAGCAGATATGCGGCAGGTTCTCGCTCGGACAGTGCGTTTCGCCAGTGCGTTTTTCACACACCATTTTGCATCGTGTCTCCTTCCCACTCCTTTTTGAAGTTGTGTGCCTGTGTTAGACAGGGTAAGACCTCGGGTCCGCTACCACAGGCCCCGCCTACGTCTTCGCTTGGCTCACCTCAAATATCTTGTACCCTCACCCCCCTTCTCCCAGCGCTAGCAGGGGACGAACGCATCAGGGGATGCTGCAATTATGAGCAGTGGGCACTGTGTGGTCTGGTATGGCACTTATGATGGCCCAACAGTTTTGTTCCGATCACTGGGCGCCAACGAAAAATCCGCATCACCGGGGCGGAGTGGATGGGAGCATCCCCCGGCAGGCCGTCTGAGGGACACGGAGGAGGCTCTCTTGTTGGGGAGCAGACAAGGGAGTTCCGCTTGGACGCACCTGGCCAATGGCGAGGGCCCTCCTCTGTTTGGACCCGACATAGAGCAGTGAACCAGGGACAGTCAGGGGGCTCTGTTGGCACAAGCAACCAAGGGAAAGGGTGGGAGTGTAGGGAGGTAAGGATAGGTTAGACCGGGAGAGGAAGGGTATTAGGTGGTGAGAGGCCGATGGGTACCGCCGCCTACGGAGGGAAAGGGTTCAAGGAAAGGACAAGGGTCACTGGCGAGGGGAGAATAGGCGCCACCAGCTTCAGACAGCAACCCATCCAGGTGTCCTGCCAAACCCCGCCTTCAACTTGAACGTCCTGAAGCGCTTAGTGGATGGCTCGTTATCAGGATTAGTCTTCCGGAGGTCCGTCCGCACTCTTTGTCTGCCATCTGGACATGTCTGATTTGACTTGGATGGTGCTTGTAAGTGTACGGCGTACAGATACCCCATTTTTTCAGATAGTACATTGGTGCTCGGTACATTGTTTAGTACTGGTCGGCAATGTTGTCCAGCTCCGGGGGCTGCAAGATCAAGTGCTTCAAGCACCCTGGCTCTCGTTAGATCCAGGCCGAGTGAAAATGACCACCAGCCAATTGCGGACAAAAACGTTCCCATAGAAGACTACCCAAAAGCCCGAATTGGATAGCTTAAGGAAATAAGTACATGAGGATATTCACCAGGAAGAAAGTTTTCCTGCTGTTTGATATCCTAAAATGTGACAAATTTTTCTTGTCGGTCCTCCACACATGTACTGCTCTCCCTTTCGAGTGGGCTCTTGCAGTTTTTGCAAGCACCTGACCACAATACATCACAACGCATCGCTGAATCACTTTTCTGTCCCAGTCACACAGTATTTGTGCATCTTTGCCCCTGGCAATGTTTGTTCCAGGATCATTCGCCACATCCGATGGCCAATCCGCACGATCCACTCAGCGCCGCGCAGTGTCCGTCCGCAGCTTTTGAAAGTTCAGGCCCTTCGACACAGTCCGTCACAAACCCAGAGTCCCACAGCAGTGAAAGTCCTTTCCAGGCGGATCATCTCACAGCAGCACCGCCCTCCTTTGGTGGAGTGCGGTCCGCAGCGGCCGTGTTCTTTTCAGAGCATGAGGGTCGCTTTGCTGCCGGGGAAGTAGGCCTTGAAGATGGTGATTTCTTTGCAGATTTGCTGAACTCTGACACAGCCCCGACTGATGAATGGGGCTGTAGTGCTTCTCATAACCCCGTTGCTGCCTCTGCTGCTATTTCAGCCCCTGTCTCTGCCCCTACTAGCGTCCCCAATCACGCTGCCTCTGATGTGACAGCCGATGCTGCCAGTAATTATGCCGTTTCCTCTGCCCCTGCCCTTGCCCCTGCTTCTGCCCCTGCCCCTAACCCTAACTCTGCCCTTAACCCCAACTCCGCCCCCAACTCTGCCCCCAACCGTGCCCTTGACTCGGCTACTTACTGCATTCCCACCCCTGGCCCCAACCCTGCCACTAATTCTGCTCATAACTCTGCTCTCAACACCGGGACTGGCCCTGCCCCTACCCCTGCCCCTAGCGCCGCCTACTCCCCTAATCCCACATATTATCCTGCCCCAAGTCCGGCCTGTGGCCCTCATTCTACCCCGGACTCTGTCTTTTGCCCCAAAGCTGCCCCTAACCTCGCATATGCGGTCCCTGCCCTTCGCCCCATTTCTGACCCGAGCCCTGCCCTCAATTGTATTTCTAGCCCTGCTCTTTCCCACAGTCCCCCTCCAAATCTCGCCCACGTTCAACCTGATTTTGCCACGGGTACAAACATCGTTCCTCGCTGTCATCGTGTCTCAAGCCCTTCCCCTCACAGCCCATGTCCTAGCACCAAGGGCCACACCCCCACCTGCAACAACACTGCAAGTGGGGGGCCTCTCATCGGTGATGCACTGCCTCAGCACCCAACACCCCACGCTGGACCACAGGGTACGTTGCAGAGTGCTGTCGGCGTGCAGGCACACTCAGGCTGCACGGATCGACGGGCGTCGGCCATCACTGTGCCAGCGCTCGAGGATGTTGACATGGAGGTGCTTCACAGCCTGCCCCCAGACATTCAGAAAGAGGTTGTGGAGATGTATTCACGTAATACACCCGGCGTGTCCCCTGCTGGTGCTGCAACGCGGCCAGCAAAGCGGAAGAAGACGAGCGCGGCTTCGATGCCGTCCACTCAGCACAGCCTCAGGAGCCTTTGGGGGCAGTCAAAGGGTCGGTGATTGCGGTTGTGTGGGTTGGTGGACGGGGATCATGTAAAATCTTTTGAAATGCTGAATTGTCGCGAAAGCATTGTCGGTGATCCTCGTATCCACAAGGAGTTGCAGAAGAATGTCGTGTGATCCATCACAAATATCTGCCGTACAGTTCTTGGGACGTTGCGCACACGACGCAATCACAAAACAAAAGGATGTGCCACTGCACATGCAATTCGTAACGGCACTCTTTGCTTTGTTGCCGCCTTTTTCCCACTTCAGTTGATGCACTAATTGTTGCCTCTGCCGCCCTGCCCCGCCCCCGCCCCAATGCCTACTAACACCCGATCTGCCCCCCTGACCACATGCATTTGGATGACCAAACGAGGAGTGCTCGGCTCCCTATCTTCAACCATCGGAAACACCAGTCGTTTCACCCGTCCGACACAGGCAGTGTTTGCCTGGGCAATGTCCATCAGGCGTACTTCGGCAGGTGGTTGCACACCTTTGGGCCTTCTCCTCGCTGCTCTTTGTCGGCTGTGCAGACCGGACTACTCATAAGCCTTTGTGCCCGAAGCAGCCCCTGCTCTCCCCGTGACCGTGAATCCTGCCAGCGCGATGGACACGACCCGTTGAGGGCTGGCATTCCGTTGGCGTAAGTCGGGATTCTCACAATGCCTTCGAGGATACCTTTGGTGTCTTCGCTGGAGACCGTGACAGTGCTTTGAGCATTGTGTGGCCGTGACGACTCTCTGGGGGGGGGAGGCGTGCAGTCTGATGGCGATACGTTTGCAGAGCGCCCACGAACCCGACGCACTGTTTTGTGTTTGTGATGCTTCAATGACGTGTGTGACGCAGTCCATTCAGAGGGTGCGGCCGCGACACCGTCTGGTCAGTGTGATCATGTGCCGGATGGGGGGGGCGGCTTGGATTTGAAGGCTTGTTTTTTCAAGTCGCCAGCCAGAGCGGGCCATTCGGATACGCCCCGCCCCCCTCCGTCGATGTGACCGTGGAGCGTTGGCAGGGGAGCTGACACCACTGGGGTCAGCACCGCTGCAGTGCTGCAGCCCCAGACTCCGGCGCAGCCCCCCAGGATTCGGCCATTACTGTGCACTGGGACATAGTGGAATCCCTCAACCCACAGATGGTTCCCCCCCCCCCTTTGTAAAAGCTACGCTTTTACAAGTAAGTATCCGTTGCTTCATGGCCCCCTTGTAAAAGCTACGCCCTTGTCCAAGCTACAGCGGGCGAAGGTACCATATTAATTTGGTACCTAATTTGATTCAGTACAAATGTAGTGCGGCCACATAAGACATGGGTTTGGTGACAAATTTGCCAGTTATATAGGGTCATGGACACATTTGTTGTGAGTGATTGCCTACTTGAACCCACATAGCTTTGATTTTGGGGATATTTGTGCATTATATTCCCCTTTCTTGCACCAGCTCACCATGCAATTCTCTTTTGGGCATGCACTATGGAGGATTTCCACATGGAAGGAAAGAGAGCTGCTATGGTTAGGGACGGAAGCTTCTGAACCTAAACTAACCCCAGACCAATGACATTCGATCGTGCACAGACTCAAGAACATGCGGTTCTGGAGTAGAGCTATGCTGTTTGCACTACAAATGGACACTATCTTACGGAGCTGATTAAGTCTGGTATGAGGTCGGGGCCAAACCTGAAATCATGGCACCCACCCCCCACCCCTGCTGTCAGTGAGATGGGCACTGGCAGAGCTGTGCATTGCGTAGTAACGGATGGGGAGGTGGGAAAAAGGTTTGTGTGCGCGGGGTATTGATCCCCCAGAAGGAGGGGGGGGGGGCTCGAAAAGGCGCTCAAACGTCAGAGGTCTTATATAACGACAGTCTGTTGACTTGAAGATGGCTCGGAAGTCAGGCTGCAAAGCCACGCGGATGGGAAAAGTTCTTGTCCCCACGATACATCACTCAAAATGATCAGCGCGTCCTGAGGATTGTTTTGAGGTGTAAATGTGGGGGTACCCGTGGACCCCCCTCCCGAGCCCCTCCCAGACCCTTTCAGGCTGCCTGACGTTTGAGCCCTGAAGGGGAGGGGTTCAACCCCCCCCCCCCCCCCCCGCACCAACCTTTTTGCCCCCGCCCATGCAACAATTTCATCAGTAAATGAGGGAGAGCTAAACTTGATGACCGTGTTTTTTGCAGGCACATAGTGATTTTTTCCCGCAATCCCCTGCCCCCTTGGAATCCCCACCCCCCTTTTGCAATCTCCCCCCCCGGGCGGGGGAGACTGTCACTTCACTGTTTTGCTAGGCAATATCTATTGCAGTGGTTTGTGTTCCCCATCTGTCACACACACGTTCTTGCATTACTTTTCCATTACTTTGAATCAGTCACCTGTGTGTATTCTGTGATATTCTCTCTCCAAAGGCAATGTACAGGGTGTTGTGTCCCTTTTTCAGACCCGAGATGTTGTCTCCTGGTGACTGTATGGTACCACTCACATACACTTGGTGCACATGTGTTGGCCGCTGTTGTGGGGCCTTCACCAAATGGGCCGCAGTTCTGCCACATTCGGTAAATACGCCCTGGTGGGGTCACTCAAGTGGATCATTAGAGTGCTCAACTCTCAAGGCTCGAGGCTGTGGTGGTTGCATCACCCAAGTCTCCAACCCCAAACGCTGGCATCAGTGGAGGGTACCACAGTACCACACCTTGAAATACCCTTGCAATCCCCCCCCCCCCCCCCAGAGGGGAGACCGTCACTTGGCGACTGCCCCCCCCCCCCCGAGGGGGAGACCGTCGCGTGCTATGGGAGGAGATTTCAAGGGGGGAGAGTGTACGATGATCTGTCTACATATGATATGTTGGATCATTCTTAGGGCCTTTGATCGCCCACCTTGCCCCCTCCCCCGGTGGGACCCCAGCCCTCTGCTGTTTGCTTCTGCTGTGGGTGTCCAGACCTGCATATTTTTGGTGGTGGAAGCCATGCCCATACCAACAGCTGTTATGTGCAGCTGATGTGCCACTGTGGAGAGAGTGTGGTGGAGTGAAGATGGCCCCTCCCTCAACAATACACAACCAAGTCCATCAAACCGGAATTGCCAACCTGCAAACCTGCTCCACCTTTATGGTGCCCCCATGGAGTGCTGCAAAGGAGAAAGGATACCGATCAAGCAGCGTGGTTTCTGCCATTTCACTGTCTGTGGTTGGACGCCGAAAGTAGGCTTCTGCCTAAGTTGTGGATGATCTCGTGTCATATCATATCTGACATAACCGAATCCATTGCCCCTCCGACTGAACAACGCTTTCATGCACATCTCAATACCTTTTGGTCAAGTACCGATCCGATAGTAGCATGTCCAGCCCACACACCGTTCTTGCAAACGGGCTTGGTATCACCAAAAAATGCAGCCCGCAGTTGGTTGTGCCAAAGCCTCCCCCCCCCCCCCCCCGCCCACGCCCGTGCTCATGAGTGGTGCGGGCTCGAGCCTCTGTATGCCCGCTGGTTAGTGAATGATCGACGGCCACCTCTGTTCGAGTGGATGCAGTAGTTGGCTCAGTACAGTGCCCCATCTCCCGAGTTCGTGAACATGAGGCCAAGTGCATCGGCATCACCGACACTGGATCTGTTTGGGGGCTGTCATGGGACCCGCGTCTTTTGGTTTGATTGCCCTGCCCTGCCCTCTCGGGCCTTGCCCTGCCCTTTCCTGTCGTGCACTTCCGCTCCGCGCCTGCTGATGTCTGCCCCCGATCCCAGTGTCTTGTTGGGGTCTTCCCCGACGATGAACGTTGAGATCAACATTTCAAAGGCCAACCCGCCGCCGCACGGCAGGAGCCCCAGCGGCCACAGAGCCCTGAAGCTGCCTGCGAGCCCCACAAGTTTCAGCACTTTCATCAGCTGGTCCTCGGGCGGCCGCGATGCGAACGAAGGGACACCGCTGCTCCCGAGAAGTGACTCATCGAGCTCTTTGCTGCGCCCGGGAGCGAACAGCCGGTCTATGCCGCTGCTGAGGAGGCCCTCCAACATGTCGTCGGTTGGAACGCAGGCGGCGAATGTGCACCAGTGGCTCGAAGTTGCAGGTCCGTGAGACACAACGCGTTCTTGTGCACATCAAACGCACGGTGCACCCACAACAGTCTGCTATGCAACCCCCTCTGTCCAACAGGGCTGTCCTGAAGAACCCAGATTTTTTTTTTGTCAAGGACAGCCCCCGGGGACCACCAACCGCCAACCTCCGCCAACGGCCAACCGCCACCAACCGCCACCAGCCGCCAACCGCCTACCGCCAACCCCCACCAACCACCAACCGCCAACCGCCAACCACCAACCGCTGCGGTTGTGGACAGCTGCGGAGCCAAGGAGCGCTTCCACACCCGATCACTTTGCGGCTAATCATGATCGAAGGGTCCTTCCGAATTCAGTCGCCCCATTGACCCAGAATACTCACAAAATTTCGCACTGCAGGTCGGCTGCCGCTCTGAGCCCAACTCGTGCCTGGGGGATGTCCTGTGGTCCACCGCCGAAATGCCTGAGCGGCAGGTTCCGAGCAAGGGGGTGGTGGTTCTGCGGAAAGTGACTCTATGCGGGGGTATGCAACCCCCCACCCCTCTTCTTTTTTGGTGGCCAGGTTTCTGGGCCAAAACAGGCATTTCACACGACAGCGGCAGGCAGGGACATTTGGTGAATGTTCACCTCCCTCGCCGCCACCCCTGGTTGCTTGGAGCAACTGGAAAATTGTCATGGGGATATGATTATTGCTGAATCTGGCGCGTTGGGCCACCGTCACTACTATTGTGTTCAGGGTAGCCCAGAGCAGCCGCAGCTGATACTCGAAAGGACTGTTGCGCCACAACAGGGGGGAGCCCCCCCGCCTTTTTTTTCGATTGGCTGATTTTTACACCAAACAGCAAACAGCCGTGTGTCACGCTTTGCAGACCCCCCCCCCCCTCTTGGTTCCATTTCTTGATGCCGTGCTGTATGCAGACAACAGGCCGAAGATATGCAGTAGGCTCTGGCTCTGACAGTGCGTTTCGCCAGTGCGTTTGTTTTAAACACCAATTTGCATTTCCTCCTCCTTACTCCTAATTTTTTTTCGTTTGATGTTTGAAGTTATGTGCCTTTGAGTGGTTGCAATCCAGTAGCTCTTGGGAGGTGGCTTGCGTTAAGGAGGGTAAGTGTACCAAAGGTTTCGCCTACACCATCGCTTAGCCCACATTAAATAGGCTGTCCCCCCCCCGCCCGGTGCCCACAAGGCCTTGGTGGAACACATGCCCGCCGCAGCACACTGCCTAAGCCTCGATGCAGGGCCTTGGTAGGACAAACAACCACTGCAACACACTGCCCAGGCCCCGCAGCCCACCACAAAGCACTGCCTAGGCCCCCCAGCAGGGCCTTGGTGGGAGAACCACCCAGTGCACACCGCACGGGCGGTGAATGCCCGAAACGACTGGCACAATGGAACAACATGCCGCGCACCACCGACGGGTACCACTTGGTGATCCGGAACCCCCCGGCCCTGTGTCACATTTCCCGCGTCAGCGGTGGTGAGCACCCTCCAAACACCGCAGTCTTGGGAACGGCTTTGTGTGGAGCGTGGCGGCGCCGGCATGGGGGGGCTGGGGCGCCAAGGGGCATGAGCAGCACTGGGGAGTAGCTGGACGACTGTCCCGCTCTCACGCAGTAAAGATGATCCCCCCCCCCCCCCCCCGACTGTCAGGCAGCCACCCCTCGCAGTTGTTCTGCACCCTCCCTCTTTACCCCCCACCCAACGCACCCGTCCTGAAGTGGAGGATTCTTGCCTCAAAACGGCGCACACGTACGTACACCCGCAAGTGCCAACCAGCACCTGCCCGGAGCCCCCCCCCCCCTCCGCCCCGCCGCAAAGCCGCTGCAAAGCCTCCCTGCATCGCCCCCTTACAAGGCCAAGCCTGTGCTAAGAAAAGAGAAAGACAGGGCATCACAGTGGCATATGATGGGGCACCACCCGGTGCGTCGTGGGGCTGGCTGCTTCGAGAAATTCTGTGGATCTTCATCCATCCGCCGGGAGAGGGTCCCCTTCAGCCTTCATGGCGCACCCCCTCATCGACCCCGAGGGGGGGGAAGTGGTCCCGCTCCGCCGGCCCATGCAGTGACCCTCGGTGACCCCAGGTTTCCCCAGAAACCCCAGTTTGGCTCCACTGTCCCTCTCGTTCACAGTGTACAGTTTAATTTTGCCATGATTGAGGCCTCTGGCCGTGTGTCTGACAACTTGACTGCCTGCTATGGCCCTGAGCGCAACAAGTGGTTGGGCCCATTCTCTGATGCCTCCAGGGCCGCGCGCTCCCGCCCGTCAGATGGATGTTCGACTTTTACTGTGCTGTGTCGGGAGGGCAACGGAATTAGGGCAACCAGCCAAACCTGTGGGGCCCGCAAAGGGCCTTCTGGACCGCCAGCCCCCCCCCCCCCCCCCGCCGCGCCTGTGCTCGTCCAGACCTCGAGGCTGCGAGGGAGTCGAGGCTGACCCGCATTCTGTTGGGCATGATCGCGGCGTACTTCGCCTGCGTCCTCCTGTACTACTCCGTCCTGCGCGACTGGAAGGTCATCGACGCGCTGTACTTCGCGGTGGTGACCATGGCGACGGTGGGGTACGGGGACATCCATCCGCAGGGGCTGACGGAGCGGCTGTCCACGTGCCTCTTCACCCTCATCGCCGTCGGGATGATCGCCACGGCGGTGGGGCTGCTGATCAGCGGCATCATGGACGACCGCGAGGCGGCGGAGCGGGACAAGTCCCCCGTTGAGTGGGTGTTTATCAGAGGTGCTGTGCGCCCTGCGGCCCGGGCCTCCGCAGGGGGAGTGGGAGGGGGCAGGGCTGACGGGGCGGAGGTGGGCCTCGAATGGCAATCGGAGACCGTGGGACCCCCGTGGCCGGGGGCCGTGGACCGTGGGAGGGCCCCCGGGGCCGGGGGCACCAACACAATCCGCAGGAACGGCCACGACCACCGGGACGAGGACGGCCATGACCGCAGCCCGGGCCACCACCGCCACGACCACCGCCACCACCGCCACCACCGCCACCGCCACCGCCCGCTGTGCACCGCCTCACCGCCCACTGCCTCCCACCACCGCCACCTCCACGAGCACCACCATCACCACTGGCGCCGCCGCTGCCCCCGCCCCCGCCCCCGCCACCCACCACTACCACCACCACCACCGCAGCCATCAACAAGGCAACAGCATGAGCCTCAGGCAGCAACTTCCCAACGGCACCGGAGTCCCAGACTCCTGTGGGCAGCCGTCGGCAAACCTCATCGCACTGCGGGGGGTGCACGGCCTGTATTCGTTTTCGAGTCACGTGCCGCGGGGCTGTTGCGCGCTGTGCATTCGCTACTACGTGGAAGTTGGTGCCCTGAAGAATTCTCACAGCCACGCATAATGTGTGATATGGCAAGGATCTGGTCCAATAAGTTATTGAATTGTTGGCATTCATAAAGTGCGTTTGATTGAAATACATATGTTAAAGCATAGCAACTATCTGGCAATTATAGCCTTTTGCCCCCCCGCCCCCCTGCGATTGGGTGGGCTTTGGGGGGCAAGGGTGGACAAAACCCCCTATTTTGAAGGTGGGGAACTCAAAAAAAAACATGTTCTTGAAGGTATTTGGTTGAATGGGACTGGGGATTGAAGCGATCCTAACAGCAGTGATGTCATACCCTATTTTTAGCCGCGCCTAGGCCTCGGCAGGGCCTGATACCTGGCCCCAACCCTCCAAACTTGTTCCAAAACATTTTGTTTTGGGCTCCCCACTCCAAAAATAGGGGGCAGGGAGGCCAACCTCATCCAAAAGCCTACCCAGTAGTGGGAGTGGGGGTTGGGGGGCGAAAAGCTTTAAAGGCCAAATATTCATGTCAACAACGACTAGTTTCATTCAACAGATAATCATAAATTTTGATTAAACAAAAAGCAAAGTCAAGAAACAATTTTTCAATTTGACATAGTACTCTAGACTGCCTACGTTTACAAATGAAATCACAAACAATTTTAGGCGGCAAGACCCACAGGGGAGGGGGGGGGGGGGCGGGGGCGCCTGTCGACGTCCCTCCCTTCCAAGGGAACCCAAAACCACACTGATGGTGAACAACCGACTGGGGCGCGTGGAATATTTTTTTTGGCCTCTGTGGACCGGGGCACAGAATTCCCCCGTTTCCCCCGCTGAATGGTAACAGCAGCTTTTGCCCCCCGACTTGTGATATTCAAAGAATGAAAATGGGGGTTTCAAAAATGCCCCCAAAGCCCGAAAAAATGGACCCCCTGGACCCCCCGGGAGTCCAGGCAACCGGTTGCTGACCAGGTCCTGAGGGAGGGGGGTGCGCCGACCCAAACCAGCCTACGCAACACTCGACAGTCCCGTTGGAAGAACTCAAGGCAACATTCAGCGCTGGTTTGGATTGGCCTGTGCGAGCGGTGGCCGTATAGCCCGTGTCATGGAGGCTACATCGGTGGCTAAGTATCCGTTGCTTCACAGCCCCGGACCCCCCTGCGCCGCGGGGGTTGAGGTCCGGAACTGAACCGACCCCCCCGTGGCAAGACCCCCTTTGTCTTCGTTGAAGATGCAACCCGTCCTGCTTTCACGTCCCGTCATGCCACAGCCCAGGCACGCGTTAGAACAAAAAAAATGGAAGGAGGAGGTCCCCCCCCCCCGGTCCAACACCCCCCCCCTCTCAGACCCCCCCCCCGCTCCCCCTCTTCCAGTGCAGGTGAAGCCTGAGTTGGGGTCCTGGAAAGGTCAAGGAGGAGGGTCCCCCCCCCCCGCCTCAGACCCCCCCCCCCCTCCAGACCCCCCCCCCTCCAGACCCCCCCCCCTCCAGACCCTCCAGACCCCCCCCCCCTCCTCCGCTCCAATGCGTCCCTGGCACAGCCCACTGCTGTCGCACTTCGTCTCTCCTTTGCCCCCAGGCATCGGTGAACTTGTGGTGCTCGTGGGCCTTGGGGCACTGACCTACGGTTCGCTGGAGGGCCGCACGGCCGTGGACTCCATCTACTGGGCCTGCATCACCCTCACCACCGTGGGCTTTGGCGACCAGGCCCCGAAGGCCCTGGCCGGCAAGGCCTTCGCCATCGTCTACATCGTCTTCGGCACGTACCTCTGCGCGCGGTGGCTGCAGCAGGTGGCGCAGCTCCCCGCGCGGATCAAGAAGCAGGAGATGGAGAAGGAGGTGCCTGTGCGTGCCGCGCCCCGTGTCTGTGCCCCGTGCTGACCCACGCGCCGTGCGCGTGCCCGTGCGCGTGCCCATGGGTCTGTGCTCGTGCCCCAGGGCTGTCCCTTGAGAACCCCCATTTTTTTTTGTTAAGGACGGCCTTTGAGGACCACCAACCGCCAACCGCCACCAACCGCCAACCGCCACCAACCGCCAACCATTGTTCAATACTGTTTCTGTGTTTTGCCATGTCTTGACTGACCATGAGGTAGAGAGCGTCCCCGTGAATCTTCGTTGCTGCTGGCGTTACGAACCCTTTGCTTCCCTGTTTCCCCTTCAGGACAGCCCTGTCGTGCCCATGCCCGCGCCCACGGCCGTGTCCATGTGTGTGCCGATGCTTGGCTTTGTGCCCCTGCTACCGACATCCCAGGCCCGTGCCCGCGCCCGTTGTGGTAGTCGTGCCCACGCACGTGCCCACGGCCGTGCCCATGTCCGCAGGTGTACGGGCAGTTTGGGGAGACTCTGACCGCAGCGGAGCTTCGGGCGCTGCTCATCAAAAGGCAGGAGTTGGGGCTGGGGAAGCTGAGCAACACCGTCTCGCTGTCGAAGTCCGAGTTCACGATTGCGCTGCTGCACTGCGTCGGCAAAGTGACCGACGAGGACCTCGCCCAGATCTTTCAGCACTTTGACAAGCTGGACCGACAGGGCGACACGCGGCTGAGCTACCGGGACGTCCAAAGGGATCCCGTGGCCATGGACCTCGGCCAGTGAGGCCCACGAATGGCCCCCGTTGTGGAATGCCCCCGTACCCAGCGCAGGGGTGTAGGCCACAGGGTCCGCGTGGACGTATGCCGCAGGAACTCCGCTTCACACCACCGGAGAGGGGCATACCGCACACGGAAGCCTCTGCTACTGCCGTGCCTTGCTGTGTTTTGGCCTCCACCCCTTCACGCCCCAGCGCATGTTTGGGCCGCACCTGCGTATCGCAGGACGTGGGACTGGCCGACTGCCACCGGCTCGTCCGACGGCATCAGCCTCGGCACAAGTGTCCATGGTCGGAAATGCCCCCGACTTCGGCCGCTTTTCATGGAGCACGGCCCTCAATCAAAGGTTCACCTCCAGCAATGCCCTCCTGTTGCTCGGGAATGCAAGAACTGCATTCGTGTTCGATGCACAGATCGGCCCGTTCGGATGAGCGGCTGTGCACGGCAGACAATCTCGGACGTCACGCGTGTTGGGGGTGTGAGAATCTGACCAGCCACTCAGCAGTTGTAATCCATTTTCTGGCATGATTTTGGGGGGGGCGTGCACCCATTTCCAATCCTAAGTGCCCGCGGCACACCATTCCAACCAAAGCCCAGCTTTGTCCGTGCCCCTCGTGCCCATTGAATGCACAGCCTGGGGAGTTTCACCGGGTGCATCGTCGGGGGTTGCGGGCTTGGAATCCTGCCCAATCCCCGGTACCGCCCGCGCACGGTAAATGCAAGAACATGCTACAGATCCCCACCTTGCCAGTGGTCATGCACAGGCACATGCACGCAGACATGCGTACGCGCACCCGTGCCTGGGCAAACCTCAGCGTCATCCGTCCGAGCCCGGCCGCCTACCCTCAAAGTCGGGGTGTGTTAAGAGACGTTGTGCTGTGCAGATCACAAACATTGGGATCGAAAATCGCTGTGACACAATTGGCCACAAATGGCGGGTTTCTGATCATCGCACTGGCGGTAGACATGGTACGGTGCAGACCACTTGCAGTTCAGATGGGCGCACTTGTGCCCAATTCTCATATTCGATATAAGAGGCGTTTTCCGGACAGCCACGGTCCGTTTCAAGTTGTGGTTGCTGTTGCCGGAGCCAGTGGTTCTGAGGAACACTGCCACTAGAGAAGTGAAAGTTGGTGATCAGGAGATCAGTAGCGGCACCAATTCCTTCCGGAAAGGAGGGGTGCTCTACCACTGCATGTGCATGCCAGCCACCTGCAACCCGCCTGGGAACCCCCTGTCCCCAATCGTGCAAGGCAGTTATAGCTCAGCTCCATTGGCGGAACCCCCCCCCCCCGCCTGCCGAAGGCGAAGGAATGACAGCTGCTGTTATTGCTGCTCAAGCCTTGTGAAGTCAAGACCGCACCGCTTTTTCGCTCCTGTAGAGCTGCAGGGCACTCCGGCATGGCAGAGCGATGGCACTCCGCACTGAAGATTACTGCCGTGTGGATCTTTAATGTGTTGGTGTCACGATCCGCCACCGATTGAGAAATCGGAACGGTGGGCCAGTACAGCGGCTTGGTGGATCTTCGTAAGTGGGGAGAGGCCAACTGCGGAAAGCAGCCACATCTTTGCCCCCCCCGCCCCCCCTTCGCCCTGGCACATTGGTTGCAGTGCTGCCTCTGCACAGCTTTGTAAATGCTTGTCCTGCTGTGTAAATGACCTGTTCTGTTTTGAAAGAGCTGCGGGGGAAGTGCCACATGACTGAACAGTGCTGTGCTGTCCTGCCGTGCCTCTCACACCAGCCAACACCAACGCTCCACAAGCTTCGCAGTTTCTGAATGTGCTGTCATCAAATTACGTCGATTTATGTAATCAGTGGTCTGATGTGGGTCATTGCAATCCGCTGCCGCCAGCACACCCACCGCGTGATCTCAGACATTAGTGCACTCACAAAACTGCCATCAGCAGTTTTCGTTCAGCTCTGGTTGCCCAAACGACCTCCCCCAAAGCGCTGTTTAGGCCCCTTGGCATCCCTCGAAGGGAGTGAGAGGGTTGGGGTTGGGGTTGGGGGGTCACGGCCATGCCCATTATAGACCGCCCCTAACACTCCCTCATCCAGCCCCGAAGGGCCCCGGAGCGACCAAAGGGTTGGTTCGTCCGGCGGTCCGCATATTTGTGGGACTGGCAAATTAAAAATTACAGCGCAAGAGATCTTGGCCTCGGGATGATGAGAGTAGTCGGGCGGCGGAGACATCGTATGACGCAACACCCGGTCCCGCCCGGCCCCCGCTCGCCTCCGCCCCGGTGCCCGTTGGTATATGTCACTTGGCTGCCGCATTTTCAAGCAGCGCGGGGTCTTGCCCCTCCTCATGTGCCAGTCGTTGGATGGCTGCCTCTGCAGGGCTGCCGGGTATCCGGGGCAATGAGCTTCTTTGTGTCAGGGCCGCGCAATGTCCGTGCGGTGCTCAATCTCCCCCTGTTTTGAGTTTTCGGTTGAGGGACGGCGGCCATTGGTCAACCGACGGCGGTTAGCGATCTGCGGAGTGCCACTGCCGGTGCTTTGGGGATTCATTGAAGGCGGCTGTTGGCCCCGCGATGGGCAGCATTTGTCTCCGTCCGTATCGGTCACCAGGATTCCTAAGCTAAGGACCCCGGCGTGCAGTGATCTGATGTGTGATGCTGCACGTTGCTGCAGGATTAGCGGCTCTGCACTGCAGACGATCTCGGACGTCACGCGTGTTTGTGAGAATCTGACCTGCAACTCAGCATTTGTAATCTATTTTCTGGCATGATTTTGGGGGGAGCATGTGCCCATTTCCAAGCCTAAGTGCCCGCGCGGCACACCATTCCAACCAAAGCCCAGTTTTGTCCGTGCCTCTAGTGCCTGCGAGTGCACTGTCACCGGGTGCATCGTCGGGGGTTGCACACTGGGAATTATGCGAAATCCCCGGTACCGCCCTCGCACCCCGTAAATGCAAGCACATGCGGCTACGGATCTCCCCGCCGGGATTGACAAGCATCCCCTCCCCGTAAGGAAATGTGATCGGCCCCCACGGGCATAGACAAACATGGCCCATGCCATTCACAGGGGGTGCCACCAGTTTGCGCACTGAGAAACCTTCCACGATTACCCTGACCTGATCCCCCCCCCCCTCCTCTTGATTGAGTATCCCCGAGCGTCCCAACGATGCAGCAACGAGAGGCAACAAGCTCGGGAGGGGGGGGCGGGCTGCTTCTACATGGCCACAGAAAGTACAAATGGTGCTGCGGCGGATGAGATAAGGCAAACACGCACGATGCGGCTTTGCAGCATGAGAAGCCGAGCGATGGGGGCCAGCTGTTGTGTGGCAGCAGCAGATGACCTGGGTCCTTCTGCCCACTGGCGACGTGGGGCATTTGCTGGGGGGGGGGGGGGGGGCTACTTGGGGGTGGGGGGTGGAGTGGTATGGTCGCTCGATAGCAGCATAGCTCGCCCTATTTTTTTGGCCCCTCCGTTTCTCCCCTTGCCAGGCAGTCTCATTCTGTGAGCCCCTTGTCTCCGCACTGTTCGCCGGGCGCGGGGTTGGGTCCAGGACCGCAAGATGGGGAGGGGCGTTGTGGAGGTGCAAGCTCGCACATCTGGAGGCCACACTTCGCCCCCAGGCAGGAGATGCCCGCGGATCCTACTGAATTCGGGATGTGGCAGGCGCGTGGCATTTCTGACTGCAGCCCAGCCCACCTGAATGTCACCCGGTTCATGTCCCCAGGTCGGAGGCCGGCGGCGGGTCTGTAGGAGGCTGACGGACGGCGGGGTATCCAGATCATGGCCGGTGCTTTCATTATGCGTTGGCTCTGCACGGGCCCGGCTCGCTGGCAACCCCCAGCCAGAGTGCCTTGACCTGTGCAATGCCCAACGGTGGACACCTACATTATCTTTCAAGTGTTAGTGCGTTAGGGTACCCTGACCCAAGCCCCTCATATAGCGAGCGATATGAAATGCCAGTCCCATCAGCCCACTAAATAGGCAGCAATGCCGAATTCCAGTCCAGTCCAAACAGTGGTACCAGCCAAATCCCAAGTCCCCACACAGGGAACCTGGCCAGGCCTCATCACACGTGAGCAACCTTTCCGAACTTCACTCCACCTGACCCCCCGTAATCGCGTCTGATTCTCTCTGACCACATTTGACGACACGTGATGCCACCCCACAGCACCCGACCCATGACAGTGTTTACTGATGGGGGTGAGCGGTTGTGTGAGATACTTCCTCCACTTCTCTCAACACGGCCACGCCTGCCACCACTACGCCTGCCACCACTGGTAGCCTCATCCGTTGCAAAGGAGTGTTCATGTGCAAGTCTAGGCAGGGCTGGCAAACCTGCTCTTTTTTTTCTCGGTGGCATTGTCTTCGACGATCTCCGCAAGTGGTCTGTTTTGGCCAGTTTCGACGACTTCCAGGTTCCAGACCCGAGCCCCGGACTTCCAAAGGCACACGACTCTTCTTCTTTTCGTAGTTCTTGGTCCCAAAACCTCTTTGATACTGAGGGCGGCGCTCCGGTGGTACCGGTATTGCATGGTCATAATCCGCCATGACGTGGCACGTTGTGTGCAGTGTGCACACAGCGTTTTTTGTACAGCACTCTGAGTGTAAACCAGTATCATGGGCTATGGCAGATGGGGATGCCTCTGGAGAAGATGAGAACAACGATGGATTGTGGTTTGGTGCATTTGTTTGTGCTCTTGGGAGGCCATGGGTATGCAACGTGTACACAGTGCGCACGCGTTCACAGTTGTCCCCCCAGTCACTTGTTCACGTTGTTGTGCCAGGGTGGCGCCTCAACAACGGCCCTATCCAAACACTTCAGGCGACGCTTTCGTCCGCAACTTTGGAGTCCCAACCCAATGGCGTCCAATCCGCTCGTTGAGTCCCAGTTGTACTGTGAATCATACGCTTCCCGAGTACCCCCCCCCCCCCTTTGTAATAGCTACGCCCTTGTAATAGCTACAGTACGTGTAGGGACCGTATTAATTTGGTACCTAATTTTAATTTGGTACAAGTGTAGTGCAGCCGCATAAGACATGGGTTTGGTGACAAATTTGCCAGCTACATAGGGTCATGGACACATTTGTTGTGAGTGTTTGCCCACTTCAACCCACATAGCTCTGATTTGGGGGATATTTGTGTACTATATCCCCCTTTCTTGCACCAGCTCACCATGCAATCTTCTCTTTTTCAACCTGGGCGTCCAGTGATTTTCACACGTTCCACCGGTGAGCGTGTGGATGCCACAATGAAGGGGCCATCAGAGAAGGGGGACCTGTTTGCGGTGTTGGAGTACATGAAGGGTGGGCAGGTGGTCACACACCCCTGTGCCCCCCTTTCAAAAATCGAGTTCTTCATCCGATCACCGTCCCCATCCCCGGAGCCGGAGGTGCACTCATACCATGCATTCTCTCACGTGTATGTCGGTAGTTGTATGTGTCGTGCGCAAGCCACGCCCTTGTAATAGCTACAGTAGGCGTAGGGACCGTATTAATTCCGTACTTTGGCGTAGCTATTACAAAGGGGGGGGGTAGATTTTGCGTTTTATTGTTTTTAATGAGGGAGGCTCAGGCCATCTCGGGATTTTTCCTGGTGCCTGTTCTACGCGGGGGTACATATGGGGCCTGCACATTTCCTGGTGGCCGTTGTCTGGGCATGGACCTGAGCCTCCCGGTTGCACGTTTGACCGCATGGCTGTTTCTGGGAAGGCCCAGTGTATATGTGGAAGGCAGCAGTAGCACAGCCAGGCCATCCACTCGTGTCAGTGCTTTCCTGTGCCACCACATCTGCAAGATACATCTTGGCACTATTAGTATAGCATGGTGCCAAAAGTTGGGGTCTAAAGTTGGGGTCTAAAGTTAGGGTCGAAAGTTAGGGGTTTAAAGGTGGGGTCTAAAATAGGGGTCTGCAGGGTCTAAAGTAGGGGTTGAAAGTTGGGGTCTAAAGTGGGGGACTAAAGTTGGGGTCTACCGCTGGGGTCCGTATAGTATTGTACAGTGCGCCTTGCGCTGTGTTGCTGTGCTGTGCTGCACGGTGCTACATTGTGACGTACTGAGCTGTGTTGCATGGTGCTAGATTGGGACGTACTGTGCTGTTTTGTGCTGTGCTGTCTGGTGATGTATGAGATGGGAATTTTGGTGCCATGTCCCGGGGAGATAAATGTGAAATCTGTTTCTCGCACACGGCGATATTCAGCCTGCTGCAACGCCACTGTGTTCTTCATGGGGAAGGTGCCTGCCCTTTGACAGCTTTCTGATGCCCATTGCACCCACTTGCGCTCCTTCGTTTGCGTGCTTGTTGTGTTCATGCGGCTCTCGCACACATCCACATCGCACTGTGGGTCAGCCAACACGTGCATGTAGCTGGAGGCACGTTTGGACCACTGTACAAGCAGGGCACCCAGTGCATTGCAATCTAGTGACAAGCATCTCGGGCCACAGAGCCTGGCAGTTGTGCTGTACCAATGCACCGGTGGCAACACATCGGGCATTGTCCCTATTTACATCATCAACGTGTTATCCAAGTGCACACCGACAGAGTTAAGTGCACTCATTCATTACAGAGTTCCATGGAATGGTGCTGTGCATCCTATTCAAGAAGGGAGGATGTCCACCTTTTTGCTACCCCGAAGCAGCATCGTAAAGTGGTGGCATATCGCTTCATGTAGTTGTATGGGGCCCTCCCAAAGAGATACCAGAAGATTTGATTATGCTGTGGCACATGAAACTCATGGACTGGTGCTTGGATCAGTCCTTCCAGGATGACTTGTTGCGGTGGATAAAGACGCTACAGTGGATTTCGGGAAAAGGCCAGGTGTCCTTTATGGAGCTAGCCATGGACTCCAAGTCATTTGCACAACCCGTGCCCCTGCGTGCCCCTGCTTCACCCCAAGTAACATGTAGGGTGGAGTCACAGCCGTTGCTGGATCATGCCAACGTTCTAAAGCAAGCTCTTGCAGTGCTACAACGAAACCTGGTGTTAAGACACATACTCTTGGGATGGGGTGTAGTTGCCCAGGGTCCGCTGGTTGCGGAACCAACGGGACCTCATATTGTTGCATCACCATGGAGTCATCCTCCATGTCCTCACAGTATGGCAGTTGCAGTTGCGAAACCAACGGGACAGCATAGAGGTCCCCCAGGGGAGGTTCTGTCTTCTGTTTTTGCCACTCAAAGCTGTAGTCCAATCTCATCAAACAAAGATGCAAGGCGTGTTGGTGCAAGGGGGTGGTGGCTTACCCAGGGGCCCTCACACCCTGCCATAACTCCAGGTTAGGGTTAGGGTCCTGTGTGGACTGTTCTGCCAGCCCCAGAGCATCTGTTGGTAGAGTGCATCGTGTGCGCAGTGGTCATTTGGGCTGTGGAGCTGCGCATTGCCTTTGCTGTGCAGGTCCAAGCAGCCATGATGCCTGGTGCACAAGCCGAGCGCCCGGGGGACGAACTGGTGCTTTCTGTCGGGCACCACACTGTCCGGGCCCCACAGGCGGCTGTGGATGTTGCGGGTGGGGTCCTGCTCTCTTTCACCGGTGGTAGTTTCATGACGACGTTTGCTGCCGTGGAGGCCCTCATTGCGGCAGGTGTCACATGCTCATGCCCAACTTTGGCTTCGCACCGTTTTGTTGTCTTGTTTCGGGATTCATTACTGAACGGTTGGCTCAAGAACAGGACACGGATGAATGTCCAGGGCACAACGGTGTCAAAGCTTCGGCGTACTCCCCTCAGGTCCTGAACGAACGCAGAGGCAGGCTTTTTCCCTCTGCCACATCGCTTAGGATACCCACCCCCCGCCTCCAGGCCTATCATACCTGCTTCGAGAGCATTATCCCTCAATCCCTGAGTGCTATTTATCAGTTGGGTCTTCGCCGCACTCAGGACGGTGGATGCACAGAAAAAATGGGGGCGGGTGTCGGGATTTTCACATATCAGTGAGATAGACCCTGGGACCTGACTCATTTTCAGGCCCTTTTCAGACAGTATACACATATGGGACACTCAGTGGGCACAGATGAGGCAACAATGGCACCGACAATCGAAAATGCTCCACGTTGGCACGTTCTCGTTGTCCCCGAGAGATATGCAAAAATATTGAAAAATATCAAATTTTGAATTTCTCTAGAAATCGCCATTTGTATTTTAATGATATGCTTGAAACGGTGTTGGAAAGATGAGATATCAAAGAATGCGAAAAACCATAACCTTTTTTACGATATATATTGTACCCTCGCCCCCCCATGTCCAGCCCCCCCCCCCCCTTGTCCATCCCCTCCGGGGGGGGGCTGTCACTGCCTAGTTCCAAAAAAAACGTGCACCGAAACCTGCAGCCAAACGTGGAAAGCAGGCTGCAGCAAAGCCTGCTGCAGCCAGTGCATCCATCCCTGTCGCTGATGGGGAACATGTGCAGTTGTTCAAGACTTTGTGGGACCGTAAGAGGAAGTTTTACACTGTCCCTGTGCAGAACAAGGGGCATGCACAGAACTGATGAGTGGATGCTGTGCATTGAGAATTCTGCTTATTTGTATTGTGTGCATGGCATGACTGGCCATGAATTCTGCAGAGTATGCGCCGGTAAATGGTTTGTCGGGAGTGGTGTCCACTCCCCGGGGGGGGGGGGGGGACCGTCATTTGGTGACCGCCCCCCCCCCCCCCCGGGGTGGGGGGGGGACCGTCGTCCCTGGGGGGGGGGGGGCTGGACATGGGGGGGCGAGGGTATATTTGTATGTATCACATGTATCAAATACGCCCTCCTTGACTCGCCTCAGGCCTCGAGCGGGTCGTGGAGAACGTCCGAGAGCTCTACGAGTACGCGTCCATGGACGTGGCCACGCAGGGGTCCGAGGCCCACGCGCGGGTCTACACCGTCGCCCTGGCCGCGGTCGCCACCATCCGCTCCAAACTCGCGCGCGCCATCGTCTTCGGCTGCACCACCGGCGAGCGCGTGGCCAAGCTCCTGCAGCCCCGTGTCGAGCCCCACCTCCGCGGCGTCGTCGCCCAGGAGTACCACCCACGCCTCCCGCAGGTGCGGCTGCTCCCGCTTCGGCCAAGCGCAATCGTCATTGGCGGCTGTTTAAGCGCGGAAAGTCGGGCGGGGGTCTAGAAAGGGGTGCTCATCAAAGCGCCGAGATGAAGGAGGAGTCCTGGGGGTTGGCGGTGGCCATGATACGACCCTCCCAGTGGTCGACGTTTCATAGGGGCCGTTTTGATTTATGTACCCGGGGGTGGGGGGGGGGGCGTTATACAGGGTTGAGTTTCTGTGTCACAAATTCTGTGCGATACATTTGTGCACATTTTGTTCGGTAGTTTTAAGGATTTGCACGGGTATACGTTAGGCTGTGCCTTTGCTCACTTGTACCATGCCAAAGGATTTGGTTAATGATATTTAGGTTCCCATGGAAGTCACAGAAGTGCTGAAGTGGTCTTTCCTCATTTGTAGTGTTCCTGTGGCATCCAATGGTTAATGCACCAGGAAAGTCCTCCAGGAAATATCAGCAACCGTCCACTGTTTCTCATGAACATCTTTTGCCAACCCTGCAGAATTTGTACGCTCATTTTCAGAAATGGCACGGGTTTTGTGGCGCCAGAATTTATAGATTCGGATTTTCCTTGACACGGAATCCCCCCCTCCCCCCCAACGGTATGTAGGGGTACCCAGAACCTTCCCCGTCCCGACACCCCTTCCGGGCCTCCCAGGCCGGTTTTAGGGCCCTGGCACGAGAGCCCCATTTGAGGGGGAGGGTCCAGAAAGCGGCTCGAAAGCCCAACCCCCACACCCCTCCCCCCTTCACTGGTGTGGAATGACCGACCCTCGCAATGGCACTGGAAGTCACGGACGACTGAACGATAGGACGACTGCGGCCCTGAGCCCCTGAAGGTTTGGAAATGGGCCGTGGGAATCTGCGTTGTCAAGCCTAGTCCCCCCCCCCCCCCCCCATCCGCCTGCTCCCGGGCCATTCGGACGGTGTGCCTTAGTGCCCCGCCGTCTGAGGCGGCCATGGCGCGCAGGTTCACGTTGGCTTCGCCATGGCACAGGGCAGGGCCTGTCACATCCTCCAGCGGGTTCCTGCGGGTGCCCCCGGTACATATCCGGAACCACCCGCCACAGCGGGTGACAAGTGCCGGGCGCAGGTTCTGCACAGCCATGACCTTGTGCCGAGCACAGCACCGCCTGTGCCAGAGTTCCACTTAACAACTCAGCACCAGCGGAGGTGGGGTGGGGTGGGGGGGGGGCGCTGGACCCACCCACCCATCCCCTTCTTAAGTGGCCAGCCGGCGGAGGAGGCCTGGTCCCCCCGCGACCAGGTCGTGGACTTGCGCCCGACGTCCGAAGGAGTAAGAGAGCCATAGCCCCTCGTCCTCCCCCTTTACGCCTCCGTTGTTTCTCGTAGGCCATAAGGGCCGCCTGCAAATTCGTGGGCATGGCCATGGCGTGGCGCTTCCAGCGCCACGTCAGCGCGGTGCAGTGTGGGCTGCAGGGCGCCGAGTTCCTGGAGCGCGGGCTGGCCCGGTACGTCTCCTCGAAGGATACGGCCCGGGCCCTGAAGTGGGGCGTGGTCGGCAGCGGATTCGCGTACCAATTGTGGCGCGGGTTCAAGCCCCCGACGTTCCTGATGCTGCTGTCGATGTTGGAGCAGGGGCTGACGCAGATGATGATGGCGCTGTAATGGGGGGCCAACATTTACGGGGGGGACGCCGCAGGACTGCCCCCCCCCCCCCCCCTCACGGCGGTGCTGCCGCAAAGCACCGCGGCCTTCCCATCACAACAGCGCGCCCTCGTCCACAGGCCTGCACGGAATCCTCGTACCTCCTGCGCAGGCCCCTGCTCAGCTTGTCATCGTTCTTCGAAAAGACGGACAGGCCACCATCCGTCACGTCGGCCGTGATCAAGCCCTTGGATGCCGCAGCTTCCTACCGAGTTCTGGCTGTGTCAGCGTGGGAGGGGGGGCGGGCTGGTGGGACGAAGATGCTTCTTAACGATCAATCAGTTGCCCTGTCGGACACGAATGACTTGTCTGCGGGGCCTAATTTTCAGAATTCTTAAGCTCAGAAACCCGATTTGAACAATTTGGGACTCAATGCTAATCTATCACACTCCCAAAACATCGCAAATAAGTGAGGATTTACTTCTCTCAAATGGATCAAATCTCAAAGTAATTCCATTCCTTGTTTGAGCAAAAATATAAAAGGGAGATTTCTGAAGTAGTTGTAATCAAACCTCGAACATGTCTGCGGAACCCATTCCAATCGGTGGTTGAGTTGCCACCGGTTTTGTAACCGCTTTGCTCACCCTCGACATTGCCGGCGCCGCCTTGATCGACGTGCATGACCCCCGACCGCTGTCGAAGTGCTGCTGCGTTGCCTCAGAGTTCACGGAAGGAGCCTCGCCTGATCCGTTCCGTTCCACTCTTGTGTCCAAGCCCCCCAGCCCCGCAAGGATCAGGGGCCGCACATGCAATGGACCCCCTGCGCTCTGTCCATTGGTATCTGTTTGGGTTGTGGAGGGCATCGGTTTTGGTGTGTTCCCGCCGTCACTGCGGAGGCGGAAGGCAGCTCATGAAGCCACTGCCTTGGGGACTGAAGCTAACGAGCGAAAATATTTGATGGCACTGCTCTGACGTGCTTTGGGGACCCCGCCAGGCCACCACTTGCCTTGGGCCACCATCATGAGTGCCACATCGTGCCTCCTACTGGGGACCGACTGCGCTTATAGCCCGAGCCCAACACCGCCTCTGACACCCCTCTTTTGCGCCGAGTTGCCCCCCCTCGATTTGGTTCCGCGGCCACAAACACAGGGCCAGGCGTGCACAAGCACGGGGATTCCTATGGCAGTATGTTTTGGGCTGCCAAGCCGATCATCGTTCGACGTGGCCAACGCGATGCATTTCTCAACGTTGTGTCTCGGGGCCATATTGCCTGCTGTTCATGGGCGCATCATGAGTTTCAATGCTCGTGGAGTTGCCACCAGTTTTCTAATCGCATTGTCCAGCCTCCAAACCGTCGGCGGCGCCGGGGTCGACGTGACTGGCACTTGGCGGCTGTGGAAGTGCTGCTGCATTGCCTCGCAAACCGCACTGTTTCGGCACCCTATGGGAATGCTTCCAGCGCGCCACAGGGGAAGGGGAATTGGCTGTGGAGACATTAGCACCGCGTTAATTCGCCTCAATTTTGGGTGAATGAAGTATGTCAAACGGGCACAATGGCGAGGCACAATGCTCAAAACGGACAGAAATGTTGCGAAAATCACCCCCCATTCAAAAGTACGGTTCACAAAGGGCACAGTTTCCCCTGTGCCATGATAATGACCCAAATTGCGCGCCACAGGATTAGCTTTCCCCTTCTTTTTTTTTCCTTTTCCTGGAAACGGCCTCCATCAATTGCGGTGGTTCCTTGTCTTCGCTAACCCGCAGAACGTGGTCGACGTTGCCTGACGAGGGCTGTGCGTGGGTTGGTTCTGTTTCTCATGGGTTGTCTATGGGTGTGGACCTTCATCAGGACTGATGAGGGTTGTACAGGATTTGGTGAGGGGTGTATGGGGCCGATCAAACGCATTTCGGTCTGAATCGGGCGGTGATGTGGACTGGGGCTTCCTGTCCTGTGCATCTGCAACCGCTTGCATCACTTGTCTTTGGTTGACGCACGTATTTGGCACTGGAAGCCACACTGCCCTCTTCACCCACCACTCCTCCCCGCTCCCGCTCTGCACCAAATCAATGCAATGGCATCAGCGCTGCTGCATGCAGTGACTGGTGTCTGAGATAACGGGGAGCTCAGAGAAGGCATAACATTTTCCAGTAAAGCAATGTGCAGCAGCAGTGCAGTGTGGAGCAATTCCTGCGACATTGGGAGGCTCCTCAAGACGTCCTCATTCTGTCCGCATGCCCCCCACCCCTCGACGACGACCAGCGCCCTGGTCAAATGCCACTTTTTACGACGCTACCTTGCCTTTTCAAGGAATTGTATTTTGATGGCGGTAGGGCTTTGGTCAACCCCCCCCCCCCCGTACGGTAATCCCGTATTTCCCGTACAGCCCCGAACAGTGGCCTGTACAGTGGGTTCTCAGAACCATAGCACAGAAATAGGCATTATTAGGCACCCATTTGTCTCTTTTTCCTGCCCTCCCCTATGCTCTTGACCAGACTATGCCTTGTAATGTATGCCACTCCAAGAATGCTGAAACTGTTGCTTTTTTGTCTTTGGCCGAGTCAGATCGTTGTACCCTTCGACAGAAGCATTCTGATTGTGCTGAAGATTGGGTTATTTGTGAACTGTGTGTCCGCCAAGCCCGCCCAAATCCTTTTTTTGGGTCAACGTCCAGTCGGTCCGCTACTTCAACCAGTACTACTACTGCTGCTACTACCGCTACTGATACTGCAACAAGTTCAGCCACTATTTCAGTGAAACCCTTGCGCAAAGCAAAGAAATCCAATGCATGTGTCCAATGCATGTCATGTGCACTTGTAATACTGAAAAAGCGCCAGAAAAAGCGCCAGAAGCGCCAGAAAAAGCGCCAGAAAAAGCGCCAGAAAAGGTCCCGGACGCGGGTATTGAACCCATGACCGCTTGGCCTTGGATGCATGCATGTACCAACTCAGGTATGACATGTCTGTGCTGACATCTGGCTTATTGGTGGTATAGATTCTGAACATATTTTGGTGATTGGGCTCACCATGCAATACCCTGCTGAGGGTTTTTTACCAAAAAAGGTCCGCCCCGCACAGTGGCCCGTACAGTGGAAAATTTTTGCCCCGAACAGGGAGGGGGGTTGTTTGGTGCATGCGGATGTCAGTGTGACATGTGGAGGACGGAAGTTGAGGCAGGTATGGGGGTTGCCGATCAATGACACCATCCGGAGTTCTATTGCCCATCAATCAGCTTGAAGGATCTCTACAAGGGATTTCGTTGATGACTTTGACAGTGACACAGTCATGGAGGCCAGAGCCAGGAATAGTGGCTCGGGGTATCACTGGACGCGGTGTCTATCCAAAGGGCATGGCAGTCCCAATGTGCACTCTGTCCTCTGTGCGACCAGCGATGTGTGTTCATGAGATTGTGGGTCCCATGAAGCAAAGCCAAGGGAATATTGGGTTTTGCGACCATGTGTTTCGACTTGATCCGCTTGTTTTCCACTGTTGATTGCCATCATACAAGGCCGCTTTAGTCCTTTCTGCGTGTCTTCAGGTACCTCCTCCCCCTGCCCCTTGCGCTTGCACTAGCACGGCGTTGTCTGAGCATGGCGAACCTGTTTGACCATTGATTTTCTGACGGCAGTTTTCGTGGTCAAAAAGGCGCGATGGCATGTTTGTGCGCCGGCTTCAGCCGGGAAAGAGGGGGTGGGTCATGCTTGTGAGGAGTTGTTTCTACTCGTAACACCCTTCTGCTTCAGACTGCGACCCAACTCTATTTGTTTGGATGTGGATGTTGCTGCAATGTGGCTGAAAACCTGTGCTTGCGTAAGAGGGGGGGCGGGGTACAGTGGAAGAGGGACAACTCTGGCTCGCATCCATTCACGCAGCGATATGAGGCGAGGCCGGGTCCCTTGCAGAGTATACCATATTTTGTAAATATGACCGATTGTCTTGGGCCTTGAACACTGTGCAGCGAGTCAATGTGGCATATAAAGAGCGCCATGTGCGTGTTTTGCGAGGGACTGAATGGATTTGGCCAGCACTCCTACACAGTTCCGCATTCTGGACACTGCACTGAGGAACAATACCGTTTCTTTTGAGCATTTTGGATTGCGCTGCCGCAAATTTTGCATACCAGCGGGCATTTGTCCCCTGTTTTTGTGCAGGGTGGGCATGTTGCAAGATTATGTTGGAGCATGTGCAGCAGTTCAAGTCCCCCCTTTTTTTTTTCCAAGAGTAAAGAAGAATCTCAGTCAAATTTTACATTTTCTCTGTTGTATCTGAAAAACACAGTTCCAGCCGCAGCCGCGTTTAAGAAATGCTGCGACAGGTCATTGGCACCCCCAGGGAAATGTGTAAAAAGGATCCACAAAAGGGCAGATTGCTATCAGTTGCATTTTCTGGACAAGCTAGAAAATGTCCCCCCTAATTGGATAACTGCATCGGGGGACTATTGATCAAATGTGCCCCAGACAGTAGTTCAATGCTCACTTTTTTTATTTTTGGTGTAATGATTAACCCTCAATGGCACATCTGAGTGCAAAATGTTTATGGCGCCAGTGCTGTAAATAAAGTCGTTTGCCTAGTGATTGGAAACCCATACTATGACTGAAACAATGTCCTCCGTCTGAAGGAGAAGGGCAGCGATTGACAGATTGGAAGGAACCCGCATAGTCCACTTATACCACTGCTATGCTACCAGTCACCCCCTCTCACAGGTAACCATGTAGTCACACCTACGCACAATGAGCTCCCCCACCCCCACCAGTTGCTACATCTGACGTCACATCAAAGTCTAAGTCCTCATCTGTTGCAGGTGCAGACTCAAAACCCCTGTGCTGGGTACTCTAATGTCGTCCTACTCGGTAGGGTCCTCATTGACAGGAGTTACAACACCCGCGTCAGTTTTGCCATTTTCCACAGCACCAAATTTGGTGTCACCATCACTCAACTCGTCCTCGCTACATCCTGGGGGCCCTGACCGGCTGCTGCAGGGGCGGTCGTTGCATCGACCTCCTCTATCTTGCTGTCAAAAACTACCAACTTCTTGGCTTTAGGGCAGCGCTTACCACCGCGGGATGCCATTTTGATGCCTTTTGATGCGTGCGGGTGACACAGAGAGCCCATTTCAACCAACCCAACACACATTTCCATCCCATGACCCCCCCCCCCCCCATCCCAAACACCCTGACACACATGCAAAAAACACTCTAGAGCAAAAGTGCATGCTGCCCATCAACGGGACTTGTTTCTGCAGAAAACATAATGCCTGCAATGTCTGTGGCATGTGGAAAAATGCACACCCTAACAAGAACGCTAATCTGTGGAAAATGCAGTTGGATACGTAGCCTGCTACACCAGTGGTTGTGTGTCGTGTTGTCATAACAATTTTCCAACCATGGAGAAAACACAACAAAAAAGCACCATGTCACGGCAACAACAAACTAGTCCGGACAGAAAAATATTTTTGTTTGCTTGTGAATACCGCCACTCACCAACACCATAAGTAGCCAAATAGATGGGCAATGAGGTCTTGCCACCATTTTAGAGGGCTATTGGCTCATATTCACCAAAACCCTAACATTTTAGTATTGTATATTTATTGCATAGCCCCCTATTCCTATCCAGATTTTGCAACCGAGTACTTTCCTGTTGTGGTACGACACATCTGAGGCCATTCCGCTAGCAGTCAAGGACCCGTACATAAAATTGTGGTAGCACCGCCGTAAAGTTTTACCGTGGTAGCGCTGTAAAAATGCTTTCTTGTACCAGTGGACTATGCAGTTCCCGAATTTCTCCATCTCCGCCCTGCCTCAGACCCTACAAGGGACCCTGCACATGACCTAGCCTCCTTGAGGTAGGCTGTCACTATCCACACCATCGTCTCGTTATTTGATCATGTTTTCGCTTGCTTGTGGAGAGGTGAAGAGAAGGGAAAGGGGGTGTAGTCTCTGTTCCTCCCAGGGGGGGGGGGGGGGGGCTCCTGACTGGTTCCCCTCCAATACCCTTGCCGCTGTACGGTGCCGGCACCGTAAGTATTTGTGTTCGAACTGTGCTAATCCGCTTGGCCACCCCCTTTTTGCATTCCCTACACTTAATGGAAATATCTGTGGTGTTTACGGCACTTTTCGCACCCGTGTGCCCCACGTTTACAACTCTACGCGTGAGCATAGTGCACCCCAAGGATATGGATGCGGCTCTACCACAGGCAAGGGGTGGCCCTAGGCTGAATTTTTCTCGCTGGCTTTGCATTGGTCACACATTGCCGTTTCAAGAGGTTAGAGCCCTTTTGTCCGCATGCTTTTGGAAAGGCTGTATTTTTTACAGCACCTTGGGTTTGGGGGTTCGGCCATGGGGGGAACGTTAGCGCGCCGGGCGCGCGCCGGGCATCTTTTTGGACCCGTGCCCCACCGGTGACCTTTTAGGGGGTGCGCTAAGGTACAGGGCACGCATTGAGCAGCTGTTTGCTCGGTTGTGGCATTGGGGTTTGGTTAGGAACATCTGGCGTGGCGGCCCCAATGAGTTGCACCAGTCAGTCCGCATTTTGTTGCATTTCACTCAGTTTTGCATCCGGAGGCAAGTCCGTCACCCCCCCTACGGACCATGGGAGCATGTCCCGCCTCACGTTTGGATTGACCAAAGCAACTCGGCCGCCACGCAAGATGAGGTAGAGGATGAGGCAGAAGTGTGTGTTTTGTGTTGCCAAAGGCGCTCCACCGTCGCAATTTGTGATGAGTGTAAGGAGCACTATTGTAATGAATGTATTGACACCCACACTTGTGGGACCAATGTTGTTTGTTAATTACACTACAAATGACAGTTGGAGTGGTTGAAGTCACAGATATTGCTTTATTTTGCCACGTGCTTTGTAGGGAAGGTGTGCAGTGCAATGTGGTCTACTTGGGGGGCTTCTCCATGGGAGGGTAAATCTGGGGCTGAAGTCGGGATAGTTAATACAAAAGTAGCGCGCCGGGCGCGCGCCGGGCAAACATTCCCCCATGGGCGTGCGCACAGTGCACCCCAAGATAACTTGGTTAAGTCGGCGTCACATGTCTCAAGGATGTGCCAACATCAAGAGGCTATCATTTCACCAGCCCAATTGATGAACATGTTGACAATGATGGCGTGCCCCTCCTCTGGAATCTAGAGCAAGCGGCACACTACAACCTCGCTGGTTCCACTACTTATCATGGGTGGGCCCCATTGCCACACGACGGTGCCCCATCACCGCACTACTCTACCTCATGGCCTTACGCCAAGGGTCCATGTCATCCCAACACATTGCAAGAGGGTTTGGAAATGGATTTCAACTATTTGTATTTTCATGAACTCATGCCATGCTGCACAATGTTGAAGATGTAGACACACCATGTTCATTGAGAGGGAGAAGGTTTTGGTTTTCGATGCTGCTCCAACCTGCCCCTACTGCAGAGACACGGGCTGGGATGAACAAGGCCACATCGATACTGGGCCTGATTTCCCTGTCATACATCAAATTGTGATTGGACTGTATGTTTTTGGTACCCAAATTACCCCCCCACCACCGTGAAAAGTAGTCACCCTTGGTTTGGAACGTTAGTGTGCTTGGCATTTCTTTCGACTGAAATGCCCTTGACCAACACCATACTAAGCAACCAAGGCCTGTGCTCTTTAATACCCATTCCTACCACTATCCTTTGATACATGAGGATGCAGGGTTCTATATCCACTTTGATTCCTCTTGGCTTTGGGGAAATCAAGACAGCAGGGGTTGCATCACTTTTTGATTGCGTCTGCTCATCCTTCCGGTGTTATTGAAATTAATTGGCCAATGTTATTACTCTCCATGCCGGAGACCTTGAGAAGGTAGTTGTTTCAGTTGCAGGTGTGCCCCCCGCCCCCCCTCCTCCAGGAATCATGGAATGCTTGGAATGCTATTTATGAAAGCACCTCAACTACCATGCAAGAATGATGGAGTGGATGAGCTTGATGTTTGTGCATTGTGCATAAGCACGCCACCACATGCTGTGGTGAATGTATTGAACTTGTGGGGACCAAACTAAATGTCACATGTGCCGCGGAAGTGGAATCTTAGCTCACTTTCTGAGCTATGGTTTAGCTCTGTTCGCTCTGTGTTTGCGTGTGTGCGTGCACTGTGCAGGCGTGTGTTTCTGCCACAGTGCAATTTTTTTTTTGCTTTTGAGTCTGCAGACTAGTTGTGGGTCACACGTAGAGCCTGCTCCATGATATTACGAATTAGACCCCGTCTGCCAGCATGTCGGTGACGAGTTTCGCGGCTTTCACCAGTGGCTTCGTATGCGCCTTGTTTATCGACAGCGAGCCCATGATCGAGATTGCCCGTGCGGCGTCCAAGGTCAAGATGGCGCTTGCAGTTGTGCCGGGGAGGCGCAAGGAGTGGGAGGACGCCTTCATGAAGAAGTTGGAGGTCCTATTGGACAGTGAGGTGGGACTGCCCAAGATGATTGGGGCCTTTTGCGTCATGGTCCAGTGCGAACTGGATGTGGAGCGGGTGGGGTCTGTGCAGCCAGTGCCCAACAGCCCCTCCCAGTGGCGGAGTGGCGGCATAGGAATTGCAAGAGCTCAAGCGACTAGTTGAAGACCAACGACTGGTGATGGAGGGGATGCGCGAGGAGCTGGCTGAGGTCAACACAAAATCCGAGGTGGACGCGACAAGGAAGATGGCGGGGGTACCGCCTTCTGGCAAGGCGGAGTTGCTCAAGGTGCGTGAGTTGGACTCCAAGCCCCAATGGGTCTTTGCCAGCCTGTTGGCGCTGTCCTCGTTGTGGTGGCGCACTGATGTGCCGGCCCACGAGTATGTGTCCCGTTTTCGGGACAAGGAGAAATTTGCCGATGCCATGTTGGACAAGCTCGCCCTTGTCACGGACGCCGATGCCGTGGACAACGAGGCGTGGTGCCTGGAGTCCATGGATGACCCGGAGATCGAGCGCATGAGGGCCTTTGTCAACGCCGTGTGGACGTTCACCGCCACTAGCCTGTCAGCCTACCGGGGAAAGTGCAGACTTGAAGCCAAGTCCCAGCCTCGTCCCGACGACGAGGAACACGAGATGCCGGCGCGGTCGCAAGGTTGTACGGGTGTAGCAGAGGAGGATTTGGTGGCCAAGTGACTGGTGGCCATGAAGGCGAAGTTCAAGATCGATGGCGACCGGCGATTGTACACGGCAAAGCCGGGGGCAGAGCCCAGAGACATGTTGAGTGTGCCGGTGACGGCCTGCAGGGTGTGCAAAAATGCGGGGAGGGGCGTGAAACACCATTGTTTCACGAGTGCCCTGGGTTTGATTGATGGGGGCGAGGCCCCATCGGGCGCGCAGGAGGGGACGTTGTATGGCGCCTGGTGTGGGCAGAGTGGCGGAGGCTATGGAAGGAGGATGAAATTACCTCGGTGGACGCGTTACAGGCATCCTCATGGGCAAAGTCAGCCATGGGTACATACTATACCCACTTCTGCAATCTGGCCCTCTGGGCCGGCTACCCGCCGGTCGCAGAGTTGGAGGTCGCAGCATGCCAATACCTATATGAGCTTTGGGGATTGGGGTACTCTAGGAGCTACCTCCGTGTTGCGGTTTCAGCATTACGGGCTCTGGAGGACATGGGGTGGCTCCCTGCCTTCGTCAGCAGCTGGATCTGGCGGTGTGCAAAATGGGTGTGGACGGTGGCGGTTGTCCAACCGTACGCGGGCCTCGGAGAGCTTAGGACCTTCGCACTGGCGTGCACATGTATGGCGCAGTGGCCCGCCTTCTCAGGGTGGGTGAGGTGGCACCACTCAGGCGCGGGGGCTCCTGAAGCCGGGGTTGGGGATTTCACACCGTTAAGTGTGACCCACGCCTCGCACGGCGACGAATGGGAGCGTACGGCCGGGCTTGGCTCCGCTAGCTTGATGCCGCGCGGGCCACATCCGCGGTGCCCAGGGATATCTTCCCGAGGGTGTGACTAGCCCTTTGTGTCCCGGACACTGATGCCGGTCCCGATGGAGAATTCGGTGCAGGGCTGGTGCGAGGTGATGCGGATGAATCCTCCAGGCAACCTGCGGCGTCGTCCGCAAGACCTGCAAGGCGCGGCGCAGTGCCCTCCGCAGGGGCCGGTGAGTCCGGTGGTACTGACCGCCAGTGCGCAACGGGCCCACGCGTTCCCGTGGCCTTCCAGGCTGGTGAGGGGAGCCCGGAGCCCGAGCGTACGAGCGGTGAGCAGGGGGTTTTGGTATCATGTTTCAAATCACTACTCTCAGCTCATTCCCATTATGAAAGGGACCCCAGGAACTACGTGTTGGATAACTGTATTGCCTCGGTTCAAAAAGGTGCATTTGCACCACAACACTATGATTCTCAAACATATTCCGGAAATGAGCACCTGCTTTTGCAATAGCACTCCTCTACTCCATCTTCATAAAGCAACAGGATGAGGTGAGTTGTCATCCAGCATGTGTTTTGATGTTGCATTGTGCATTGTCTAGATTTGTTGTCAATCGCAACATACGACTACTACATTGATAATATGGTATTAATGACATGATAGGATGCACTTATTGCATGGGATGGCATTGGCTATATGAAAGTGGTTTGAAGTGTGCCTCCACTGTCGGGATGACACCAACGCATTGGGTCATGGCTCTCTTGTGTCCTGCATGGCATCGTGCACCCCCTGTTGAGTCCTGCGATTTTTGTGGTGGCACACCCCATGCACCATGCCCTGAATGTTTTTCTCTTCATTGTGCCATCCATGCTTCCGATTTGTGTCAATCTGAGGTATGCGTAGGATTGCGCCAATGTGTATTGCAAACGTATGCAGCAATGGCATTGGTTGCATTGGCACTGGCAGTGGGTGAACTGTCTACAACGGTTGCCAATCCCCTTTCAACACATGTGATCCGTCCAAAAATGTTGATGCATGGTAAGGAATTTTCGGTCTTAGAGGGTTATCCCAAGAATGCCTCCAGGAGATTGGCAAAAAGATCATTGAGCACTGCGACAATAATACAAGCTACCATTGAAGAAATGAAGTAAAGGGCAAGGGAGTCACTTTGGCACTACTCCTTCACACCTATGAGGTAACGGTTGTGCATGGCTTACTACGTAGCAACCCGGCACTACTCCTTCACACCTATGAGGTAACGGTTGTGCATGGCTTACTACGTAGCAACCCGGAGAGGGGTGCATCATTACACTTCTTTTGCGTGGCATGAAGAAAGGACAAGACAGTCGCCCCTATCATCTCAAATGCCTTTCTTCCATACATTGGGCAAGCATGATTGTGTATGTTCACAGCAGGAGCATAGCAAGTTTCACTTTGAGCATTTGAATTGAAGCACCTGAATTCACACCCCCCCCCCCCTATACTAGGCAGGCGGACCCGGTACCCGGGGACGCTGTGCGGTTCCTCTACACACTGCTGAACACACCCCCATGCGAAAGAAGATACGCATGACAGGGGGTGACAAAAAGGAGAAGAAGAGTGGAGCGCATGGTGCCATGGTGCAGATAACCCATCGTCGTGGCCCAGTGGATACACCACACCTCTTCTGTCCCGTGGAGGATGGTTCGAATCCCGGGGGGGATAGAGATGCACCGAACAACCCGAACCCCCCCCCTTTTTTTTTTGGGCGCGAGAGAGAGGGAGAGAGAAACAGAGAGAGGGAGAGAGAGAGAGAGGGTAGAGCACAGTGGGAAAGGATCAGAGAGGTGCAACAGGAGAGAAAGAGAAGGGGAGAGCAAGAGAGAATGGAAGGGAGAGAGTAGGAGAGAGACCCACAGAGCGAGAGACCGGGGCTAACCGGCGCAAAGGGAGGTGGTGGGTTCGAGCTGACCAGGGTTCGAGCTGAACAGGGTGGGTTCGAGCTGACCGAGGTAAAAGGGACGCCACGGCGGCACGGAACAGTCAAGAAATGCTAAGAAATGAAAAAGCAGGGCGCCGTAGCGCCCCTGAGCCACAGGCTCGACACGTTGTCACGTGTTGAACAGCCGAAGCAAGACTGGGGCGGCGAGAGTGCGGCCCAAGTGAGGATGACGGAAGCAAGTAGGCATGAATGTGTGGGCGGCATGCGCATGCATGGTGGGGAGCTGAAATGGTATGCGCCACACGCCAAACAGCAATGATTTGTTGAGTTGCCCGACAGACGGAGCACATACTGAAATGCCGAGACGCCTTTGCGCCATCCAAGGCGCCATTGCGCCCCTGAGGATTGAGTATGACACGTCCTCACGAGCCAGAGAGAAGTGCATGACAGGGTCACGACCTGCAGGGCAAGGGTTAGAGACTAACCGGCACTGTGGGTGGGTGGTGGGTGCGAGCTGACCTAAATGTCCAGAGGACCAGTGCCAATGCACAGTCAGCAACCACCTGGTGTGGTACAGAACTGGTCTACGCTGCAGTGCAGCAAGCAAAACACTGAACAATGTGGTTATGACCATGCGCCTGTGACACGGGGGCGTATGCGAGCCCAGTTTCCGTTGCCTCATGGCCCTATACTGGTCCATCAAAACAAATTTACCAAGTGGTAGTAAATCAAAGCAAAGAAGACACTGAAAGTTATGACTAACCACAGTGCCACAACCTAGCATATTTGTGGGAGAATGTCAGAGGCGGAAGGGGATCAAGAAATTTCTAGCTGTCCGCAGTGAGAGCCATTGGCATCACTCTGTTTCAGCGCAGCAAAAAACAGTGCAGCTGAAGCATGCAAAGGAGTGCCGTATGCGATCTGCCAACAAGTTGGTTCTTGTTCAAGTTGGTAGGCCAATTCTTTGTAACGTTTGGCATCAGTGCATGAAGTCAAATCAATGGATTGAGATGCAGGATTATTTCGCTGTCTGAATGCTTTGGTTTTTCAGGATGAATCTGTTGCTCGCTTTCGTCTTTTCCTTGCTCCCCCACTTCGTGTGGTGCGATTCTGTTGAGATCGATGGCCATCGTTTCAACGTCAACGAGTTGCGGGTTGATCCTCCACGACCTGATGTCCAGGAGATTCCCAACTATGCGGCAACCTTCTTCAGCTTCAGCATGTACCACGACAACGGTGTCCGCCGCAAGCCAGTGGTGGGAATCCGGCTGAGTGATGTTTCCTTCCGGTACACAGATGAGAACAAATTGATGGATCCGGCAGAATCCTCGTACAACATCACTCTCGTTCAAGGTCATGTACAGCAAAGATACGTCGCGATCCTTCTGGACTTGTCCGATTCCATTTTCAGTGATGCCAACCGTCCCGAGCTCATGACACAGACCACGACCGCTTTGTTTCAGGCGTTAGATTCCGCCAATCTGCCTGGCGTCGTGGTTGCTGTGTATGCTTTTGCCGACGTGGATTCCATCAGACTCGTTCATGACTACACCTCCGATATGAAGGAAGTCCAGTCTGCCATCTCGAGGGAGATGACCCTCAGTGCAGAGGACAGACTTGCCAAGTACGGACGCGCCACCAATCTTTTCGGGAGCATCTTCACTTTCCTCGAACTCGTAGAGCAGACCTTAAAGGACTCCAAGGCACGCACGCGCATGGCCAATGTCTTTGTGTTCACTGACGGGAACGACGATACTCGCATCATCAGTGCTGAAGCTGCCAGTACCCGCCTCAAGAGAGCATATGGATCCTGGAGCCAAGATGGTTTGGACATCACCGTCCAGCCAGTTTTCTTGTCAGGCTTGGACCAGCAAGCCTCCCTTGAGAAACTGAATTTCAATGAGAGGATCGATGGCAGCAGCCTGCGTGATGCTGAAAAGGCGTTTGACGGCATTGCCACCGACATGGAACAGAACACGCCTGCATCATATTCCGTCGTGGTGTGCGAGACCGCCCGTGATACAGCACCGCGGCAAAGACGAGACCTCCTTCTGCAAGGACACCGAATCTTGTCCTATGATTTCAATCCAACAGGCTTTAAACGCGAGGGCGCCGCAAAGTGCGACGCGCATGGCCTTCTTGAAAAAATGGTCCAGCAGGCTCAAGATGATGCTGAAGAGTATTTTACCCAAAACTACTCTAGAGAGCCATACTTTGAAGCACCGCCAGGTCGCCACCAGGCCACAACGACCAAACAATGACCGAACCCAGTGGAACCACCACTCGGTTCCAAATCATCGATGATTCCTGGTGTATCGATGAGACTGTTTGATCTATCACAGTGCAACGTTGAGCTGGATATACATATGCAATGCAACAAATCACAGTGACTCAGGTTTCAGGGCATGGGGCAGACAGCAAAGTGCAGGCGATGCATCGGTAATCCTCGTAGGAGTAGACTGCCTTGTGGGTAGGCAGGTTCCAAGCGCAGGGGCAAGCAGCACCACGCAAGCCCGATCAATTTCTTCCGAGCCCTGTGCACCCCCCTCACCCCTCCCTTGCCCTGGGACACTTCCACAGCAGGACCACGAGACGGAGCGGCGGAGGGTCGCGTTGCCGGATGTTGCTCCATCGCTTCGGAGGCAACTGAGAGTGCAATCACAGTTGGCTACAGTAGTTCTGGGGAGTCCTCAGAGCCCCAGAAAGAAGAGAGGCCAGGACTGTGTCGAAATCTTTTAGAGGCGCCACGAAGCGCATGATTGTTGGGCATATGATGTGTGCCGCTGCTGCTCCGGCAGCTGCTGTCGTCGCTGTTATCAAGTTGTTCCCGCTGTTGTTGTTGTTGTTGTTGTTGTTGTTGTTGTTGTTGTTGTTGTTTTTGCTGTTGTTGTTGTTGTTTTTGTTGTTGTTGTTGACCCAAAAGTTACTTGTCATTTCCATAGGCGGGGATGGCACACAATGCGCGTGCATAGTGCCATGATTCCCCTGCTACGTGTTGTGTTAGGTGCCAGGTGATCTCAATTTGTCTTGGGGCAACATCAGGACTGCCCATCTGCAATGCAACACGCATCATAAAATTGTTTATCTGCATTCACCACCCTGCAAACCACATCCTCAGGGCTGGCGTGGGCAGAAAGAAGGGGTGTACGCTACTTCCTTTGTGTAAAAAAAACGATCCCCTACACAAATGAACGATTACAGTTGTTTGGTCTTAGCACAAGCCTAACCGATGGATCACCCAGAGGAACATGGCATTTTGTTGAGGTTTTCATCTTTTATGTCGTCGTGGCGTATTTGCTGGGCTGTGGCAGTTCATTGCTGCTGGGGTGAATCTAGCCCCCCAAACAAGCGTGCCTGCAGCCAAACCTGTAGGCCCCCCCCCCCCCCCCATTTCGGCGGCCCCATTCGGCCGAATTCGCCGAAATCTTCTGCCGAATTGTTGGGTTTCTGGATTCTGCCCAAATTTTCTACCGATTTGTTGGGTTTCTGTACTTTGGGGTTGCAGTGGGGTAACAGTGGGGTTGCATGACAGTGCATGACATGTGAGTGCATCATGAACTGGGGTCCCCCCTTCATGTTCTTTATGTGCATTGTCCAAATTGACACCATGAAGTGTTTTTACTGCCCTCAAAAAGCCATGGTGTGTCATTCAATACATTCAGTACGTTGTTCTCCTGATATGTGACTTTGCACAGCTTGCAGACAACAATTTTGAAGGTCAGCAATTAATGTTTCAATGGGATATCTGTGTGCATTTGTCTTCTTGTGGCAGGCTTTGTTGGTGCACAGTGCATTTTTCCCATCAATTGACCACTCTAAGGCCGGTGTGCATTCATCTTCTTCCGGCAGGCTTTGTTTGTGCATTGAAACCTGATTTCTCATCAGGATAGGTGACAAAAAGTGTAAACAAATTTCGTACCGGGAGTTGAACCACCGCCATCTACGCTGTGAACCAGGGCATATACTACTGGGACCACTGGACACTGACATACTACATACTACTGCTCAGGGACCATGTACAAACCGAGGGATAATTTTTTTTTGAAAATTCAAGGACGTTTTGCGATACAACATGATTCTACACAGCAACCAAAAGGAAGGTGTGTTTGGGGCCTGGGACCAAGATCCAAGGCTATTGGGAAGCTTTTTTGCTGAAAAATGAGTCCGCCGAAATGTTCTGCCGAATTGTTGGGGTTTCTTCGCCGAAATGAGGGGGGGGGGGGGTTTGCACTCTAGCCGGAGAGCCCAATCCTGTGGCCCTTGTTGAGCATGTGCAGCTCTTGAAGGTCAAATACTCGCGTTGGAAGAAGTGGCACACACAGCTTGTTGCTCAGTAGACTTGAACATGCATCCCTGCAGGCAGTTTCTTGGCCATTTTGTGGTTCACATGCCCTTGTGTTTGCATCTCTTGTTTTGTGTCGTGCATCCTTTGTCTAGTAATCGAGGAGGCGAGGGAACTGTCACTTGGGGTATGTTCCCTCGGGGGTGCAAGGGAACCGTCACGTGCAGCCGCTTACTGGACAAGGGGGGGGGGTATGTTTGCCTTCGCTGTTTGAGGAACAGGGATTAGGGTAGTTGTGTGTGTCATAGTATCTTAACCCCAATCCTTTTAATAATGTGAATGGGGTTAGGGTAGTTGGGTGTTGCATAGTACCCGAACCTCATTCTCTGTAATGATGGGAACAAGGTTAGGGAATTTACGTGTTACACACGACCCTAGCCCTATCCGCATTAATAATGGGAATGGGGTTCAGGTTGTGATGTGTTACATCCCACCCGAACCTGATTCCATTTAATAATGGGAATAGGGTTGGGGTAGTTGGGTGTCATACAGTACCCTAAACCAATCCTTTTAATAATGTGGATGTGGTTAGGGTAGTGTCAGGACCACTAACTTCCCGCTTCCGGAAGTTAGCGGGAAGTGTAATGGCCAAAAAGGTGAATTTAGGAAAAATGGGGGGAAGTAGAGATTTGTTGGATAAAATGTTCTTTTTTTTGTGGAAAAATGGGGGCAACTCGGCATGAGAAGCACAAAAAACTTACTTTTCGTCCCTCACTTACCACAGTATTAGGTTTTTCATGGTTCTGGTGGATGCAAGACAGCTATTCAGGTGTGCGCGACAACATTTCATGTGTGTTGCTATGGGTTCCCCCATCAAGGGGGTCCCTATCAGTCAGTCACAGGTGCACATACCCCTAAAACCCCTCCCCCCTTGCTCTCGACCCCTTCCCCGAAGCAACCAGCCCCTAACAAGGAAACAAACAAAACTCAGTTAAACACGGGAGGCACTGATAGCACCACTTTGCTAATTGATTTTTTCATTTTTGGCTAACCATCCTTTCTTAGTTAAACAGGTGCTGTATGATGGCTAGGTGCCTGGGCAGGCAGGTTTCACCTTCTTGCCCTACTGGGGGGAGGAGAGGACGCCCAGGCACTCAAGGGGTCCGAGAGAGCAGGGTGGGATGTAAAAATAAAAACCTGTAAGTTCCTCTCCTGCCCTCTCGCCTGGGCCACCCCTGCCTTCTTTGCCCCCTACCCTCGGGTTCCACACATTTCTGGACTTGAACAGGTCAGGGATGTTGCAGACATTAAATTTTTTGTGCTGTGTCTGTGTTAGTGAAGGTCATCTGAACGTGTTCATTTGTCACTGTGGTTCACTGTGGGAAAGGAGAGGCCGCACATACGCAGGCACAACGCGCCAGAAAATTTTGTTTCCGCGGCACGGGGCTGCCCACAATCATGCGCAAGAACCAACCCCTGGTTTTGCGGTCGAATTTTGGGGGCAAGTGTGCGCAAGAACCGCCCCTTGGTTCCGCGGTCAAACATTGCTGGTTCTTGGGCACGTGGGGGGACCCCACGGGGGGAGGGGGGAGGGTGTACTGAGCGAAGTGTTCAAAGAAAAATGGGGAGAAATGGGGGAAAATTGGGGAAAATGGGGGAAAATGGAAGAAAAAAATGGGTGTAGCTAGTGAGTGTTTTGCAATTTAGTGCACTGTATATTCATGCCATCTCTTCTACATGGTTTTGCCGTGATGTATTCCATTTCGTTTTTGAGATGTCCAGCATGTTGTGAGTGGTATGCGGGAGGAAGGGAGGGAGGGAGGGTGCGAGGGAGCTGTAGGGTAGATGGCAAGAGTACATGTGTCTGGTCATACTTGGGCATAGTGCATACACTCCTCGGTCTGCAGTAGCCGCCAGGGCATGGGGGTTGCGTCCCGGTGGTTGTGGTGCTGTATGTGCCATGAACGGGCCATCCCCAAGAGTACCTGCGCTCTATGTGGCACAGTCACAGTGATACTGCAACATGCTCTGCCATTTTCTGAATTTAATTTTTGCCACTTTTTTGGGTCAATGGACTATTTTTCCACCTGCCTGTTGCACATTCCCCCCATTTTCCCCGTCCCCCCCCACATTACCCCATTTCCCCACATTTTCCCCCATTCCCCCCCATTTCCCCCCATTTTATAGCGGGAAGTTGACATGTCAGGTGGAGCGGGTAGTTTGGGTCCCTGTAGTGATGTGTTACACGATACCCCTTTACTGGGGAATGGGGTTATGGTGGACTGCGTGACAGCCCTAAAATGGCCCCTCTTACGCAGGGATGCCCTCAAGATCCAAGTCTCGCTGGCCAAGCTGGCCACAAATGGCCTCTCCTATTTAGGGATGGCCTCAAAACACCAGTCTTGCTGGTAAGACTGGCCTCAAATGGGCTCTCCCATACAGGGATGAACATGAACGTGCTAGGCATCTTTTAACGCGCCAGGCAACATCCATCTGCCAACATTATATCAAGCGCCATCCAAGAATGTCTCAGGGAGCGCAGGCTGTATTGTGGATGTAGCTTTTTGGCTATGCTGGCAGCCAATTTTAATGTGTCATGCATCGTGCTTTTACTCAGACGCATTATTTTTGCAATGGATACTGCTGGAGTTGCAATCTGCCAGAGTGTGCATCAGGACGCGCTGGCGTTCCATCCCAATGCCACCGACCTCCCTTCGCTTGGCGTTGACCTTGGCATTTCCATGGACATTGGGTCAATGAGGTATTGTTGTTTGCACATTATGTTGTCGTTCAATCGCTGATGCATTGTGCACTGGTGCGAAGTCTCCAGTTTCTGCAGACCCCTATAGCAGGGACGCCTGAGAGCAGCTCCAGGAAGGGAAAGGGTGATTTTCAAGTAAGGGGGTTGACGATCCTCCTGGTAAACAGTGCAAGGCCAATGCAAGAAAAGATGGGAACATAGGTTTTCTGTACGTCACTTGTAACATCAGTCACAACTGGGCTGTGAAGAGGATCTTCACTGTAGTTGATGATGATAGTGAGTATTGTGAAGCGTGCTCAACAGCATGGGGCAGCACTCTGGTGTTGTTGTCAGAGTCCAGGTTGTTGAGCAAATTTCCAAGGACTCACAAAAGCCTTTCACTGGGCAGAGGCTTCTTGAATACAGTAGACAAGTGCATGTACCATGGCCAACATTTGCATGGAGAAATAGTGCAGAAGATCAAGGTTTAGGTTTCTCTAAACACAACCACTGTCCATTGCAAAGCACCCTATGGCTAGTATTCGGCCCAGCTGACTGTTGCACTTTCTGCACCCTTGCACCTGGCCCTCTCTTTTGCCTGCTAAGGAGTTCTGTGACTTTGTATTCGTTGGTCAAGCTCTGGCTTCGGCAGTGTGATAAACTGGAGCACAATGTACATGGTGCTGAGACTGAGTTCTGTTAAGTGTGAGCGTCTGCTTTTCTCGCTAAACAAAATGGACAGGCTTGAAGAGAAAATTTGACCATGGGCCTGTTAGACCGACTCCTTGCATGACGAAGGAGGCTGGACTATTTTGATGCTATTGTTGCCCTCCCACCATGTTGTAGACTAGGGGCGACCAGAAAGAGAGTGTTTAGGAAGAAGTTTGACTTACATTGAAGCAGTCCAGATGAGGAGGTATTCATTCTGGAGGACTGTGAATGCTTCACTGATGCGTTTATCATCATCAGGGATGGATTTGTGTTGGCGCCATTTGCGAGGGTCTGGGTCCAGGGGGGATTCTTTGTGACTGGTCACAATATTGTTCAGACTCACAGTGGGAAATTGCAGAACCCAAAAATATCGTGGCCAGAAAAGGTGTCGATCGTAAAATAAAATGTCATGTCACATCCATTGGGGACGATTCTGATTTCAGTTTTTAGACCTCCAGTTTTGCTGCAGTGTTTGCTGTTGCAGGGCAGAATATTGTGACTGCCAGTTTTGCTGCACTGTTTGTTTTGATGGTTGTTGCAGGTGTTATCGTTTCTTTTTGCCACATTTGGCCGAAAAAATATCTTTCATGATAATCCATGTCTTAAGAGTGATGATGCATGCTGGCAGAAGTGCTGCACAGCAAAACACAAGCGTGAGGCATTGGTGGCGCAAGCTATTGCATTGGCTGTGGCTGCTTGTTGCGTTGCGGGTCTAGCTGCTGCTGCTGTTGCTGCTGCGGCCTTTTCTATAGTTGCTGACAGTCAGTCCAATCACTTAGAGCCTGTACAGCCCTTACAACCTCCCCTACAGACCCCTGCAAAACGTCCAGCTGCACCCACTGCCATGGGAGCGCCACTAAAAAAGGTGAAGCAGACTACCCTGTTTGCATCAGACCTGGCATCAACATGTACTCTTGCCATCCCACACACGCCACCTGATCTCATTGTCTCCGTGCAGAGCGGGACGGTCTGTGCAAGTCTGATCTGCGGGAACCTTCTGGGCATACAGTTCTTCTTTCCTGTTTGCATTCAGAAACGACTTCGGCAAGAGGAGGATTGATTGCCTGGGTTCTCCCATGGGCAAACGAATGAAGAATCCATCGTTACCAGATTTTGCCAGAATTGCGCACAACATGAACTTTGGGTGTAGGGTCTGCACGGAGTTCAGCATTGCAGAGCTTTACCAATGCCACAAGGGCCAGATTATATGCAAGGGCTGCCATACAACAGTGGGCAAATGTCTCTACTGCCCCTATTCGCAGCCTGCTGCTCACTGTGGGACACTGCGGACCATGGTACACCTCTCACCGATTCCCAACCCTCAATGCCTCGAGGTTAGCGTGCTACTGCTTCTCTTGGACCGTGGCACCACGCAGCTATAGCACGCAGCATAGCATGCCATAGCATGGCACCACAACGCATGAGAAAGCAGCAGTGTTGTGTTGTGAGTGGGCGGTCTCTATGCTGCCCCCCCGTGAGACCCACAGCCCTCGTCTCCTCATCCTCATTTCTGCTCGCCACTGGCGCCAGCGCCGGGGCTGTGTGGGGGGATAGTTGGTACAGAGGGGTAGGGTGGGAGGTGATGTGGGGCAGAGGTGGAGCGGCAGTGCTGCCATCCCATACTTGGTATGCCATTCATTGCAAATCCTACCATGCCATACCATACCATACCATCCCCATTATCATGCCGCCTACTGGTGTTACAGGTCACCATGGCAGGATCGCGGTTCCCCACCCGGCCACGATGCCATGGTGGGTTCCAGGGCTGCCTGAGAGTGTCTAAAGCTTGGAGGAGGACCCAGAAGTCTAGGGGAACCAGCCGTCCCGGATTTGCGTGCAGTGGCAACTGCTGCATCTTAGCAGCATTAGCACTGATGACGAGCGCTGGCCCGTGGGTTTGTCGGACGAAATGCGACAAGGTGAAACACCAGGCAACATGCTAGCAGCAAGCAAGAACAATGGCAGGGTCCAAGCAATCAAAGTCAATAGCAATGTGGTGGCACAAGACGATGTACCTTGCATCCGGTTTTTATACTCAGTACATGGTGTAGTGTAGTGTTGTGTTGTGATGTGTTGTGTTATGATGGGATTTGTTGTGTTATGTTGTGTTGTGTTGTGTTGTGTTGTGTTGTGTTGTGTTGTGTTGTGTTGTGTTGTGTTGTGTTGTGTTGTGTTGTGTTGTGTTGTGTTGTGTTGTGTTGTGTTGTGTTGTGTTGTGTTGTGTTGTGTTGTGTTGTGTTGTGTTGTGTTGTGTTGTGTTGTGTTGTGTTGTGTTGTGCCGAAGGCGCTGTTACCAGAAGGCAATGGCCGGGATGTCTACCCACGGGTACAGGTAAACGGGAGGGCTGTGTGTGTAGCGCGCGCGCCGTGTGTTAGTGTGTGGTTATCGGCGGAAAGAGGGGGAGTCGGGGAAACCTGGATGTCACCCTCCTGGCGACAGCTGTCATCCCAGAAGTTCCCGCTGTACTCCCTCTCTCTCCGCCTGCTGGTGCAGGCGTAACTCCTGCAACACCCACGCCTGTGTTGTGTTGTGTTGTGTTGTGTTGTGTTGTGTTGTGTTGTGTTGTGTTGTGTTGTGTTGTGTTGTGTTGTGTTGTGTTGTGTTGTGTTGTGTTGTGTTGTGTTGTGTTGTGTTGTGTTGTGTTGTGTTGTGTTGTGTTGTGTTGTGTTGTGTTGTGTTGTGTTGTGTTGTGTTGTGTTGTGTTGTGTTGTGTTGTGTGGTGTGGTGTTGTGTTGTGTTGTGTTGTGTTGTGTTCTGTTCGTTTGGGCTGTGTTGCGTTAGTTTTGGATGGGGTGGGGTGGGTTAGGTTTGGTTTGGTTGGGTGGGGCTGTCTTGCATTGCATTGTGTCGCATTGGATTGGGTTGGCGTGAATTGCGTCATGTTGGGTTGTGTTGGGCTGCCCCTCCCCGTGACTTGTTGTGCAGGGAATGAAGTGCTGCAAGTGTCACTCCGCAGTGTGATGCTCTTGACCGCCGGATCCTCTTGCAACCTGATCCCAGTGGCCTTGGCCCTGATTGGCGGACGGAGACGATTGTGTGACACAGTATCACGGTGTTGCGTTCTGTTTCTTGGTGCAGCCAATGCTGAGTGCCCTTGTTGTCCTGGGAGAAGAACACAGGCCGTATCCACAAGGCAGCATTTTGAGGACGACGGATCCTTTTCTCTAATGTTGGTGCTCAATCCTCAAGGTGCACTACAAGGAACGCTTTCGCCATGGCTCTGCAATCTGTCCAAAGTGCGCACAGGCATGTGTGGGCGTGCGATGTGGTCCGTAGTGTATTGGCGTGTGATGTGGTTTGTAGTGCATGGCCTGCGATGAAAGTCAGTGTTTTTGGTCCGTTCAAAACGTTTCTCATGCCAGAGTTTGTACTGCCTCAAAGTTTTAGGTATCTACATCGCAGTGCACGATTTTCCAAATCCCTCCGTCCAATGAAAGTCATGAGGCAGAGAGAAGTGACGTGCGGATTTGCAGACTGTACATAGCACTTGCATGGCACGCACACACGATATCCGCCTCCGCTGCTTGCATTCAACCCCAGAGAAACACAACACCCCTCCCACGTTGTCGTTTTGTACCGCTCTGCAGCTTCCTCCTGATGTAGCACACGTTGTTGAATTGTATGGCCCTATCAGCCCCTGTGCTCTGCCTGCCCTGTCTGAAGCATTTGGGGTAGTACCCCCCGGTGACCCCAACGGAGGATACAACTCACTCCGTGAAGTGGTGCCTCGTGCGGTGAGGGCGAAGCATCTCAGCCTTCGAAACGCCTCTCGGACATCGAGACAGTGTCTTTTTTTGTGATTGTCTGCAAAACAGAACAGATAATGTGCAGCGAGCCCGCTGTCCCTTGGCCCACAACTCGCTGCCGCTGCCCCCTCGACAGATGGTGTCTGTGCCTGTGTTCAAGTACGGAGGATGTCCTGCTGCATCCAACACAAATCCGTGGGCTTTGTGTAGTTTGCCGGTTTGTCAGAAGTTTGCCTCAGAGCTCCCTGGCAGAGAAATCATCGCCTGCTAAATGCAGACGGCTGAGCGCACATGAGCACCAATGCGACCGCCAACAGAATCTTCCGAGTGCCCTTCTGTGTCCATCCGAAGCCAGGGTTCGTTGCCGACACCTGGAGTCCGCCGCTGCGGCGATTGCATTGCAGGGGATTGCTTGAGACGTCATTGCCTTTGCCGAAGCGCATGTCGGTCGCATCCTTTTCGCCTTCAGAATCCGAAAGTTTCCCATTTATCAGTCCTCAACACGGGCTTCTCGTTCCAACAATTTGTATCCCCCTGCCTCCCATGCCGGCGCCAGCACGGAACGGACGCCAAGGGGCAGAAGCAGCACTTGTGAGCAGAGGGACAACAGTCCCACTCTTACCCAGTAAAAACAAATTTCCCCGGCTCTTGGGGTTAGCCGAGCAGGCTCCCCACCTCTCGCAATTTTTGAATCCGCCCCCTTGACCCGCAACCCAATGAGTGGACAACCAACCTCCTCATCCACGAGTAGACGGTTCCCTCTTCAAAAGGTCAACAAGTACGTACACCCAGAAGTACCAACCGGCATACTCACTCAGCGTTTATGCCCCCCCTGCACAACTGCTCAGCCGCCCAGCCGCTCAGTCCCTACTTCTGTTGTGGCCCAAGACTGCGCGGAAGTGTCTTTTCGTAAATGGTCTTTTTCTGAATGTTGACACTGCTTGCGCCGCCCGATCCGGGGCCACGCACCGCAGGTGATCCATAGTCTTTGGTGACACAGGTGGCGTTATGCTGAGTTCCGGTAGCGTCGGTTGACGCGGGAAACAGAGGATAGCAAGAGCTGCACGATCGACGGGATGCACTCAAGCTAACAAATATGACGAGTGACTGCACAGGGTCCCTTTAGTGAATGCGTCGACGAATTGTCGTACAGGGGGGCAGGCAGGCGGGGGACAGTTGCCAGTAGAAGGCAGGCTGCCACCACACGCCAGCACATGCGTGTGCGTACCCCCCACCCCCCCAAACACACGCTCAAAGGAGGCTCTGACCAAGGCGACTGCACATGTGCTGGAGGGCCCTGGGCGAACAGTCCTGACATGACCTGAGCCCCCACCAATGCCCCTGATCCGTAGCGCTGGTCTCCCTCCTTGATAGGCCTGCAGCCCTCCTCCGGGCACAAGAGCGGCCTGGACCTTCAACCGCTTCTCCGTTCCCTAAAATGGCTACGTGTACACACTCCACGCCCAACTGCCAACAACAGGTGCACGAACAGATGGCCACGCAGTGGTTATTAAGCCATGGTTGACGCACACAAGCATCCGGGACGCTGAAGGTATCAGCAGTAGGAAGGTGACCTGCCCACACGGGAGGTGTGCACATCCCTCTGTAGCCACGTGTGTACAATATACATTGGAGGTGGTCACATCAAGGAGGGCAGCAACCTTTTAAGGTCCTTTCACCCCTGCATGCCCATACACACAGAAACCTACACACACAACACCAGCTGTGAAAGCCCCAATACACACACAACACACGGGGCAACATGGCGATGACGGGCTCGTTGAACTCATACCGTGGAGCTGGCCCGGCGGAAGCCACGGAGCCACCACCCCACTTCCAGGGTGGTCCCGGGGCAGCGAGCCAGGTTCTGGCCTAAAGTGCACATCGCACTGGACAAGGGGCAACACAGGGACACACCCCTGGCCTGCACCGTGGGCCTCACCAATGGGGAGCGCCCCGACCCGAGGACGCCAGTGTGGCCATACAGGCTCAACCGGGAGACCTGGTAAAGATGGTGAAACCCACAGAAGCCTACACGCAAACACACACACACACGCACACACACACACACACACACACATCAACAGGCACACATGCAAGCAAGCACACACCTGTGTACACACACATTTCGAAGCGCACCCCACCCCACACATCCACATGGCAGGAGGATCGACGCATGTCTGACAGTCTGGGCGGCCCACCCACAGGGCCGGTAACCAAAGGGCAGGCCGGTACAGGCTGCATTGCGGCGAACGTGCCTCAAGGGCTTGTGTCTCCCGCTGTAGGAAGTGTGCTGGCCAACCCCCTTACTTGTACACTTAGCCACCCAGACCATCCCCTTCAGCCTGCGGACTTCCCCTGGGAGGTAGTGCCACTTGGCACAAAACCTGCACCTCCAGTGTAACCTGTTGGTTTCTGGGTGATGGTTATCATGTTTTTTGTATTTTAGCCCATAGATCTACCTCTACCCCCACCTCCAGCTTGCGTGCGCGTGCATGCACGCGCGCACACGCACACACACACACACACACACATGTAGATAATGCTGTGTCTTGTGGCACTAGCATGCACAGCTGCTGTCAAGCCTTTTGAATCTGTATTGACTGCGGTATCGCTGCGCACGCCCTGGGACGCCGCGGTGAGCCCGGGCACACCATATGGCCCCTGCTTAAGTTGTTGCTGCATCGCATGCAGGAGGGAGATCCTCCACGTACGAAAAACAGTGTTCCCTGTTTTCTTTTGGTTGTCTCTGTCGAAGCCCCCTGAGGTAGGGTCGGGAGACAGGCAGGAGAGCGCATTTTGCAACTGCGACATAGCCTCGCGTACCAGAGCATTTGGACTGTTGCGTTCTTCGTACCTCGACCCACCCCCTGCCCCACTATGGCCGACAACACCTTGTACACTAGTAGTGGCAACACTACACTGTCTTCATTACTCGCCCTGCCCCACCCTCCTTACATAGAATTGAGGTGTTGCTCGGAGACGTTCTGGATAGTGGACACCTTCATTTGACCTTGCGGGCGAACAGCACTCACCCACCCCTCCCCCTTTCGCAGACAACGCCTTGTCCCGCCGACACTAGATGTCGTGTCCCTGCCTTTCGGCACTGTTGCTGTTGTGTGCAAAGGGGGGGGGTGTGCTGTTCCATCAATTTGTCAACCATAGAATTTCTGGTTCTGTTCTCCATCGGAACAGAGGCAGGCGTGTTCGCCACGCTGCAGCACGATTTGCTGACTGAGCATGAAATAAGTTTGCTGCGCTGCCCTGTCTGTCATCTTGCGCTGTTGCAGCCGAACTGGCATTGACTGCAATCTTCTCCCGCCACACATCCACGCAAACAAGCGCTTGTCTAAACAACACCCGGTGGGGGTGCTCGCCCACCTTGGACTGCCGTCTCACCAAACAACCTTTTCGCAGGGCTCTCGTCCTTTCTTAAATGGTGCACACAAATTGCGATATTAGATTTGCATTTCCAGAGCCTCTGACCGACTAACAAGTTTCCTCTGTGCTTTGCCATGCTGGACTGCCAACAGCTTCGGCTGTGCGCATATTTGGTGTCTCTGGTGAACCTATGATGATTTCCGCCTACATATGGAAGCATGTGCATCTTGTCGGTCCACTGCTTTTCGTTGAAGTGTAAGTTCTAGTTGTCTCAGACCTGCAAATGGGGCAGATGCAGTTTCCAGAACCAAATGGATGCCCCTCTCGCATGATGGGGTACACATGGGCATGCCTCACACTTACAACGACGAGCAGAGATGATACCCTCTCTTATCTCTGCTTTTGTCCGGCCAGGCACACTTGTCTCAAAAAGCCTCAAAAGGGGGCACCTTTTTGCAGATTTCGAAATGGGAAGGGGTTGCACCGTCACCAGTGGCCAGCTGCCAGCGTGCAGCAAGATCTTCCACACTTGGAGCGTCATTCACTTTGTGGGGCTCCCCCACACATTTTTCTTCACGGCCACAGTCCCGCTGTGGGTACACCGGCTCCTTCTTCTCTCGTGCGCTCAAGGAGACATGGATTTGCACGCATTGTTGAAGGCAATCGGGTCAGGGGCGCCAACTAATGGCGACCCGAACTGTGTTACGCTCAACAGTTGAGTCCCAGCCCCGAAAGTTACATTTGAGTTGCGGGGCGCCGAACCGTATTCTCATCACGGGCTGTCCTGCGCTCGCCGGGCTTTTCATGGTCCGAATTGGTGGCGTACAGCAGAAACCCATCAGCGCCGCCTCCAACAGCCCCTACCAACCAATCCCCCTTCTGATTTCTTGGGACTCAGTCCAGGAGGAGTTGGGTTGAGTTGGGAGCAAGAAGCGCGATTCCCGTGAATAAAGCTCAAGGGCCACTGGAGAGCTCCCAACTGGAGATGTTTATTGCCGGTCACAATCTTCAGACCCCAGTTCCCCGCCCCATGATCTCAGTGTGAGCGCTGACCCTTCCTGCCTACCGCCGACTGCTCCCGTCAATAGGGAGTGGGATGCAGTGTGGGGTCATACCTGGTGACGATGCCCACGCTGTCTATGGTCGTGTGTAGAATCTGCGCTTGGTTCCGGGGGGTTAGGTGCAGGGGGTTTCCAGCCGGATGCCAAATTGCGGGGCGAGGGAACCGTCATTTTGGCCATGTTCCCTCGGCTGCGAGAGGCGAAACTCTGTGGTCCGTTGCATTGAAGTGTAAATGCCTGAGGCTGGCACAGCCTCAACGTGTTGTGTTATGCCAAACCATTTCTGACTAGTTTTTCAGGACTGCAAACATGGCCCAAATGTCTTTGTATCATATTGCACCGCACCGAACCTGCGTAGCCGCATGTGTAATCGTACGGCAATGTTACACCAACTTCTGCGGGAAATCGCTGTGCGCAGGTGAGGCCTCAGTACGGAAGGGGGCGGGCACAGAAATCGGCACGTGTGTGTCCATCTCCCAAAAACCAGATGTAAATATGGAGCTGCTGGTCCTCCTTGTGCAGCAGTGCTGTGTGATTCAGGGCCGCAGCTTAACAAACCGAACGCCAGAAAGGCCAGACACTCGGACATGCTGTTAATGTGCAGTCTCTGAATGTGCGGTCTCTGTCTTCTAGTCTTTTTGCAATTTCAAGGTCCAGGATGCCTTTTTGGCATGCCAGTTCTTACTACACATGATATGTATCAGGTCCAGGCTCGAACCTAGGTCGGTGAGACTATTGGTTAATTCGATGGCCCAGCATTTGAGGGTTGGTGTACCAAGGAGGTTGGTCAATATTGGCCCTGGCCCTGATATCTGTTGCAATGTATCCAGTGTGACCTAGCCCAAGGGGGAACGTTAGCGCGCCGGGCGCGCGCCGGGCATCTTTTGTGACCCGTGCCCCACTGGTGGACTGTTGCCGTTGATATGTTGGGCAACATTATATGGATTTGCCCCTTGGCCCCCGGGACATCAGCAGATGTTTTGATTTGGGATGGGTATGGACCTTCTCGTACCCGAGGTGATTTCTTTGATTTCGAAGTTGGGGGCCATGATGGTGCTTATAAGGGCCGGATTCATGTCATTGTGCCATTCATTGGAAGAAAGAATGGCACTTTGACAGCCCGCCAACAATGTTACAATGACGTGCACGGGTGGTATAGGGCACGCATTGAGCAGTTGTTTGCTCGGTTGTGGCATGCAAGATGAGGCAGAGGATGAGGCAGAAGTGTGTGTGTTGTGTTGCCAGAACGCTCCACCGTCGCAGTTTGTGAGGACTGTAAGGAGCACTATTGTACTGAATGTATTGGGGGCGCCTCAAGCGCAGTGCGCGCGCAGTGTGCGCGCAGTGCAACTATTTGGGCGTCTAGCCGTACTAGAGACCCATACTTTGAGATACTAGGGGCCCCTAGGGGCATCATGGTGACCCCTAGCGGAGGTTTTGACTTCTGATTTTGTCCCCCGTTGTTTGGGGACCCCTGAGAATGCAGGGGTGACCCGATGAACCTTGAACATTCACCAAGGAGGAGGTGGCAAAAATGAACAAACAAACGGAAGACAAGATTCTGGAGATGTTGCTCCATGTACATGAGAAAAGCACCGGAGCTCACCCTCTTGACCTGCAAAAAGATGGTGTTGAGTGGTGGATTAAGCGTTGTGGCGGAACTCGGTCCTTAAGGATGCAAATCAGTTATATGGGTATTGATGCCCACTCTGCCGAGGAGTTTTGGCTAAAGTATGGGCATGATGATTTACTTCCACGCGAACATTTGTTCCGCTTCTTTTTCTTCCTCAAGCACACTCCACCTCATAGGTGCGCTCATCTCCTCTCTGGAGCAACAGGGTGCTCTAAGGAGGCTTGGTGGGCAAGTGTGCATCATGTTCGTTCTTGCTTGAATGGTGTTGTCGCTAAAATTCGATGGGCGGAAAGAGCGGGGGCAGTTTGGGTCACTTATTTCTAAGGGCGTTTCCAAGGGGTGTGCTTGGGGACTCTTTGGGGGGAACATAGTCTAAAAGTAGCGCGCAGTGCGCGCAACGTGCGCGGCAGTGCACGCGCAGTGCAAAGACTCCCCCATTGACACCCACACTTGTGGGACCAATGTTATGATGCAGCTCTACTTTTCGCGATACCTCAATAACGCCTATCGCTTCTACTGGAGATCGATGCGGTTGTGCTATCCTAACCCCCCATCCTCCCAACTTGCTAAGGTGTTGACCAAGATCGCCCTTAAAGGAGCGAGAGTGGTACTGTGTACCCCAGTTTGCAACTTTCTTGAGCTGGGGAGTTTGGGTCACCTAATTCTAAGGGCGTTTCCAAGGGGTGTGCTTGGGGGCTCTTCGGGGGGAACACAGTCTAAAAGTAGCGCACCGGGCGCGCGCCGGGCAAACATTCCCCCCAAAAGTGTGTCATGCCGGATTATTGGCCACGTTGTAGGGCAACAGAACTGCTCCGAAATTGACTCCAACTTTTTCTTGCCTGCTCTCTGGCTGCAGCGCTTTGGTCTGCTGGCCCCGGCCTGTGCCAAGTGTGTTTTAGATCCCTTCCTCCAATCACACAAATTTCAAAGGGCCCCAAAATGAGGGTCACATTGAGACAAACGAGTCTCTTTTCTTCGCAGTTGGAGGACCCCCCCCCCCTCTTGGGTTCCAGCCATGAAAATCACATGCAGCCCCCTACATTCCTCCACAAGCCTCTTCTGTTGACTATGGACTGATGTTGGACATGGCAGGTGTGCTATTTGTTGCCTGGCACTTCATTCGCACCTCAAGCACCCATTGCGCGTGATGCTCTGAACAAGCACATACAGTCCTCCACAAATTCCACAATCACACATATTTACTTTTCTTCTTACTTCTGGTCTGGTGCGGCTGCCGTAAACACTATGTTGGTGCCCAGCCCTCCTAGCAACTCCTTGGTGCTATGCTGGTTTCGGTACAACGACCAGCCTGACGATACACCAGGAGGCGGCAGTCACCACAGAGGCAGCTCATTTTCGGCGGCACCCACTGGCGCAGCATGATCAGGGTTGATGACACTGGCATCTTGACCCCTCCCAGAGAGACACAGCCTGTCTGTGGCCTGCGGCTGTCTGTCTGCCTGATTTGAATGCTTGCTACCTCCGTGTCCTACATTGATTCCATCAGCAGCAGCAGGCTGATTTGTTGTGGCACTTGCATGCACTGTGCTTGCCAGGGGCATGGCGCATGGTACCGAATAGTTCACGCGGAATGTTCTTCAGCATTCGCCAAAATGGGCAAAGTAGGTGTGGACCAACGCCTCTGGGTAAATTATTGAGGGAGACTTAAGCGCAGTGCGACTACTTGGGCGTCTGGCCGTACTAGAAACCCATATTTTGTAATGCTCTGGGCATCATTGTTGTTTGACAGCAGGTTTTGCTTAGCTTGCCGTTGCTTGCCCTGTCTGTCTGTCCCGTCCTTGTACCCCTGCACAAGATGGCAATGCAATAGACACCGATTGTAGGGATTTTGATTTTCGCTAGACACCGTGTCTTTTAATGGCGCCAAAAGTAGTGTGGGCAATTGAGATCCGGTAGACATCGCTACTCACACAAAAAGCAAGAAACTGTCATCAACTGCAGAGGAAAGGCCGGCAACATGTAGTGTCTGTCAGCCCCCCCCCCCCCTGCTGAGGCAAAACCAAAGTTTATTGCTAAATTTTCTAAATTTAGGTTTTGTGGCTTCTTCCACATTGGGGATGTGGCATTTTTGGATTTTCACCAAATTTCACCCATTTCCACCCCTTTTCACATGCTTTTTGCCCATTTCCACCACATCCACTCCTTTCAAGGTTGATTTCTCCCCACCGTGGGGACGATTTCTCTCCACCATGGGGACCCCGAGAAGGCATGGGTGATGTAGCCATATTGATCTCTCCCCACTATGGGGACCTCGAGAAGGCAGGGGTGATGTGTCATGTTGTGCATACAAGTTGCTCATTCTGATTTTGTACTTAGTGGACAATTCAGCAGAAAGAAGGACATGTGTTGTTGAGGGTGGGTTTTTGGGGTTGCGACCATCGCCGTTCATGGCTTTCCGCATTTTGCGTGATGTCTTATCTGAAGGGAAGATGGTTAGCAACAATTCTTGAGGTAGGGTACTTCGGGTCGCCTTATTTTAACGCCGTTTGGAAGGGGCGCTCTTGGGGGCTCTTCAGGGGGAACTAGTCTAAAAGTAGTGTGCAGTGCACGTGCAGTGCAAGGATTCCCCCATTCATTTCCTATCACTCTGGGCTGAGCCAGGCAGGGCCGAAGCTGGCGATGAATGAGTGTATGCATGTTTTTGTTCTGGAAAAACTTTGAGCTCTTTTCCAGGATAGCTCCAACCTCAAAAGGCGACAAATGTCCAAGCATATGGAAGTATGGTCTCGCACTCTGTCTTTGGCAAATGCAAACAAATACCAACCCTACTGTATCGTTCACACATCATCTATGGGTACTCGAAAGGGTGTCTAGGGGAATGCCATGCACGCAGTGCGCACGCAGTGCGCACGCAGTGCAAAGTTTTGGATGTCGGCCAATACTCGAACCCTAGTTTTGGCCCCTTTTGACAAGTTTTTGGTTCCATACAAGGGTTTTTTGGCCTCCCAAGCATTTAGGACGTGGCATATTTGAATTGTCAACCATTTCCTAGATTCTTGTCCATTTTGGAATGTAAATTGTGTAAATGCCCCTTCCCTGTGGCAGAGTCTGCTGGGGCTGTGTAGCCAATTCGCCGAGACCGCCACCTGAAGATCCGTGCATACTTGAGGGCAAGACAAGGGCGACATTTCCAAAAATCATTGGGCCCCAACCGTCCGGTGCTATTGAGGAAACCGGGACAATCTTTGAATCCACGCTTTGTTGCGTGGTGCATCATGGTGACCCCTAGCGGAGGTTTTGACTTCTGATTTTGTCCCCCGTTGTTTGGGGACCCCTGAGAATGCAGGGGTGACCCGATGAACCTTGAACATTCACCAAGGAGGAGGTGGCAAAAATGAACAAACAAACGGAAGACAAGATTCTGGAGATGTTGCTCCATGTACATGAGAAAAGCACCGGAGCTCACCCTCTTGACCTGCAAAAAGATGGTGTTGAGTGGTGGATTAAGCGTTGTGGCGGAACTCGGTCCTTAAGGATGCAAATCAGTTATATGGGTATTGATGCCCACTCTGCCGAGGAGTTTTGGCTAAAGTATGGGCATGATGATTTACTTCCACGCGAACATTTGTTCCGCTTCTTTTTCTTCCTCAAGCACACTCCACCTCATAGGTGCGCTCATCTCCTCTCTGGAGCAACAGGGTGCTCTAAGGAGGCTTGGTGGGCAAGTGTGCATCATGTTCGTTCTTGCTTGAATGGTGTTGTCGCTAAAATTCGATGGGCGGAAAGAGCGGGGGCAGTTTGGGTCACTTATTTCTAAGGGCGTTTCCAAGGGGTGTGCTTGGGGACTCTTTGGGGGGAACATAGTCTAAAAGTAGCGCGCAGTGCGCGCAACGTGCGCGGCAGTGCACGCGCAGTGCAAAGACTCCCCCATTGACACCCACACTTGTGGGACCAATGTTATGATGCAGCTCTACTTTTCGCGATACCTCAATAACGCCTATCGCTTCTACTGGAGATCGATGCGGTTGTGCTATCCTAACCCCCCATCCTCCCAACTTGCTAAGGTGTTGACCAAGATCGCCCTTAAAGGAGCGAGAGTGGTACTGTGTACCCCAGTTTGCAACTTTCTTGAGCTGGGGAGTTTGGGTCACCTAATTCTAAGGGCGTTTCCAAGGGGTGTGCTTGGGGGCTCTTCGGGGGGAACACAGTCTAAAAGTAGCGCACCGGGCGCGCGCCGGGCAAACATTCCCCCCAAAAGTGTGTCATGCCGGATTATTGGCCACGTTGTAGGGCAACAGAACTGCTCCGAAATTGACTCCAACTTTTTCTTGCCTGCTCTCTGGCTGCAGCGCTTTGGTCTGCTGGCCCCGGCCTGTGCCAAGTGTGTTTTAGATCCCTTCCTCCAATCACACAAATTTCAAAGGGCCCCAAAATGAGGGTCACATTGAGACAAACGAGTCTCTTTTCTTCGCAGTTGGAGGACCCCCCCCCCCTCTTGGGTTCCAGCCATGAAAATCACATGCAGCCCCCTACATTCCTCCACAAGCCTCTTCTGTTGACTATGGACTGATGTTGGACATGGCAGGTGTGCTATTTGTTGCCTGGCACTTCATTCGTACCTCAAGCACCCATTGCGCGTGATGCTCTGAACAAGCACATACAGTCCTCCACAAATTCCACAATCACACATATTTACTTTTCTTCTTACTTCTGGTCTGGTGCGGCTGCCGTAAACACTATGTTGGTGCCCAGCCCTCCTAGCAACTCCTTGGTGCTATGCTGGTTTCGGTACAACGACCAGCCTGACGATACACCAGGAGGCGGCAGTCACCACAGAGGCAGCTCATTTTCGGCGGCACCCACTGGCGCAGCATGATCAGGAATGATGACACTGGCATCTTGACCCCTCCCAGAGAGACACAGCCTGTCTGTGGCCTGCGGCTGTCTGTCTGCCTGATTTGAATGCTTGCTACCTCCGTGTCCTACATTGATTCCATCAGCAGCAGCAGGCTGATTTGTTGTGGCACTTGCATGCACTGTGCTTGCCAGGGGCATGGCGCATGGTACCGAATAGTTCACGCGGAATGTTCTTCAGCATTCGCCAAAATGGGCAAAGTAGGTGTGGACCAACGCCTCTGGGTAAATTATTGAGGGAGACTTAAGCGCAGTGCGACTACTTGGGCGTCTGGCCGTACTAGAAACCCATATTTTGTAATGCTCTGGGCATCATTGTTGTTTGACAGCAGGTTTTGCTTAGCTTGCCGTTGCTTGCCCTGTCTGTCTGTCCCGTCCTTGTACCCCTGCACAAGATGGCAATGCAATAGACACCGATTGTAGGGATTTTGATTTTCGCTAGACACCGTGTCTTTTAATGGCGCCAAAAGTAGTGTGGGCAATTGAGATCCGGTAGACATCGCTACTCACACAAAAAGCAAGAAACTGTCATCAACTGCAGAGGAAAGGCCGGCAACATGTAGTGTCTGTCAGCCCCCCCCCCCCCTGCTGAGGCAAAACCAAAGTTTATTGCTAAATTTTCTAAATTTAGGTTTTGTGGCTTCTTCCACATTGGGGATGTGGCATTTTTGGATTTTCACCAAATTTCACCCATTTCCACCCCTTTTCACATGCTTTTTGCCCATTTCCACCACATCCACTCCTTTCAAGGTTGATTTCTCCCCACCGTGGGGACGATTTCTCTCCACCATGGGGACCCCGAGAAGGCATGGGTGATGTAGCCATATTGATCTCTCCCCACTATGGGGACCTCGAGAAGGCAGGGGTGATGTGTCATGTTGTGCATACAAGTTGCTCATTCTGATTTTGTACTTAGTGGACAATTCAGCAGAAAGAAGGACATGTGTTGTTGAGGGTGGGTTTTTGGGGTTGCGACCATCGCCGTTCATGGCTTTCCGCATTTTGCGTGATGTCTTATCTGAAGGGAAGATGGTTAGCAACAATTCTTGAGGTAGGGTACTTCGGGTCGCCTTATTTTAACGCCGTTTGGAAGGGGCGCTCTTGGGGGCTCTTCAGGGGGAACTAGTCTAAAAGTAGTGTGCAGTGCACGTGCAGTGCAAGGATTCCCCCATTCATTTCCTATCACTCTGGGCTGAGCCAGGCAGGGCCGAAGCTGGCGATGAATGAGTGTATGCATGTTTTTGTTCTGGAAAAACTTTGAGCTCTTTTCCAGGATAGCTCCAACCTCAAAAGGCGACAAATGTCCAAGCATATGGAAGTATGGTCTCGCACTCTGTCTTTGGCAAATGCAAACAAATACCAACCCTACTGTATCGTTCACACATCATCTATGGGTACTCGAAAGGGTGTCTAGGGGAATGCCATGCACGCAGTGCGCACGCAGTGCGCACGCAGTGCAAAGTTTTGGATGTCGGCCAATACTCGAACCCTAGTTTTGGCCCCTTTTGACAAGTTTTTGGTTCCATACAAGGGTTTTTTGGCCTCCCAAGCATTTAGGACGTGGCATATTTGAATTGTCAACCATTTCCTAGATTCTTGTCCATTTTGGAATGTAAATTGTGTAAATGCCCCTTCCCTGTGGCAGAGTCTGCTGGGGCTGTGTAGCCAATTCGCCGAGACCGCCACCTGAAGATCCGTGCATACTTGAGGGCAAGACAAGGGCGACATTTCCAAAAATCATTGGGCCCCAACCGTCCGGTGCTATTGAGGAAACCGGGACAATCTTTGAATCCACGCTTTGTTGCGTGGTGCATCATGGTGACCCCCGGCGTAGGTTTTGAGTTTTGATTTTGTTCCCTTTGTCGGGGACCCCCGAGAATGCAGGGGTGACGTAGCATTTCCGCCCTCTTTTGGGCCCCAACCGTCCGGTGCTATTGAGGAAACCGGGACAATCTTTGAATCCACGCTTTGTTGTGTGGTGCCTCATGGTGACCCCTGGCGTAGGTTTTGAGTTTTGATTTTGTTCCCTCTGTTGCTATGTTGCTATGTTCAATTCGCCGATACATAATAATCCCCACTTCCCGTACTTCGTAACTCATTTTACCGACAGCATGCCCATATGCTCGGTGGGTGGGGAGTTGTCGGATGTGCTATTTAATCCCAAGTACGCAGGCCACATTTACAAGGTAACCGTGGCGGTGGACAATCTCGGGAATATAGTATGGATTTGTGACCTTATGCCCGGAACCTCCGCCGATGTTATGATTTGGGATCAACGTGGTCCTTCGCGAACACATGGACAGTTTTTCAATTTCGAAATTGGTGCGCATGACGGCGCCTATAAGGGCCGCTTGCACACCGCTGTACCTTATATTGGTCGGAAAACTTTGACTGACGACCAACAAGAGTATAATGATGTCCATGGCTTCTATCGTGCAAGGGTGGAGCACCTCTTTGCACGGTTGTGGCAGTGGAGGATTGTCCGCAATGTCTGGACACGCTCTGCAACGGAGCTGCACGGCCATGTGCGTATTTTGCTCCACCTTACTCAGTTTTGCATTCGCAGACAGACTAGGTATCAACCGTATGGACCTTGGCCTCATGTGCCAGAGTCTGTATGGGCACAGGAGGAGGCAACCGTTGTAGAGGAAGAAAATGATGACGGTGTTTGTTGCCAATTGTGTGGCCACCGTCCCGGTGATATATCCGAGTGTGGCACTTGCCACTTGAACATGTGTGCATCTTGCATGCCTTTGCATAGTTGTACTTTATAAGGCTGATTTCCTTGTTCTAAGGACACCGGATTACCAAGCTGCAGGCAGTTTTGTTGTTCTGATTTGGGCTTTGCTGCTTCGCCGTGCTACTGGACAGATGAGTGGTATTCTTGGGTGAGTATCCTAGCCTCTGCGTGCGCACTATGCACGCAGTGCGCACGCAGTGCGCACGCAGTGCGCACGCAGTGCAAACACTTAGCCTAGAAGTGGTGCAGCAACTAGGCACTCGAATAGCCTTGAAACCCATTCACAACAGCCAAACAAAGGAAAACAGACACAGCCGGCTTGGTTTGCCCATGTCAAAAAGTCCTTTACGGCCCGAAGGAGTCACGCATGTTATGCCAACATGATGCATGGGCCTCTGGTCTGCTCAGTTTCTGGGTGCACCTGTGCTATACATAAATGGACCTTCAGCTTTCCGGGGTTCTCCCGAGTACACTCAATGACACCTTGAGCGTCACGAACACAAAAAAAAAACAAAAAGTCCTTTACAGGCCTGCACCTCAAAGACATGTCCGGGAACACCCCCCAAAATGCCCCAAAATGGCCCAGAATCACCAACGCAAGGATGGGTCAATCCCAGGCTAGCAGCTCAAACCAATTTTGACGACACCTCGTCCAGATGCATCCCCCCTTATTTTGCAGTTTTCACCGCCAGAGCCCTGCAATGGTGTGTGCTACGACGTGCCACGGCGGCGCAAAGAGCCTGAACCAACTGGGGCCTCACAAGAGATGTAAGGGCCACAGGCGCCGTGGACTGCGACTGCCTGCAAAACCACCCGAATCCAAGCCAAATGATAGCAAACGGTGGACCTACAGCTACCTACAGCTAGCGACTGACCGGCCCTGAATTCTGCATAGTAAGTGTTTGGTCTGCAGTGGTGTCCATCCCCCCTGGCGGGGCGGGGAACGGGGGCGTCACTTGACAACAAGCCCCCTGGGGTGGGGGGAAACTGTCGTTCTCTGGGAGAGGGATGGGCAAGGCGGGGCACGGTACTAAGTGTGAGCCAAAAAATTGGCGCTGGCGCCCCGGAGCGCCACTGGCAAGTTGGAAGCCAACCCTCCAAAACTGGTTCAATTTTGGTCAAAAGCACGTGTCCGCTACCACACTGAGCTGTGGGACAATCGTAGCACTGGACTGCTGATTCCTGATTCCTAGGACCCTCTCAAGTACTGTCTGGTAAGAGGACTTTGCCAGCTTGCCAAGGCCTGAACAAAAAAAAAGCAGCCATTTTTTGCCCCCAAATCCACCCAACCCTCTTGAGGGCCAAACCGCAACAAATGCAAAACTGGTATGCCGCCAAACACTCAGCACCTCTTGTGCAGCCCGCCACTGGGACAGGCAGTACCAAAGTAAGGGTTGCCACCAATTGGTAGGGTATCCTTTGGTGGAGGTTCAATGGTTGAGTAAGGAATGAGTGCGATGATGACCACAGGGCCTATCGGAACCATGAGTGTGTATGTCTGCACATGCACTTGTTCGCCATGGTAGAAGTGGTAGTTGCACCAATGAGCAAACGTTCGTGTATTGTCTCTTCATACAAGTGGTGTGGCGGTGTGGTACAAAGTTTCCCCAGGTGTAGACCAGGTGTAAATGACATGTCTTTGCTTGGATATGTGACAGGGGGTCATGGGAGGGCAATAGAGCACTTGCAACACATTCCTGCCCGCGTCAAGTAGCAGGGCTGCAGTGGGGCACATGCACAAGAGGGTGTTAGCACCACAAAGGGATAGGGATGCAAGTGGGAAGGTTTTCTACTATGTGTGCATCCGATCATATTTGGCGATGCACCTTTTGGAAAAGCACACAGGACGATGATGGGACAAACCACTTGTAGGAAGATATGGCAACTCGGCAGAGCATCCTGATCCGAGCTTGGCACAAGGTCTCTCTCAAGGCTGCTTGCCAAAGAAACCCACACTATTACCGCTGACTTGCTACGTGCCCACTCAATTCAGTGCCCACCGCATCACTTGACGCTGCTGAATCTAAGGGGATAAAAACAGACATCCTCCTCATCAGCCAATTGTGTGGCCATGCGGGACCGGAGAGGGTTGGGGAAGTTTCTTGCAACCGTGATGGGGCTCACCAAAGCGTTCATCAGCTTCCAGATTGCACTTGCAGGTGTAACACACCGTCATGCATACAATCTTTTTAGGCCCCACATTGGGCTACTGTTAGAGGGTTGATCAAGTGAATGTGAGTGGACCACACACAAGCCTGAGGGAAGGAAATACCCATTGATCAGGTTAAACAATCGTTGTGCATTCACAGCGTGAAGACTGCAAGAAGGAATTGGATTGTATACTTTAGTTTTGCCTCAGCAGAAATGGTCCACGAAGATTGTGTGTGGCAGGGGGGAGACGGATGCACACATGAGCGGGGGGTTGTGGGGGTGGGGGCAAGCCAACATTGGATGAAGTAGTGCCGCTAGACGGTCGACTTAGCGCGCACGTGAAACTACACGCTCCGGAGTCTGTTTAGCGTTAACTAAAGGCACCAGTTGCCTTGTGCAGAGCCATACTTATGCCTCCGTCATGCTTGTTTCGAGCCAATCGAACCAAACATATCAATGGGTGCAATGTGTATTGGGCCGTGCTATCATACCTGTTTGTGTTGTGCTTCCCTGTGTACTGTTCCAGGACCAGGTTTGGAGGGTGGGGCACCAACACTTGCATATGAACACGTTCTTTGTTGTTTTCAGCATGCATTCCACTCACTGTTCCGCTCCTCTATCTCCTAGTGCCTTACTTTCTGCACCTACAACTATTCCTCTGGTCTCGTTTCGGCTCTCCCTCATCTAAGATCACTACCTATCTCGTCAGGTCGTCTCTTTCTGAGTACCTCTTTTTTTCGGGTTGTGATTACCATGATATGCATGCAAATTTTTCGAGCAAGGGGTGCTTGGATCTCTACAGCCAACCGTGTACGGGCGTACTCGGAGCGTGTACTTAACCAAGAGACACTACAGCGTGATCGGATTATTCCTGCAGGGTGCACAGAACACGTTATCCTTGATGACAAGGTGACTCTGAAATTGATGCAAAGCACTTCTCCTGCGCTCATGGAATTTGTGAAGCACAAGCAACGCAAGTTCTACACGACTTGGATAGCCGAGGCACAACTACAAGCTGGCGGTGAGACCATCCCCGGCCGGGTGCCGGTTGTGGGGACCGATATCACTGAGGGTTTATTGGAGAAGTTGTATTTCTCGCTATTGGACGAGCTTCCCCGGCAACAACATAGCGGGAAAGAAGGGCGCCGATTGGATCTATCGCATGTCGTTGACGAGATTGGCTCGCTCATTGTTGCAACCACAACACGGATTGAAGGGTTAGATGAGGAGAACGACGTGACGTATATGTTGATGGACGATGATTTTGCTTGGCAAACGTGGTTGGCGAAGGAGGGAAACATCGAAACGCTGTCTCGAGTGTTAAAGGAAGCAAGCCTCCCCAATCCCACTATTCCCATACTTTGGATGAGTGAATTGATGGAGGGTGCACCCATTGAAGAGGAGAAACCTGCGCAGGTGCCAGTGGCTCAATGGACCAAACTAGATGTCTTGAACTGGATCCGGACGCTGCCATTTGAGGATGAGGAGGATTGTATGGAAGTGATGGGTGTCTTCAGAAAGCAGAAAGTCAATGGTCAGACACTCCTAGCCTACAATGTTGATGCCCTGGTCGCTGATGGTGTGCCCCGTGGATCTGCCGTCTTGATCATGAAGGCCCTAGATAGCCTGTGAGAAATGCTCAGGGGCATCAGGAGGTACACTACTTGCAACAGCCTGAGAGTACAAGGGGTTGCAGTGGTTCAGAGCGGGCTTTGACCATTTGCAGCTGAGCTGTGCTGCAGGGCCAATCCGAAGACGGCACCGTTTGGAGGAGGTCACGTGGGTCTCCACTTGCATGCCTCCAATGGGGTGTGTGGACCTTCCAAAGGTGCGATGTATTCCGCCTGATCAGTAGATTAGCCTCTGGTTGCCCAATTGTAACTGAGGCCACATTCAGTAGAGGATGAATGGCAGACCGCATATCTCCATGTACATTTCGGTGGAGATTTATGACCTTCCCTGTTGCGCTGAAAAGGGCCCCTGCCAACCCCAGCAAAATTTATCGCTTGCCCTGCCAAAGGCGCTGGCCATTTCTCATGTCCCCGGGATACATCATATCAAACATCTACGTTTGTGTGTGTGTGTTTGTGCGTGTGTCGGTGTGTGTGGCTGTGTGTGTGTGTTTGTGCGTGTGTCGGTGTGTGTGGCTGAGAGCTATTTGCTCCCTTGCTCCCTATCCAAACTGGACCCCAGCGGGAGACGCAGGTTGTGAGTGGTTGTGATTTTATGATTTTTCACAAGTGGTTCTGATTACCGATGTGGGGTTTCATGGGGGCTCAAGTGGGCGTTGCTGTGCAAGTAGCTGTGGCATGTGGCTGTTCGACGAAAAAATCGTGCAGAAGCTGTTTGGTGCCAGCTGCACATACTGTCCTAAATGCATATGCAGCCCAAGCGCTGGCAGCGCTTGATGCCGTGAATGCACATGCAGCTGCGACAGAGTGGTATGATCGAGAGAATGTACCGCTAGTTGGTGAAGAGGGCTGATTAGGTGCCCAGATTTAACTCTTTGGGCGCCCTGCTGTCGCTGTGTGCTCAGTCAACATCTGCACCCAATGGCCAACCATGTCAGGATGGGGCAGCAACCTTCAAGGGGCGCACCACTCGCCTGATTGTTGTAGCCTTCTCACAGTGACTGGTCACACTGTATGTGCAGCTTCTCTGCAATGCAAGAGATGGCCGCAAGGTTTCCTTCAAACTTTTGGGCTGATGGTAGTGGTGCGTGGGTGTGCATGGTTGTGCGTGCGTGACCTCCTGGATCAAGCAATGGTTGCTGTTTTACTCTGTTTGCACCGGGTCTTGCTGTCCTGGTCTCCGGTAAGGGGCTGCTGTGTGTTTGGTGTTCCGCTGAGCCTCGTCCAAAAAGGTGTCATTTCTTCGCTATGCGTTGTTGTGCGCGACGCTCTGCACATTTCGAGTCGATCCTCTCTCGGGTTTGAATCTTGAGAAGCTCTGGGGAGGGGGCAGGGGCAAGGACGCTGTGCCTGCGCCTCCGCATTTCTCATCCTGACACCACTGCCAGTGCTGCTACTACCCTACCACATCCTTGCCCTGCATACCCGACTCGGCCGCAATACAGCCCCTAAAACCCCATTTTCGAGTCCCATGCTGGTTCATAGGCGGGTCAAAACGCCGGCCCCGTCATGGAGCAGGAGTACTACACGCATGCATGCAGCTTCCAAATGCGCGATTCCTTATCCTGGACGTCAGTGCAGTGCTTCAGTGCGTGCCGTCGAAACGAGAGTGGCACGCCTAATGCCGCCTCTGGAATCCCCCAAGCCTTTCTCTGGCCCATTATTTGAGGATATTCCCACAACCCAACCGCACCAGCAGCCCAGCAACCCAGCACCCAATGGGCATGCATTTTTTTTACGGTGGGTGTCTCCTTCACTGCTTGGCTCCTTTGCTCCTGCTTGCCTGAGAACCCCCCCCCCCCCCGCCATGCTGGTCTCCAAATACTCTGGGCAGGGAGCAGAAAAAAATGGACTGCCCCCCCATCCCCCCTTGTTTCAACGCCGTTCCCCGAGGTCACTTCGCAAAGGTGTAGACTGAACAATCCAGGAAATGGGAGTTCTGCCAGCTTTTCAGTGGAAGCAGCCGGCTCCATGGAACAGGTCACACAGCATTTCCCGCCCACCTTGTTGTTCATCATTAAACCTGAGAGGGTGAGTGACGGGGAGGAAGGGGTAGAGGCGCAGCTTCAGCCACCGCAACTGTTCGCGAGCAGGGCAGGCCAAGGAAGGGTTAGACCAGAAATCAATGTCAAAAGCTCGACTGAGCGCGATGCCCGGGCAGTATTTTCGAGGTAGTCGTGGATGTCTGTCAGACTGTACCCATTTGGCGGATGCATTGTCATGCCACTCTCACGAATTCTGATGGAGCGATTATCTGTGTCTACATTTTGCAGTTTTGGTGCCATTACATGTTGTGCTCATTTTGCGTTGTCCCCCCTATGCAGACACATCATGTATTTGTTGTTTGGTACGCCCCGCCCCCCCTGTCTTGCCCCACCCCTTGTCCTTCCGGGGGGTTGGGGGACTGTCACTTGGTCAACACCAACATTTTTGTTACGGCTCACTGTGTTGTTGTGTGGGTGATTGTGTTGTGAGGCACTGCCACTTGCATCCCTTGTACTCTTGGCAGGGAGACGTGGTTTTAGAGTGGTGGGGTGCATTTGCGCACATGGTGTCAATGTCACGTGGATTGGGGAAATGGTTGCGAAATGTCATCGTATGCGGATGTTTTCATGGCAAAACAGGGATTTCAGATTGCAATGGCGACCAGTATGCATGTTTAAAGCACAGCAATAAGAAGCATGCAATGATACCCGGAGGTGTAAGTAAACATGGCTTGCCAAACATGTACACCTCCACCAGGAGACGAACCTATTGACCACGAGCATGCACAGACCACGGGGGGATCGACTAGAGAAGCCCCTCCCTCCCTGCCGGAATGCACTCCACTTACTCCAAAGCCCAAATCGGCTCTGCCCTTTACAGACGTGCCAAAACAGAATTGCAAAAACCCAGAGTTCCGTTGAAAGATGCACTGCACATTGCGTTTGAGGAAATGATTGTTGGTCCACATGGCCCCGAACATGGGAAGCAACCCTTTCATCTGCTTCTGACTACCCTCTTCATGTGCGCCGTAGGCCCCGTGCACGCTTGGAGATGGTTGATGCTGCATCCCCACAGACGCCGACCAGATCCCCCTCTTCAAGGTCTACCCCCAAGCCCTCCCCAAACAGGTTGAAGCGGCACCCCACACCCCTGTCGCCCCCACATGTCTGCCCAAACCCACACACCCCTGCCTACCCACACACACCCCTGACCTCCCCCAACAGGTGCTTGTGCACCCTCACCTGCTTCTGCCCCCCCCGACCCTGTCCTGCCCAACTTTACACACCCTGGTCCTCCACATGAAAACCACCATCAAATACTGCCAGGGACAGGCATTGCCATCAGCACTGCGCGCGACTGTGAAAGGAGCGGCAGGGGGCATGATGCCTGATGCCTCCTGAATGTTGAGAGTGACTTCATTCATTTGCATGGGTGGACGACATGCTAGTGCCTGCAAAATGCTGGTGGTGCTTCCTTTGCGATTAATTTGTGGAGCCCCCCCCCAAAAAAAAACAAAAAAACTACTAATCTCGTCAGTTCGTCTCTAGTCTGATCCTACCTTGTCCATTTGCTGCTCATCGTTCTGACGTCCCTCTTGGTTTTGTCCCATAGTGCTTCTTTTTGGCCCTTAGAGTACTCTGCTGAGGCTTGCATCAGTTGTATCAGAAGTTATGAGGGACGAACTTGTCCCGGCGTCTCCCGGCGTAGACGCGCGGCTGAAAGGCATACCCTGCTGGTTGTATGTACCACCGCTGGAAATCTCAGGGATCGTCTCATCAAACGCCCCAGACAGACCAGCACGCACGACCACCATGGACCGTGTTGTGGCCATGAATCCGCTCCCAGATAGGGGCCGAACTCAGGACTGGCAGATGAACAAAAAAATGTTCATATGACAACGTTCCTTGTCTATTTGCAGACTATCGTGCTGATGAAGAATCCACGCTATCCCACCTCCAAGTTCAACGCCAGCCCACCCTAGCCCACCCAAACCCATAACATTTCAACCCACGAAAGTCAAAAATCAAACATGCTGGGAATGGAGGCTGGGGTTGACGAATTCATCGACACCTCACCATTATGCAGTCGAATCGTCTTAGCTCCTGGAACACAAACGACATTGTGAACAGGAAATCTGGAGGAATGGTACCAAGACATGGTTGTTCAATAACATTTGTCATAGCCCATGCTCTTACCAAATCCCAACTTTTCGTCTTGCGAATCCAATGCTCCTCTACCATGGCCTCTACCATGGCCCTCCTCATCGACTCGGAACCACGTTTCTAATGTCTTCCCCTATTCGTGCAAAGATGGGGAGGGATGAGAGCGGATGCAAACCCCATGATTCTCTCACTTTCACAGTTGCTGCTTTTTTGCGATGAGCCTTTGGTGTTCAGAACTTTGGTGCTCTTGATAATGCCGTCTTCGCTTGTCAGCTATTCCGCCCTTCTGTTCTTATTTGCTTTCCTTGGTGCGGGGACCCCGACGTGTGAGCACACCGACAAAACGGATTCTGATGTCAGCCCATGTTGTACTGCCCTACTCCCAAGTGCAATGGAGTTTGTGACGCAGCACTTCAGCAACAGACCGGTGTTGTGTAATGCACCATCATGCCGTTGTGTCTTTGCGCCCTTCAGCCCCGGCAATATGGTGCAATTGCTTCAAGGCAAGAGCGTGGTGTTCATGGGGGATTCTACAATTCGGGAATTGTATTTGTACCTCTTATGGGCGGTGAATTGCATGGACGAGTTCCCTGTCAGCGACCTGGCGTCTTGGATGGATTTTCCAAACAACCCCTTCAACACCACTTGCAACAAGAAGCGAATCGGCGAGAAAATCAACAAGATGCACATCAAAGTGCAAGTGAATCACGGGATGATCAAACACCCGTGGCTGCGCTGGCAGCGTTGGGAAACCCGGGGGGTCCGTTTCCATTTCTATCAGGACTGGTGGCCAGAGCCGTTTCCGAGCAATCCTCTGGGCCCCCCTTTCATGAACGCCTCGCAGCATTTGAACTTTGTGGGGGAGAATGTCTACGGTCGCTCTGGGACGCAGCCTGTCGACCTTTTCGTGTGGAACATCGGGCTGCATGCCACGCACGTGTGGCCGGAGAGTAGCGGCAGATACTTAAGCCCGGAGATGGAGGACTATTGGACAAACCGTGTCCTCGAGCAACTCAACGGCACCCTGCAGCTTCTGCCCCGCACGACCCTCCCCGTCTGGTGCAGCACAGTGCATGTCAACGAGACCCGCCTGCCTCAAAAGTACCTCAAGGCCTGGAGCAAGTGGGTGCAGACCCCGCAGGACATGCTCGCGGCCTGTCACGCGCAGAGCGAGCGGGGCACCGCGTACTGTCGAGAGGCCCAAATGACCGCCGAGGGGACGGCGCGGTTACATGCCAAAGAGATGTCCGCGTTGCGGGCCGTGGGCGATGGACTGCAGCACGTGGACGTGTACAGCCTCACCAAGTCAAAAGGGCACATCTCGCGAGATGGACGACACTACCCCCAAACGCTGATGGCCGTGCAGTTGCGTCTGCTGCAGAACATTTTGGAGGTCAAGCTGCCCAGATGAGTGCTGACGGTGGTGCGTGCATGTCTCTGCTGAGCTTCGTTTGGCTCGGCAACATATAACCGGAATCTAAGCCACACACGAAAGTCCCCCAACCCTACCGAAGTTAACCTGCTCAGCAAACATCGTCATAGACCCCTCGGGCTCCTCCCACTGGCTCCTGTTGGCACTTCCCGGGCTCAACATGTGATTTGGACGGGTGGCACGTGCACTTGTGCATTTACAAGGTGCCCCCACGACCAGACTGTTGGCAAAGCAGAGCCGATTTGAAACAGGGGATGAAATGAGGCCGTGTGGGGGTCTATGCGGATCGGATACGAGGTTTGCCACAGAGGGGGCGACTTCCTGCCGCCTGTTCCTTCGCCTTTTTTTGTCCCCCCTCTCATGATCGATTCCGTTGGCCTATTTTCAGCCACAATCAGCAGGGCACCACTTCTTGCCAACGTAAAGTCTAATGACGAAACTTCACTGTGAACATATGATGAGAGAACCGTGTCCCCTGCATCAAAATCCTCGGTACCCAGCGGCCCCTCATTTGAGCCACCACAAAGTGAGGGTGCTGACTGTTTTTTTATCTGCGGTCGGCAAATGGCCCAAATGGGCAGGGGCCAGTGATCGCCAACGGGGACCGCCCACGTGGAGTGGACCTCAGGAGACCCCCCCGCCCCTCCCACCCACCAGCAGCGAGCGCTGCAACAAATACGGCGGACAAGTCCCCTCCGAACCTTCTACTGAGGACAATGATGGGGGGCACGAGAGGAGGGCAGGATGGGAGGGCCACCGCCGTTGATTTGGTTGTTTGGTGCCACCCCGACGCCCGCTGCGCCGCGGTGCACATGTGCCCCGTGTCTGCAAAACCCGCTGCAGCTCCATCAACGGTGCCCACGCCGGCTGGGGTCATTCCTGTTCTTGAGCCACGCTGAGCCCGCCCCGCACCACAACAACTCTCCCCCGCAGCCCACAAACGCACCCTCTCGCCCTCCCTGCCCGCTCCTTCTGGGCGCCCTCCTTACCGAGGGTCTGCCTACCGAGGGTCTGACCCGTACCCCGGCATGTTGGCGAACACTTGGACTGCTCTGTGTACACACAGCGGATGCTCGGTGGAACATTTGATTCGGGTTAAAAAAGATCTCTGGGTGCCCTCCCTTTATGTCCCTCCCTTCATGTCTCAACCCTCGCCCAATAGGAAGCCCCCTGAGCGTGCAGCCCTCCTCCCAAAGCGTGCGTTTCGTCAGTATGTGTTTGATATTCACACACCACTTTGCATTGTCTCTCTTTCCCACTCCTCTTTGAAGTCATGTGCCTTCGAGTGGTTGCAATCCAGTTGCTCTTGGTCGGTGGTTGTGTTAAACAGGGCAAGTCTCCCACAGGTTCCACCTACACCTTCGCTGAGCTCACCTTAATCAGCAGCCCCCCCCCCCCCCCCCGCCCCGAAGCGTGCGTCGCTATGTCCGCTTGATCACCCCGGCTTGCCCCCCCTCCCCCCCCCCCAACACTGCCCTGCTGGGGAAGTTGCGTTTTCAACTGCCGGGGGGGGGGGGGGGTTAATAGAGCCCCCCAAAATTGGGTGAGTCGGAGGGTAGAAAAAAGGGCTCAATTGACAGGACCATTAATCAGTTGTTATGAACACTGGCGCTGAAGGCGCCGAAAATTCTATTGCCTTCGGCAAGTCCACGTCGCAGAGAATCTGAGCCGAGCAACGCACACCAAAATAGGGTGGAAACTACATAAACACGGCCTAAAACATGCTTTACATACCTTGGATGATCATTTTAGGTGATCACAATGTCAAAAAAATAAGTTTCAGAAACTTCGCTTTTTGAGCTGCCCGGGGTGAAGAACTGCATAAGCAGGTTGTGTACCCATCCCTTGAGAGAACCCCCCCCCCCCCCCAGACATAATACCCAAATTGGGTGAAAAACACGTGAATACGGCCTAAAACATGCTTTGCATACCTTGGATGCTCATTTTAGGTGATCACAATATCATAAAAACAAGTTTCGAAAACTTCGATTTTTGAGCTGCCCAGGGTGAAAAACTGCACAAGCAGGTTGTGTACCCATCCCTTGGGACCCCCCCCCCCCCCACACCCAATACCCAAATAGGGTGAAAGACACGTAAATACGGCCTAAAACATGCTTTACATACCTTGGATGATCATTTTAGGTGATCAGAATATGAAAAAAATATTCTTCGAAAACTTCGATTTTTGAGCTGCCCAGGGTGAAAAACTGCATAAGCAGGTTGTGTACCAATCCCTTGAGAGAACCCCCCCCCCCCCCCTAGACATAATACCCAAATAGGGTGAAAAACATGTAAATACGGCCTAAAACATGCTTTACATACCTTGGATGATCATTTTAGGTGATCACAATATCATAAAAACAAGTTTCGAAAACTTCGATCTTTGAGCTGCCCAGGGTGAAAAACTGCATATGTGTCCCCGGATGATGGTGGTCTTTTAGTACCCCAGAAAGAAAGAGGCTTTACTTACTAAGTAATAATTTATTATAAAAGATAGGCCCCAGAATCGACGAGACTTCCGAGGGTTGACATCTTTGTGACGCAGGTGGCCCACCACGATTCCGAGGGTGTGCATCTTGGTCATATGGCTTGCACTTGCAGCAATTTGCTTCGCTAGGGAACACAAACCACGTATGAAAGGAACCCTAGGCTCGGGTTAACCAAACCCTAACCATAACCCGAACACTAACGCCAATCCCAACCCTAACCTTTCTTGGTTTACAAATGTTGCACCTCCGTGGTATATCTATCTCACCGAGTCATGTGACTTGTTTGTTTGGAGGGGCGGGGGATATTGTTCCCTTCAGATGGTCGTCCAATTTTTCCATTTCATTTCATCGCAACTCACTTTTTGCTTTGACATTGTGTCATTGGCCAGAGGGTGCGATTTGTCACGTTTCAGAGATGACATCATCCAACTTCATTACTTTGGTTTGGGTTTCTTAGGTTCGACAGAAGACGTTAAATCTTCTCACTTAACTTGGTAACATCTTGGATGGAGCAGTGTGTTGGCCCTCGTATGTGCCGTTGAATGTTTCGCGACGGTTGCTACAAGTTTATTCTGACGACACCGTTGTTGATCAAAATTAAAAGAGTGTCTCATAATGAAGGGATAAAGGGTCCAATTTGGGCAATCTTCTTGGTGCGTGATGTTTCGCAGTGAGGTCTGATGGGGTGCCCCAAGTTGCTCGACCAAAGCTCCCTGAAAACAAGATGTTACAAGCGAGCCATGTACATGTTGACTGGGCACTCTATGATGCATCACTGAGGATTGGTCTTGCACGTTGGGTTTGACTGCACAGCCAGATTGCATGTTTTACCTTGGTCCATGCGGACTCTTTTTGGCGTGCTTGCTTTGTTGCTTTGCTTGCATGCGGGTGTAAACCAAACCAGGATATGAACTGGGATACAAAAGGGTTGCAAAAGGTGTACAAATTGCCCCCCCCCCCCCCATGTCCTGCCCCACCCCTTATCCTTCCCCAGGGAGGGTGGGGGACTGTCACTTGGTCAACACAAAAAGTGTTGTTACGGCTCCCTGTGTTGTTGTGTGGGTGACTCTGTTGTGACACACTGCCACTTGGGTCCCTTGTACCCTTGGCAGGACATTTTGCTCACTTTCGCTGAAATGGAACTTGACAGCACAACCATGTTTACCCTCGGGACACATGTAATGTTCATCCGCCCCACAGGAGAACCTGTTTTGGCGCAGGTTGTTGGATATTCAAAGCATGTTGATGCATATCGCCGCATCTCTTACGAGTGCGAAGGCAAGACAGTCCTGCCACCGTATTCTTTCGTTTTGCAGTGCTATTTCTGTGCCTGAAAATGTGCGTGTATGGTGGTAGTGCGGTTCCCCAGGGGGGGGTGGGGCACCATCACTTGGCAACCGTCCCCCAGGGGGTGGCGGGGGACCGTCTTCCCTGAGGTGGGGCAGGATGGGGGGGGGATACGAAAGGGGGAGTTTCATAGGTGTGATGCTACGAAAGGGCGGATGTGAATTGACCAGCCCCCTTTGATACGTCTGATCAACTTGTTGCCAACTGGGCTGGCATGTGCAAAAAAAAGCGTAATGCCCCTGCAATGATGACCTGTTTGCAGTCATGACCTGCAATCGCCCAACTTGAACATTGCCAATGGAAATTCAAATGCATTGGACAGTGGTCAAATTTGGAGTGTGAGGCTGAAGCCTCGCTTCTACAAGGCCTAAGAGAGTTGATTAGCGCGCCGGGCAAAGTTTTCCCCTATCTTCCCAGTTATCCCCCCTCTCCCCATTTTTTGTCCCTATGTTGCGAAAAGGCCCCGAAAAGGCAGGGGAGATGTAGTCATTCCGCCCGCACGTGGGCCCCAAGACGGCAGGGGTTAGGTAGTCTGGGCTGGAGGAGGGAGTGATGTTTTGGGGGTAAAGCATTGGGATAGATGGCCAGAACATTGATTTGGATGCCGGGCGCCGCGGGTGCGCACCGGGCAATCATACCCTCTGAACTTGCAGGTGATCCTGCGCCCCAAAAGGGCTCATTTTCATAAGACCCACTGCACACTGCGAGCAGGTCAAGAAAACAATGTGTGGTCTGTGGAACAATGCAAGGATTCCTCTGTCAATTTCTACGGGTGTTCTCACCGGCTCGACTGCACGGCGATCAGGACTGAATGTACAAAGTGTGCTGCGTGGGGCCACGCAACAATCTGCAGTAAAGCGGCATTGCAATCGCCCATGGGGTGAGCAAAATGTGCTCCTCAGCCATACAATCCGGTTTGGGCCGTTTGACGGGGCCATCAACAATCATGCCCAAGATGCGTAGTGCCAAGGTCTGGCGTTCCTCACCATTTACTTTTTTGTGCTGCAGAAGAATTCTCAGAGCGTTCTTGTTTGAATCGTCAACCCTGACTCCCCGTTGGATGCATGTGCGGTGTGTCGAGGACTTTTTTCACGTTTAAAAAGACGGGGGTTGCTCCTGAAGAAAATGCAGGGCTTCCACCCACCTGTCTCTCAGAGGCAGACTGCACAATAGTGCACCCACACCCTATTGGCCTCAGAGGAGGTACGTTTAGCGGACCACGCCCTGCGCCGAATTTTGATTATCCCTTCTTAGCAATGAAATGTTATGAGCAATGTTGGCATTGTATGGATGCATATCTCTGGGGACACGGGAAACGTGCCAACTCGGAGCGTTTTGCACAGTCGTCCTCGTTTGTGTGCACTGGGTGTCCGGTACAGGGGGGTATGTGAGGTATATTCGGAAAACCCTCGAAAAAGGCTATTTGAAACACCCTGGGTTTCCATGCTGCACCGCCCATATGTGTCAAAAAAACCCCAATTTGCTCCGAGTTGGAACCAACTGACCGTCCCCGAGAGATATGGTTGCATTCATTGCGTAGATCTGCATCTCCCTGCTGCAAATTTGTTGATCTAGTGCGTTTCTTTGCAAGCCGTTGTTCTGCGCAGCACGAGGTATTCACATGTCTGTCAACTGCGCCGTCCTGGGGAAGGGAGAGTGAATTGCCACACTACACTGCTCGGAACAGACCATAATGTGATTGTTCTCGGCTTCCTTGGGCTGGAAGTGCGATTTTCTGCTGTTTCTAGGGCTTCTTATTACCCTCGGGGCTATGAAACCCCTCGGTCGCGCGCTGCTGATAGTGGCCACCCTCATTCTCGTCTTCACTACCGTTACATTGACAATTTTTATGAAGTTGGAGGACCTGGAGACTCGCAAGCAGCGCCCGATTGATACATCGAGTATGATTGCGCCGTGTGTGGTCATGCGAATGGTCATGGTCGCTCTGCGTCATCATGCACCAGGTTTCCTGGTACGTCAATAAAACATGATTGCATGTTCAGTCCACAACGGTTTTTGTCGTTGTTCCGTAGTTGTGCCAAACGAGAAAATATTCGAAATGGCCTCGAAGATCGCCCAGAAAGCAATGGGTCGTGTTCACAAAGGTAAAGAGAAGGTGAAAGGACAGAAGGAGGAGGGGGGGGAAGAGGCCAAAGAGGAGAAAGAGGACACAGGCAAGGAATCCGCTGAGACTGATGGGGTTCACAGTGAACAGGATGATACCGAGAAACAAAATGCTGCAAAGGAGCCGAGCGAAAAGGAGCCCCAGCAGTCTGGTGACACGCTGCGCGAGTTCAAAACCACATGGCAAGGCCATACCCTGACGATCGCTTCCTACCCGAATGGGATTTGGCGTGTCCGCTCAATTCCCACTGATGCAAACGAATTTGAGGTGTGTGGCATTCGCTTGCTGTCTTGACCAGTGGTAGACTACCACCACTGCCCAACACAGCCCCATAGCACCGTACTCCACACCCACACCCACACGCAGGGTGGGACCAACAGCCATAAAGAGGCCTGTGAATACGCCTACTCACCCGAATCTGCATATGGCTCTTCCTCGGTAATAGTCCGGAAGAGCGTCCAAGACCTTAGAAGCCGCCTGTCCTCGGTGATAGGCCGGCCCACGCACACACTCACACACGGCGTCAAGGACATCCTTTCTGGGGAAATCGCCAAATCGAGTAGGCCGTGGAGGCCGCCTCGCTGCCGCGAGCACCACCAGCTGTGAAAGCCCCAATACACACACAACACACGGGGCAACATGGCGATGACGGGCTCGTTGAACTATTACCGTGGAGCTGGCCCGGCGGAAGCCACGGAGCCACCACCCCACTTCCAGGGTGGTCCCGGGGCAGCGAGCCAGGTTCTGGCCTAAAGTGCACATCTCACTGGACAAGGGGCAACACAGGGACGCACCCCTGGCCTGCACCGAGGGCCTGCACCAATGGGGAGCACCCCGACCCAAGGACGCCAGTGTGGCCATACAGGCTCAACCGGGAGACCTGGTAAAGATGGTGATTCCCCCCGCACACACTCACATACGCACACACAACGCACACACAACAGGAACGGATGCCACCTCACCGCAGGTTCCGGCCAACGTGGGGGACCAGCTTCAAAGGCCCGGGTCTTCTGATGGGAGCCGACCCTGCTGACCCATGCCTCCATGAGCGAAATGGACCAGACTGCCGGGGGGGGGGGGGGCAGCCCCACAATAGTACGGCGCCAGTAATTGGCCGGCAATTGGCATTGGCAGAGAAGTGAGATTGAAAGCACTCCATGTAAGCGACTGCGAGCCTGCCTTGATGCAAGGGGAGAAGATCGATCAGCGACCGAGCGACCGAGTGAGAGCCCATGGGTGCACGCACGGGCTGCCCTGGAGAACACCTGAGCGCGCACGCCGGGAGGTTTGACCAAGGGCAGGAGGGCGGGCTTGGTAAGGCCGGCCAGATAAAACGGAGGATGGCTGCCAGAAATGAAATGCGAGCCATGATGCGACCTCCTAACCCCAACCCTCCCCAAAGCCAACGCTGGTCGCCGTCCTTACAACCATTCGCATTGGTGTCCAGGACCTTAAAAGGCCTGTGCCCTCCTTTTCCCGACAGCCCCCCCCCCCCCCCCACACACACACGCAGTGGTAATGTATGTTACCGCTGCCAGAATCAGAATGGCCATTGGTTCCGTGGCCCCTGTATGCACTGACCCCGCTGACCCGTACTGGTGTCCCTCCTTAATGAGCCTCCAACGGCCGTGTAATGGCACATATGAACAGACGTATCCCAAAGTCGCTTGTGCGCAGTGAATGGGTTTTAGGGGCATGACGAGTGCTTCCGTGAATGGCTACTACAGGCCAGTGACGTCATTCATGCACCTCAAGAGGCCCTGATGCATCGAAGTGATGCGTCTGCACAGTCGATGTGCCGAGGCGACAAGTGAACGGCAAACCCACAAAGTACTGAAGCGGTCGAAACACCGATGAGCCCATGTCCCGAGTCCAAGGGGTTCTGGTCCTGCAAAGAGGCGCGCAGACGATATGAGTTTAGTTTGGTTTGTCCGAGACATGATTTGACGGACAGGTACGATATATCTCGAGGCATCCGTAGGCCGGGAGAGTGCGGCGGTGATCAAGCACCTGCACCAGCAACAGTCTGCCTGGTCATGCAGACCAGCAAGATCCTTGTTGCTGAGCTTTCAGCCTTTGGCTCCGCAGCGCGTCTGCGGCCTGAGATGGGACCTGAAATGGGAGCCTTGAAAAGAATTGAGAGAAAAACCACCTCCTCAGAGAAGAGGTTTCGATACGAGTGTCAGGACAGCTGAGGACTACAAACCAGAGTCTGTTCCGTCATGCTGCAGGTGGGGCCGGAAGTCCTTAGCGGCGATCTCCAGCCCGTAGCTTTCACGATGGAGCGGACGAAGGGCAGATGCGCAATGCGTGCCCTGCCCAGCAGCGTGGGGAGCACGCTTTCAGTCCCCTGTCCCGAAGATGGAGTTGGGGCACCAGACGACGCTCTCACAACAGCGTTCTCAGGAAGTGAGAAAGTCCGTCTGAGCCTTTGCCCGGAGAGTCCCTGTGTAATCACTGAGTTCTTCAATGCGGAGACTTTCTACGGTTGTGCTGTGTTGGGCACGGGAGTAGGAACGCAAGCAAGGGATTGTGGAGTGTGAGGGCAACGAAGGAATGGGCTTAGTCCAACGTGTTTGAAGTGTAGTCTGGAGCGATGTGAAGAACTCAAACGTGAGCCGGAAACAGCGCTGCGTTGCGTTGCAACTCCCGGTCGCTCGCCAGTGGGTGTATTCACTCCTTGGCTCTGCGGGTCGATTGCGTTTGTTTGTACTTTGATTGGACCGTCACAGAATGTGTCTGTTTGGCAGAGGTGCGACCTCTCGCAGATCATGCCGCTGTGGATCAATCCACTTTGTGTAAACCCTGCAGGAGGGGTGGGTGGATGCCTGCTTTTTGTAGTTGTTTGGGGGGGGCGGGGGCGTGGGTGCCTTCTGCAGCCCCGCTGTGGGTGGCCGTCGTTCAGTGGCTTTGTGGGCCTGCGGGCTAATCCACAGGGGGCGAATGAAGCCGTACATGCCGCCATACAAACACAAGCACATTTTTGAGGCTCGGCATTTCCGCTGGGTCACAAATAGTGTGGATGACTGGCATTGTTTCCTTCCACCAAGACTCTCAGGAAATGGTGCACCGGAGGGAAAGCAGCTGTGGCACATTGTTGTTTGCATCCGGCGCCCTCCACGGCGCTCTCCTTCAAGGCCGAGGTGGCCGCGAGCACTCGGGTGAGGCATGGGACGGGATGAGGACTCGTCTCCGAGCCTTCTTTGCTCGAAGGGGCGGGGGGTCCGAGGGGTGGTTTCTGCCAGGGGACCCATATGCCCAAATCACAGGAGTGCCGTTTGTAGGCAGGTGTTGACTTGATCCCCTGTTGCTGGCGCTGCTTCATATTCCCCCAAATATTCGTCAGGCGGTGAGTGGGTGGGTCTCCTTGGCTGAGTCCCCTCCCCCCATCCTCTGGAGCCTGAGGCCATAAGGTGGGTGGGTTTCGTACTTCAGTCTCCTTGCATGTGGGGAATGGTCTCACGATGTCGGACGGAAATGAATCCAATTCATCGCTCTGGGCCGGTCACTCCCCCGGCACAAGAATGAGGCAGAAGCGCTCACAACCCACGGTAAGAGACACATACCCACACCCACGCCCACACATACGCACATTTGCAGGCTCCCAGTTGCAGAATCCCCCCCCCCCCCAAAAAAAAAGTGCGCAGTAACTGCCCCACCCGTCGCACACTCCCTACAACTGACCTCCACCAACAAGCATGTCACACATAAGACATGCCACTGGACCGGCCTTCATGGAACAAGTGCAGCTGCTTCCCAAAAAAGACGGATCCAATGACAGTGCCCCCAGCCGGTCCATACGGCCGTACAAACGCATGCACATTTTTGGCTCGACTGTGCTCCACCCGTAGGCCCAGGCATGTGTCCGCATCCACAGGCTCAGTCCTTGACAGCCAAACGTTGTCAGCCATTCCCCCGCTTCCAATCCGCCCCCCTCCTTTTTTGTTCGTCATCCGGCTATCCCCGTCTCTTTCCGGACCTTTCCCGAACACTTGTGCAGTACCAAGGTATAAGCAGCAAGCCTGGGAATGCAAACACATGCCTGTACCATGTGATGTCCACGGCAAGAGGTTGTCCATGGCAAACCCGGGTTTTCTTGTTATTTTCAGAGGAATCGGTTATCCAAAATGGTGTCCACACAGAGTGCACAACCCAAAGATTTGGTCCAAATGGAATGGAGATGAGGTGGAGGTTGGGTGCTGTCAGTGAAAGCCGTACCCGAACCTGGTGAGATGTAGATACTGGCAGGCAGTGACCAGAAAGGGATGGCCTTCCGTCCATCGTCGCCTGCACGAGGCAGGAAGCGCGTCAGAACGTACCAAAGTGCATGTGCATCTCTAGAGACCCTGGGGAACGGATGCCGGAGGCAGACTTTGGAAAGCAGCATGTGCACTCGGCTTTCTGCAGTGAGATTGTGGCCCTTACTCTTCCCAGATGTTGCTAAGCCCTGACCCACCCGTACCCACTGTGTATGGGCGTCCTGAGCCCGTCCCGAGTGCCGATACTGCTGAACTTGTTGCACGTGTGACAGGGATACCCGAGAGGGCCGTGGACTTGGCACTGAAGAACGGCATCTATCGGCTGTACAACCGCGACATTCAGTACCCCGTCAACGACCCTCAGGGACTGTACGGGGCCATCCCGTTCCTTATGGCCCATGACCCGGGGCACACGAGCGGCGTCTTGTGGCTGAACGCCGCCGACACGCACGTCAGTTTGTCCGACACCCGGAACCCTCGGGGCCGTAGTGCTCAGTGGAAGGGGGTCGGAGGCATCGTTGACGTCTTTGTCTTCCCAGGTACGTCTAGCCAGAGGTGGTCTAGCCAGAGGTGGTCTAGCCAGAGGTGGTCTAGCCAGAGGTGGTCTGGCCAGAGGTGGTCTAGCCAGAGGTGGTCTAGCCAGAGGTGGTCTAGCCAGAGGTGGTCTAGCCAGAGGTGGTCTAGCCAGAGGTGGTCTGGCCAGAGGGCTGTATCGACCCCCCCCCCCCCCCCGGAGTTGAAAGCCCGCCCACCCCTGATGCCTGGCCGAAGGTTGTTTTGGCCGATGGATAGCCCCGACCCGGGGGCACATATTCGCACGGCGGTATCTCCCGCCCCCAAGCGCTGCCGTGGGTCAGGGGGCTTTGAGACTGGACGTGCGGAACGCAGGCCTCCAGTAGCGCCAATCTGCGGACGGACAGGCCGTGTCCCAGCGCTGCCCAGTCCCCCGGTACGCGTCGCCGCATCCCCAGGGCCGACCCCTCTCGAAGTCCAGCGGCAGCTGATGTGGGTCACCGGGTCCATGGCCCTGCCGCCGCTCTTCTCGCTGGGCTATCACCAGTGCCGATGGAACTACATGACGCAGCAGGACTTGTTGGGGGTGGACCAAGGCTTCGATGACCACAGCATCCCCTACGACGTGATCTGGCTCGACATCGAGCACACCAGCGAGAAGCGCTATTTCACTTGGAATCGGCAGAAGTTCCCCGACCCCGTGGCCATGCAGGTGTGCGTGATACGGAAGCATCGATGTGGCGCCGGTGATGTTTGGGAAAGCCCGTTGGTCGCCCGTGAGCGTTGCTGCGTTCTGTTGGTGCACGGCATTCGATGTGTGCGTGTGTGTGTGTGTGTGTGTTGACTGTCAGCGGCCTGACGAGATTCTACCTTCGACCAGTGCCTGCCCTGCTTCTGCTTGTGCTGGGATTTGGTCGCTTTGCGTTATCTACGTGTGTGTGGGGGGGCCAGTAGGCACGGGCTCCACCAGGAATTATTTGGGCCTGCGAAGGGCAGGAGGGAGACAGACCGAAAGACGTCTAGGGCTGCCCTGCAGCGCCCGAGGAGTTTTCTCCAACCGCTTTTCTTGTGCTTTTGCTCTTGTTTTCGCGGTTCCCAACGTGTGTGTGTGTGTGTGTGTGTGTGTGTGTGTGTGTGTGTTTAGCCCCCGGGTGACCGGGTGCCATAGCAAACTGGTTCATGTAGACTAACATCGTCGGGATCCACGTGGGTACAGCAGGGAGAGGGGTCAAGCAGTGGCAGCAGCGGGGCTGGGCTGGGCTGGGAATGTTGCTGAACCTCCTGTGGTGCTGCTGTCAACATGGCAGTGCTGGTGCTTTTGTCCTTCACAGCTGACGCTGTGGCGGGCTGCTGCTGGACATCTCTTGCACGCTGTACCTACAGAAAGGCGCCTAGCTGCCGATGGTCATGCTTCTTCTTTGACTGTCGCGTCGGTCTGACGAGAATCTTTACACTCAGCGCCTTTGTAGTGCCTGTTTGTCACGTTCATCGTGTGTGGGGTGTGTGTGTGGGGGGGGAGTACTTCCCCGCGCGCCTTCTGTTGGTGGTGGGGATTTCGGGGACGTGGGGCGGCGAGGCAGACTGTTTTGTGCCTTTTGTAACGCTGCCAGAGGACACCACGCCCTGCCCACCCCTGAGCGTGTGTATCTGTACCCCCCAAAGAACGGGGCGGTTGTGCGTGTCCTGTTAGTCCGGCGCCCACTGCTGATGCCTCCCCGGGCCGGGGTCCACCGGTAACGCACGGGAGGGGGCAGGTAGTCCGCAGCCTCCGTGGTCTTACCTCATCGGGTTGCGCCAACAGTCACACATGGACCTCCAGGCAATTCTGTGCCCATCTGTAATGTCAGGCAGCGGGCTTCGCACGGCCCTGAGCACGTCCCGTTGTACTGACGCGGTACTCTACCTGTGCACGCAGGCCTGAAGTAAGAGGTACAGAGGCAAAGGTGGAGGCCGTGGTCAGTGGTGAGTGGCTGAAGTGGGTGGGGGACCATCTGTTCATCTCAACGACGAGTGGACTGGGGAGTCCGCCGGGGGAAGGGGGCAGAGGTACTTTGATGACAAATTTCGGTGTGCAACTGCATCTGATGTGGACCATACCGGCCAGAATTTGCTTCACAGGACCGAGAGTAGTGGGCGCTGTTGGTCTCCTGTCCTTGACTCGTCTACGGCAGTGAAAGGCGCCTGTGGCATGTCACTGATTGACTTTTTGCTTTGCACGCTCTGTTCGTCTCTCTGCGCACGATCATGCGCATCTGCTACTCGCAGTGGGGGACCAGTCCCGTTTCGGCCCTGGCCCAGCTTGACACAACGGCATGTACCGCCCGGCCCTTCTTGTTGTTCACCGTCATCGTGTCTCCAGCCACCACCAACAGCACGGGATTCGATGCCCTGTGCCGCAGGCGGTGATTGTGGGTGGCAAACTGCACAATTTTTGCGCTCTAGCCCCTGCCTGCTGCTGTTTGTCTCCCTCGTCTGTTCTGCTGCCTCCGGTGATGAACTTCCACCTTCTCGCTTTTCCTCCTCCCTCCGCTGGGGTTGCGCCTACTGCGGGTAGAGGGGGAAGCAGAGGGAGAGCTCTATCGCTAGATCTAATGGCGGATTTACTTTCTGAAATCTTAGTAAAGTAAATCGTCACACGGATTTACTTTACCGACGCCCGGCCTACCGGATTTACTGTACCGGTCGGCAAAGTAAATCCGTATGCCGATGTACTGTACTGAGATTTCGTACAGTAAATTCTAGTCCAGATGTATCCTATGTGGCCGATTTATGACGATTTATACGTCCACGTGCTTGTCCGGGTCTATTGCCGTGCAGGAGCAATTGGCCTCGAAGGGGCGGAAGCTCGTGTGCATCACCGACCCGCACATGAAGCGGGACGGCAGGTGGAAGGTGTTCCAGGAGGCGTCTGCCGGGCACCACCTCGTGAAGGGCGCGGACGGCAAAGAGTTCGAGGGCTGGTGTTGGCCGGGGCAGTCGTCGTGGGTGGACTTCCATGACCCGGCCGCACGGGAGTGGTACGCGAAGCAGTTCGCGTATGATCGCTGGGAGGTGTGCCCCCCGTGCAGGGCCCGGTGGAGGAACCGGAGAGGACGAGACAGCCCCGGGGAAGGAGTAGAATGGCCGTACGCCGTAGGAGGAGGGGGATACCCCCCCTGGACCCCCCCCCCCCCCCTCCAGACCAAAGTGACCATCGCGGGAAAAAACGAAATTTACAAGAGGGAAAGTCTTGTTGCCATTTTTGGTACACAAACTTTTGGGTCCCAGACCCTTCCCCCCCTTTTCTTTTCTAATACCTCCCTGACAGCACCCCGCCGCCAAAGGGGGTTGGGGGCTGGTGCTGGAAGCCACACCGCGTGGGGGGGGGGGGGCAGATGGATTGGTGCGCCCGGCCAAAATCGGGTCCCGACACGGGGGAGCGCTGAGGTGTTGACCCGGACCCCAACCTCCCATTTCAGGCCGCCACTTGAGGCAGGAGCACACGGAACGGGCTCTCAGGCGCGGTGGCAAAGGCGGTTATTGGCGATCGGAAAAGCAGTCGAGATCGCCCGGCCAAAGTGGGCAGAGCGACGCGCCAGTGCGGCATGGGGCCTTGAGCGGTCCTCAGCAGGAGACAACCGCTCCACAGGCTCCCACGGGGGGGGGTGCTCGGGTGTTGAGAGTGTGCGTCTGCCATTCCCGGAGAAGTGGTGGAGGCGTGCCACTCTGCGTTGTGGAACGCTGGGCACATAGCGCGGCACACAACGGGGGATGGGTGCGTCTATGTCTGCGTGCGCACGTGCGTTACAGCCCATTTGCCCGCTCCACGTGTACAACGCCACCACTTGTCCTGTGCCGTCGCTGGTTTGCGGATGTGGATGTGGCCGCGAGGCTGAGGGCCGCCGGCACTGCGCCCCTGACGACCGACGCTGACAGCAGCCGCAAACCGCCTCCAGCGCTTGGAGCGGAACGGACCCTCCGTCGCAATGATAGAGGGACCCATCATTGCCTTCAGGCACAGGCCCCTCTGGCCACGGCGGACCAAAGTTGGCAACATTTTTCGGGGGGGCAGGGCCGTCCACCAAAGCGCTTCAGGGCCGCGCTGTGATGAAGGGTGGCCTTGGAGGCGGCAGCGGGAGAGTGGCAGAGCCCGCAAGGGATGCGCGCTTTTTGTGGCCGGGCGTGGCACCCGCAACAACCGCCTGCCCCGCCCTCACGTGTTGTCGCAGGCCTCCACGAAGCACATGCACGCGTGGATTGACATGAACGAGCCGTCCGTGTTCAACCATTTCGAGACCACGCTTCCAGTGAATACCAAGCACTACAACGACTTCCCGCACTCGCACCAGCACAATTTGTACGGGTTCTATCACGCCATGGCCACGTACTCGGGCCTTCTGCACCGCGATAACGATACGGCGGCCGCAGCCCAAGGTGCGCCATCGACGCAGAGGATCGCGGAGAATGCGGGGGGGATTTGAGAGCATCCGCGTTTGGGAGGACTGGAATCGGGCCGGATTGGGCAGTGTTTGTGCGTAGCACAACGGTGTGCACTCCCCCAATGTGCGCGCGCCTCGCAGACTTTTGGTTTTGATACATCACGTGGGGGGGGGGGGGGGCGATTGTGCGATTGGAAGCCTGCAAATGTGTGTGCGTGTGTGCGTGTGTGCGTGGGCGTGGATGTGAGTGTCTCTTTCCAAGGGTTCTGCCTCATTCTTGTGCCAGATGCCTTCGTTGGGGGAGTGACCGGCCCAGAGCGATGAATTGGATTCATTTCCTTCCGACATCGTGAGACCATTCCCCACATCCCAGGGGACTGAAACAAGCCGTGTAGCCAGGCCCTCTCGGGCTGGGGGCACCTGTGCAAGGTGGCGACAGCGCATTTACCCCCCAGGGCTTTGCCTCGGGTGTGGGGTGTGCATGCCCCCCCTCCCCCTCCCCCCGCATTGAGTGGGGCACGCTGCGGCATACCGTTTGTCTGACGCGTCCAGTCTAATTTGAAAGCGGTGCTCGTGTGATTTTGGAGTGCGGAAAGCACCACGCGTCCAGCACAGTGGCGTGGCTGCTCGGGGACAACCGCCTGATGGAGGCTGGCTGTCGTTGCCACGGGCCTTTGGTGGGAGGGCCCAATCACCACCGGGAAAACTCAGGGTATTGTCGCATGAAGGCGCGCACTGTGCAACTGCAACCCCAAGGAACATGGCCCTTGTGCCCTGACCACGGACTGCGGGGCCCTTGCAGGTCAGGGGCACATGCGATCGGCGGTATTGTAGACGCAAAGAGGCCTACTTCCAGATGGGGTCGGGGGGGGGGAGTCTGTGTTGGGCTGTTCATGTCCCATCCACAAGGGCCGTCAGGGCCAAGTCTGGCAACTTGCACCGTCCGGTAACTGCCCTTCAGGCGGAGGACCAGTGTTCTGCAGGATACCGTTGGCTGGTCTCTGCTTCGGGGGTACGGGGGGTAATTCCGGGTGCAGACTGCCCCACGCCTTGTGCACGACGATGTACCCCTTGACCGCCGCCCTCAAGCGTCACCACACAAACAGGCACACAAGTGCTCTTCACTTGCAGGCGTTTTGAGGAGAATGACCAGTGGGTCGCTTTGGTGTCCGACACAACAGTTCGGGGAAGGCACCAGGAAAACACGCGCTTGTGGGGTAGGGGGTTTACCCAAAAGGCGCCTTGTTTGTACGAAGAAGTTTTCAAAGCGCTACACTGCGGTCGCTAAACTCAATTTCGGTGTTCCTGATCTTGCACGCGAGTTCCCCAAAGTCCTGAGAAAAGGTCAGATTAAGGAATTTTCTGTGCGAATTACGTGGATCGATTGGTGTCTTCAGATAGAAGACAACCGCATGGTTCTGCCACCATGCTCATCGGTCTGCGACATGACCTGAAATGGCATCTGGAGGACCAATCTGTGCCTATTGACGGTTTGACATCCAAGTATGCAAAAAAGAAAAGAGTTGGAAACAATGGTGCCGTGTACGGTTTTATCTGATTGTAGGCATGTTCTTATAGTCGAAAATGAGTTCAGTGACCACAGTGTAATGCCTCCGCTGGAGAGACCCAAGGTCGATGGGGCGCTCAGCACAAGAGGCTGCATATTTCATGTGCCGGGGCCAGGCATGTGGCGTGACGCCTGTAGCCTCTCCTTCGTGGATGGGGCATGCCCGACACGAAGGGGCAGTGAGACGGCAGTAGGTCCCTCGGCGCAATCCGCTGGGGGGGAGGATGAAGGTACGCAACGAGACCGGCCCAGATGTCTGGTCTTGATGTTTGTGTGGGTGCCTGAGCGTTCCAGAACCCATCCGAAAGGGGAAGAGGGAAACGGGAGCCCTTGGAGTCCCCCTGGCAGTCGCTCTGGCCCAAAAGCCCTAAACCTCGTCGCACCTGCGACGGGGTTTGGAGGAGATCCCCCGGCGACCGTCGACGCAGTGGCCGCGCTCTTCTGTGCCGGTACTCGTCAGACCGCATGGATTCCCGCGTCTCTGCATGTCGCAGACCGCGCGCGTTTCCGTTGCGCAGGGGCAGAGCACCGCTTTCGGCCGTTCGTGCTGACGCGCTCCTTCTTCGCCGGGTCGCAGCGCTACGCCGCCGCCTGGACCGGGGACAACACTGCGGACTGGTCGCACCTGCAGGCCTCGATGCCCATGCTGCTGTCCATGTCCGTGGCCGGCATGCCCTTCGTGGGCGCCGATGTGGGCGGGTTCTTCAAGCACCCGACGCCGGAGCTGTTGGTGCGGTGGTACCAACTCGGGGCCCTGTACCCGTTCTATCGCGGGCACTCCCACCTGGAGTCCCCCCGGCGCGAGCCTTGGCTGTTTGGGACCGAGACGACGGACCAGATCCGAACGGCCATCCGGCTGCGGTGTGCAATGCAAAATAGTCCGTATCGGGCGCCGTGCGACATGGGGGCTACTGTGGGCGGGGGGGGAGGGCGGGGGCAAAGATGTATTAGAACGGCTGACAACCATCAGAGGAGTGCCCCCCCCCCCCCCCCGAACCATCGCGGGAAAAAACGAAATTGTCATTGGGAAAATCGTGTCGGGCCATTTTTGGTACACAAAATTTTGGGTCCCAGACCCCCCTCCCCCCGTCTCTTCTAATACTTCCCGGGGGGGGGGGGGGTTGATGCGTTCCGTGCAGCCACCAGTGCACGCAGGGGATCAGGCACCCAGGGAGCCAACCCTGGGGCCCCTGCGGCACAGCGCCGGTGTTCATCTGCGCCCGGGGGATCCCGCGCCCAGTGGGCCACCGCTGGGGCCCGTGCGGAGCAGGGCACGTGGGGCTCGCGCACACGGAAACACAGAGAGGCAGGTTGTGGACGGCCTGAGGACGGAGGTGTGTGGACAGCAAAAACAGTCAAACGACCCCCACAACAACCAACACAACCCCAATACACCAACTACTGGGCGCCGCTGACGTGCAAACGGCACACCATGCCACATCCAGCACAGCCCCAACACACCCACTGGGCTCCGCGAACGCGGACACAACGCCAGCAGGAGCACCGGCCGCATCCGCTGACAGAAAGCAGCAACCCGACGCAACTGCACTGCTTTCTGCTTTGTACTGAACGCTACCGGTCGTGCACACGCATCTGTGTGCCGTCGCAGGGGATGGAGGGGGTTGCGGTAGAGGCCGAGTTGAGCCGGTTGGTTCTTCCAAGTGTGCGCACCGGGTTGAGTTTCGCGAATGCATTGTTTAGATGGCTCGTTTGAAGCCGCTGGGGAGAAGTGTTTTTGGTGGTTGAAAGTGGGACAGGTGTCCCGCCGCTCACAAGTGCTGCTGCTGCCCCTTGGCGGCGCTGGCAATGCTTTACATTCCGGAAAATACCGGCGAAATCCAGTACTATCAAGTGTCCCCCCCCCCCCCCCCCGTGCCCAGGAACTGCCTTGCGCAAGAACCACCCCCTGGTTCCGCGGTCGAATTCTCGCACCACTTTTTTTTACCATGGTATTGGGTGTTTCATGGTTCTGGTGGATGCAGGACAGCTATTCAGGTGTGCAGGACAACATTGTGTTGCTATGGGTCCCCCCATCAGGGGGGACCCTATCAGTCAGTCACAGGCGCACATACCCCTTAAACCCCTCCCCCCTGCTCTCGACCCCTGCCCCGAAGCAACCAGCCCCTGACAAGGAAACAAAGAAAAGTCAGTTAAACACAGGGGGCCACTGATAGCACCTCTTTGCAAATTTTATTTTTTCATTTTTGGCAAACCATCTTTTCTTAGTTAAACAGGTGCTGTCTGATGGCTAGGTGCCTGGGCAGGCAGAGGGCGTGGATGCCCCGGCGCAACGCGCCAGAAAATTTTTTTTTTTCTGCGGAACGGGGTTGCCCACGGTCGTGCGCAAGAACCAACCCCTGGTTCCGCGGTCGAATTTTGGGGGAAAGCGTGCGCAAGAACCGCCCCCTTGTTCCGCGGTCAAACATTGCTGGTTCCTGGGCACCGGGGGGGGGGGAGGGTACTTTTGCAGGCAGTTGATCCTCTGTGCCCACCTGTCAGGCCTGCGAGTGCAGATGAGGATGTTTCACTTAAGGGGGGGGTGGGGGGGGTGGTGGTGGTGGTGGTGGTGGGGGGGGGTGTCAGCCCCCACCCGCTCTCCCCAGTGGTCCTGAAATTTGGGGTTGTTTTCGGCCCAGCCCACATCAATGCGTTCGCCCAGGATCCACCCGCTGCCTTGGACTGGCCCCGAGATCATTGCGAGCCACTTGGTCACTCAAAGTGTGTGTAGTCTGTAGTCCTCTTTGTCCCCCCCCCCCCCCCCCAAGGCCCCCCTGCACGATGCCGTTCCACATTCCCACAGATATCGGGTGCTGCCGTACCTGTACACGGCCGCAAGACTCGCGCACCTGAACTGCCACGCCATCTGGTCGCCGCTCGTGCTCCATTGGCCGAATGTTGCGGCGGTGCAGACCCTTCAGGACCAGGCCCTCGTGGGACAGGCCCTGATGGTGAAGGCCGTCGCGGCCGCAGGCACCAGCGCCGTGGAGGTGGTGCTTCCCGGTGTGTGTGTGGCAGTCCCCCCGTGCTCCCTCGTCCCTTCTCTCATGTCCATACCCTAAGCTCTGGGCACTCCCTTTGTGCCTGCGGTCCCTTGCTTCTCCGGGGGCTGGGAGCTCGAAAAAAGGTTTTGCGGCGGGCGGGGGTCGTCTGAACTCCCGGAAGGTGAGGTGGTGGTGGGTGTCGTGGAAAGATCTCAGATGACAGAGCCTTTGTAAAAAGGGCAGTGTAAGGGCTGGCGATGGCTTTGGAATCAAGCTGCAAAATTTTTGAGGAAATAATTTCCCCATGATCCATGACTCAGAATGATCAGCGCGTTGCGGGCGTCATTCTGAGGTGCATATGCCGGGGTACCCAGGACCCCCCCCCCCCCTACCCGAACCCCCTCCGTGGCTTGTTTTCGGCTCCTGTCACCTGCGGCGGTGCGCAGCATTTCCCGCCATTTTGCTGTGGCGTGGCACTGTGGCCTGTGGGCGGAGCCGCTCCGTCCCTCGTGCGGGAGGGGGGGAGGCAGCGACAACAAAGGGGATGGCAACCCCTGCTCAACCGGCATCAGGTGGGGGGGTGTCTCCCTCAGCCCAGATGAGCTGTTTGCGCAACAGGAGCGGGAGCCCATCAGGGGCAGACCAGCCGTGAGGGGGAAAAGGACATATGGTGGACGGCCGGGACAGCGCGTGGAGGAACAGGGCACCTGGGCCTCACGCACACAGAACCACAGTGAGGCAGGCTACGGACGGCCTGTGGACAGAGGCGCGTGGACAGCAAAAACAGTCAAACGACCCCGGCAACAACCAGCACATCCTCAATACGCCAACTATTGGGCGCCGCTGACGCGCAAACGGCACATCCTGCCACATCCAGCACAGCCCCAACACACCAACCAATGGGCTCCGTGAACGCGGAAACGACACCAGCAGGAGCACCGGCCGCAGCGGCCGACAAAAAGCAGCGACCCGACGCAATATGCGAAGGGAAGAACGGGTGACTGTTCAGGGCCCTGTAAAGGAACAACAACCCGACGGAATGTCACACAGGGGGCGCGGGGGTGCCATTGAGGGAGGGGGGGAGGGGGGGGGGGGCACGAAGGGCGGGCCGCACGCCCCCATTCCGGGGCCTCTGGCCCTCCTGTCGGGCCCCTCCCGCTGTACATCGCTGCGCCCGTCGATTGACCAACGGGGCACTGAACAGCCCCCGTTTTCCTCTTGGGGCCTCTCGTCGGTTGGGGGACGGTCTCACATTTCTTTGAGCAGCGGCGCCCGGACTTTCTCCGGCCTGCGCTTGGGCCCGTCCCCTGCCAAACGGGGGCCCCTCTCATTCGACAGCGCTTTGCTTTTGCGGGCCCTGTCGGTCGTTCTCGGTGCCGTGTCCCGTCCGATGTCGCTGTCCATCGGGCAGTGATGAGGGGGGGCACATGAGACGGAGCAGAGGGCGCGCGGTCCATTGCAACTCCGCGGACGGGGGCCCTTTGAGCCTGTAGCCCGGACCTCACCCCCCCTAATTCGGCTCCAAAGGCCGAGCCCACCAAAAGCATCGCAGGACGTCTGAAATTGTTCCAAAAAAGAGTTTCACACAAAATCGAGGCCAATCCGGTTCACCCTCATTTTTCTGACAATTCCGTTCCGAACCAACGCCAGTGGAAAACCTAAGGTCTGGCATTCGGAGCCTGTCTTCCGGAACCCTCCCCTCCCCCCCCTTTCACACCGGCTCGAAGGGGGGCTTGGAGCGTGGGGGTCGTCTGAGCCTCTTTTGGAGACCCCTTCCCCCCCTCCCGGGCTCTGTGGGCAATGCAGACAATTCCCTCCTGAAACGCCGAGGCAGTGCGTACACCCGCGTACACCCGTACCAAGCGGCACACTCACGGGGTCTTCATGGCAACCGGTGCCCCAATGGGAAATGCACACCCTTCCCCCGAGGCCAGCCTGATACAGCGCCGCGGTACAGACTTTTGAGGATTTCGTGCAGCCGGAGGCCTGCATCGGATGCCACTTGCACGCGTCTCTCCTGCTCCGTGCGCGCGTTGATGTCCGTACGTGTGCACGGCAGCGACCCTGTGGTACGTCTGCATTACCGTTGTCGATGCAAAACGTAGGACGCACGTTATAAACGACCCACACACGTCTCCCCCCGAGTATTACAGCGCAACGACCGAGGGCTGCGTTGAGGCAAACCGGACCTGCGGCCCGAAGGGCCACCGTCATCGGCCCCCCTCAACGGCATGTGCCACGCGTCGTAGGCAGCCGGACACGCTGGTCTCCAACGCAACGTCGCGGAATTCCGCAGTGCTGCCCCGTGCCCGCGCGGTCTGCGTCCCTCCCCCGTGCGATGAGCTGCGCCTGTGCCCCTGCGCTCCTGCTTCGCAGGGGACGAGCCGTGGTACGATTTTCACACGTTGGACGCCAAGATGGGCCCGACGGTGCAGGTCGATGTCCCGCTGTCCGGGAACGCCCCTTTGATGCAGAGGGCCGGCAGTATTGCCCCGCTTTGGGCCACCATCCGCAGTTCTGGGGGGAAAGTATGTTCTGACGTGCCGTGTGCGACGCGTTTAGGGTGCTCGCCTGACCATCCACACCAAGGCCGAGGTGCTTGGAACTGCAGTGCACCACCGATTGGTAGACTTGGTGGTCCGAGAACCCTTGGCCCTGCGTTGCACTTCCACCCCAAATGAGGGGCCGGGGGGGGGGGGGGGGGATGGAGGTCCGCATTTTTTCGCATTTTTTCGCAATTTCGCGATTTTCGCATTTTTCGCAAATGCTTTTTGCTTGTCCGCCTTGCGTGCTTGATTACACCGCCAACATCTGGTGGTGATGTGGACCTCTGTTTCTCACACTGTGGCACTATTTCCAAGCGGCAGCACAAATTGGATGACCATGTCCACCCGCCTTCGGTTCATGCTCCAATTCCATGGCGATATTGAGGGTCGCATACTGCAGTTGTGGTACCTGTGGATCATGTTTGAAGAGACCCGGAAACGCTCTGAGCCACACCTGTGCAGAAGTGTTGCTCCTTGAGGCTTCGGGGGGTTTGGTCACGGCACCGCACTTTTTCTGCAATTTCCCGCAATTTTTTTGCAATTGGATTTGACCCTCCCTGACCGCAATCCCCCCCCCCCCCCCCGTCCCCTGCTCAAATGTCGTGGGGTGCAGCCCATGGGCTTCACGGCCGCAAGAGGTACTGCATTGGGTGTCAAGGGGGGGGCAGTGTGCTGCGACGGTGGGCAGTGGGAAGATCCTGGTCACTGTCACACCGATGCCCTCGCCTGCGGCCGTCTGCAGCGCCTTCCGCCCTCTTCCCCCTCCGCTGCTCTTTGGCGCGTTGTTTCCATTCTGTGTTCACTGGCACACGCTGTGTCGGCGGCTGCACCCCGTGACCGGGGCGGTGCCCTGTGGAACCCGATGTGCCGAAGGGTGCGCGTTTCAAAGGACTGGGAAGCGCCGGGAGAGTCATCGCACCAGATCTGTGATGCGTGGCCAATGCCTTCTTATGCCTCCCTTGCGACGAGTCATTTGCTTAAGGAGGGGTGTACCCCACGGGGGACGGGGCAAAAATGAGGGCAGAAAGAATTTGTGTACCGCAAATGGGCCTCTCATTTTTGGATCTGCATTCAAAATTTCATTTTTCCCTCGCGGAATTTTTTTTTTTGGGTTTTTAGGGCGGGTGGGTCCCAAGAGAGAGGCCATCCCCCCCCCCCCTCCCCCCGTTGCCAAGCAAATGACTGCCTGCGACCGCAGATGCACGAGCAGCCGGAGGGCTTTAGTCTCCAGATCGCACTGGATTCCCACGGGGAAGCCGCCGGCACGCTGTACTTGGATGACGGGCACAGCTTCGCCTACGAGGGCGGGCAGTATCTGCACCGCGTCTTCGAATGGAAGGGCACCGTGTTGACCGTGCGGCCGCTGGGGAGCCTCCCGGCACTGTCCCAGTCGTTGAAGCACCGCTTGGGTCTGGATGAGCGTTACCTCCGGCCGTTTGCGGCGGAGGCGCCGGGCCCGCAACAGCCGTTCACGAAGGTGCGCCTTCCGACCTCCCGCTCCCCGTGCGTCCTGTTGCCGCGTCCCCTCTCCGGATCTTCCATTGTTTTCGAAGTCCGCGCTTGTCCTCTCGGTCCCGCTACACCCGAGCGACCTCGAGCAACAGAAGTAGGTCATACAAACCACAGAGTCCTGAGCATCGGTTGTACTACATCGCACCAACAAGCCTGAAGAGCAAACCCCCTCACCTTCCACTACAACGGGGGGTATTTGGGCAGGGGAAATTTTTGGGGGGCAATTTCGTTTTTCAGATTGGTGGCGAAATCCCCCCCCCCCCCCCCGAAGTTTGTTGCGCATTCCGGGCCATTTCTTGCTCCCTGGGACAGTGGCTGGAAGTAGCAGCCCAAACAAGTTGTGATCATCATCGTCATCATTTTCATCATCATTTCTTGCTCCCTGGGTCGGCATTTTTCTTCTGTAGGGAGGTGCTGGTGCCCGTGTATTGCATGTCCGGGTCAGTCTTCATGCCGGTGCGGAGCCTTTATCCTGCGCATCCCCCAGAACGATTTTGTGTCGCCAGTGTGTATCTCAAAAGATTGTTTTGTGTATCTGCTGTCGCTGTGACTGTGGATCCCGCAACTGGACAACAGGGCATGAGAATTCGGGGGTGCCGAAATTGTCAATGCATCCCTGCTGGGGGGCCTTCGGGGGGGGGATGTCTAGGGGGAGGGTGCTGGCCCCAGCAGAAAGTGGGGGCTGAGGGGGGGGGGGGGGGGTTCCACTCCACAGTTCATCCACCAACACAACCGCTGCCGTCTCGGGGACCCCACGTTGGGGAAGAGGTGGCCCAAAGATCTCGGCCAGGGGTGTTGGGTCCTTGGGTTGCCAAAGGCGGGACCCCAGTACCAGGCACCTCAGAGGCGCCCAGGGGCGGCTACGAAGGCGGTTGGAGGAGATTGCCGAGGCGGTTGGGGGCGGTTACTGTCGCCACTGAAGCTGACACTTGCCGTCAGGGAGGCGGAAGCTGGGCATAGACTGGGTGCCCTTGGTTTTTGGTTTTGGTTTTTGGTTGGACCCTTCTGCCAGGACCCCACCATGCCAGGCCACGCCGGGCCATGCTACCACGCATGCTTGGAGGATCCTGGTTGCCTCTTCGGGCCTGCAAGGCCATAGAGGTGGTGCCACTGCCGCCTTCGCGATAGACGGGTGAAACATCCGGGGGGCCTAATCCTAACCATGTCACTTCATGATAACTGCCACTGGACGGGTCGGGTCCATGTTACATGAGCGCCCGGGTGGATGCCACGCACATGCAGGGTGATGACAGGGTAGTCCTCATATCGGACTGGTACCACTGTAGATCTTGACACAGTGAGGTGTGGACCCTGTCCAAACACTCCTGAGCCATAGGCTAAGGGTCACAAGCCCCCTCTCAGAAGGGTCCCTTGCTACCCTCTCGGAGGACTGCCCTGACTAGGTGAGCCACTGGCCATATTCTCCTCTAGTGTCCATCCACGGCCTCCAGGCCACCCAGGACAACCAGGAGGATTAACCCACAGGTCCACAAGACCACTTGTGACAGTGAGAACCATGGACAATCCAAACGGAACGTCCCGCACATACAGAGTGGCCCGTGGGGGGCTGAGACACTGGGCTCTTGGCCACTCGTACCTACGGGTACCGAGTGGAACGTGTATGTGACACCCACCCCTCTGTTGTGAAGCCAGATTCTCGTGGAGACTGTGGCTGGCAACTCCTATTTCTTCCACTTGGTCAGGCAGTGGTAGGCCTGCCCCATCTAGATGCACCTTCCCCAGGGGGTGGCGGTCCCTGGTGGTGGAGGCCCCGTGTCGAGACCCATGTGACTTGGAAGGGGGGCTCGTCCTAGGGGAGGGCGGGTCTACCTGTTCGCTCATTTGCATGGTGTCTCCACTTGTTGGGGAAAGGAGGACCTGCTAGGTTACCATGCGGGTCCTAGGTCCCAAAGTTCTCGACTTCCAGTGCCCTCCCCCCTTCCGTGAGGGGAGGGACCTCGCTCGCCATGAGCTAGCATGTAGCAAGGGTGCAAAGGGTGTACTGGGGGCTGAGGGGGGGATGCTTCAGGTCACTCACCTTTTCGGTTCCCGGGGGGGGGGGGGGGCAAAAGGTTTGCTCTTGTTTTGTGGTCCCTAACAGGGAACCAGCCCATGGCCTGCACCCTCGCTTTGTGGTGGCTGAAAATTGGGCCGACCGGGCGCCCTAGGGAGGGGGGTACCTCCCCCCCCTGACAATGCATCACTGCCTCCCATAAGAGCTTGGATTCGCGTGGATCCAATGTGCCCCCAAGCCCCACACCCTATGGGGCTTTGCCTAATTCGCCCCACACCCTGTGGGACCTTGCTCGGCCAGTACCGCACCCTGTGAGCCGTACCTGACAGCCCCACACCCAGGGCCGGGGGCCCAAGGGTGAAGGGCTGCCAGTGCCTCGATGGGGTTTGGGGATCGTCAACAGTCTGGACGGCTGTGAGACTATACAACCGGAGGCAGCGGCCCCATTGCACCGGCGAGGCAAGGACGCACAGGCCGTGGGACACTCGCCTTTAGCGCAAGCTACGGACCCCCCCCCAGCTCATGGGCCTCTAGCCCACAGATACTGCGGGGGGGGTGCGTACCCAGACGGATGAGGCGGCCCCCGCTTGTGGAGCGAAACAGGCGAATGCCCTCCACGGAACTCGAACGATTTCGTCGCGACCTCAAACGAGTCCGTCGTGTGTTCACCAGCCCATCCTCGTTCCAGGCCTCCACCCTCCTCCCCCCGTGCCCCATTCCACAGCCTCGCGCCCCTCCCACAGGCATTCGTTCAAGGGATTACGGTCGCCGGCCTGAAAATCCTGCCGCAGACCCACAGCGCCAAGTTCACTGTGCAGGCCCGGCCGGCGGACGGTGTGGAGGAGGTGCGCCGGATGGTGCCCTTCGCGGTGGAGAACGGGGTGCTGCATCTGCGCAACGCCAACTTCGGCCTGGCCGACGCCTGGGCGCTGGACATATCGGACTGATCGCCCGCCCGGCCCCGGCCCCGGCCCCATTGAGGCGCATGAGGCCCCCGGCGGTGCTTGTCGGAGAGGCACTCTTTGCCCCGCGCCCCCCCCACGCGCGCGGGGCTGTTACCCCTACACTACCCCCTACACTACCCCCTACACTACCCCCAAAGGAATGCAGGCAGAGGCAAAACATGGTGATGCTTCGATTCAACAACGCGGCCTCGGCGCCCCCCCCCCCCCCCCGCCCGCCGTGTTGGGACGTGAGTGGTCTGCAATACAAAGGTACACCGACTGTGAAACACAAGGCAGCAGATTGTCATTCCCTTCCGTCAACGCGGCAGCACAGCGACATGCCCTGGGGGCAGGGATGTATTAGAGCGGCTGACAACCGTCGGAGGAGGGCAGGTACTCCCCCTGGACCCCCCCCCCCCCGACCCAGATTTCACAGTGGGAGAAAATGCAATTTACGAAACGAAATATTGATCTGGGCCATTTTTGGTACACAGACTTTTGGGTTCCAGACCCCCCCCCCCCCTCTCTTCTAATACATCCCTGCCTGGGGCGCAAAGAGCTATGCCGAAAGCATTGTCAAGCCTGCCCCGCGCTCGCCCCGCACGGCAAGTTTCCCTCAGAGTGACCTCCGCGGCTGCATAACAGATCCCCTGTGTCCGAGGCGCACGCGGCTCATGGACGGCACTTGAGCTGGTTGGGCCGGGACGGGGCCCCACGACCGGGACCCGCCACTGCAGGGCCTCGCCTCCCGGGAGACCGCCCCATCCGCACGAGGCAGGGAAGGGGGGGGGGGGGGGGGGGGCAGTGCCCTGTGCAGCACCAGTGCCCATGCCTGATTCTTCGGCGGTTCCGCAGTGCCGCGTGCTCCTCTGCGCCTCCTCTTTGGATTGTCCGTCCTCGTGTCTCTCTGTTTCCGCCGGAGGACGTACCTCTGGGCGCCTCAAGGGCGGGCTGATGATCGGTGGAAGCTGCGCTACCGGACCCCACCTGACTTGACCCTATGGACAGTACATGGGCACACTTAGACCTGACCTCGATCACTCAGCAGGTCCCACAGAAGTCATGGGCCCTGGACCAGGCCATTGCCTAGTGAGCCCTCCCCCCCCCCCCCCGGGGGGGGGGGGGCTCAGGGGGGTGCTTCTGAGCCCTCCCAAAACGTTTGTGCACCTCAAGTCAAACTTCCAGCCCCTTTAATAAGTCCCTTTTCCCCTGCAGCAAATCATTCTGATGGGGCCCGGTGGGGGGGGTGGGGGTGTCCGGTGGATTGCCTAAGTTCCCCATTCCGCCCCCCCCCCCCCCCCCCACCCCCACCAGCGTGCTGAAGCGACCCCCTGGACACGGTTGTATTACGGCGACCCCCCGGCGAAACACCCCTTCTCCTACCCCTTCCTCCCCCATGTCCCTCATCATCCACCGCGCCCTCGCCCCTGTTCCAGCGTTGTGCTGAGTGGCCTGCGGGATCGGGAAGGGGGGGATGAGGGGAGGGATGGGGGGGGGGCACGAGTGCAAAAACAGTCTGTGTACCTGAAATGGGCCTCTCATTTTTGGATCTCTATTCAAAATTTCATTTTCCCCAGAGGAGACTGTTTTTGGTTTTGGGTGGGGGGGGTGGGGCTGAGGCCCAGATGCTCCACCCGACACGACAGGGAGCACCACACCATCCCCCCCCACCCCCCCCCTCGTGGATACGCACATCCCCGCCCTCTACCCGGCCCCGCACAACCCCCGCCCCCGACATTGAGCCTCTTGGCATCTGCACACCACCGACCGCATGTGCAGGGGGTTCAACGCAACGCTGAGGCACACAGACCGTAAACAGGGGGGCCCTGCCTGATCCGCCCCCACACCGCCGGGCTGATCGATGCACTTTGATGGTCTGTGTGGAGCGCGCCCCGTTTGCGAGTGAGGCCCGTCCCCGCGTTTCGGCCCCTGTGCACGTTGCATCCGCCCCCACCCACCCTCTGCCGGACCGTCGCAAGCGCAGACAGAGACATGACGCAACCCCCCCCCCCCCCCAAGGTCCCTCTAGGCCATGATTGTACCACTCGGCCGAGACCTTTGGGCCACCTCTTCGCCCACATGGGGACCCGCAGTCGGTAGGCCGAGGCGGCGTGGGTTGTGTCGCCAATTTGCTGCCCTCCCCTGCCGTGTTGCTCTATAATGGGGGATTATAAAACACGCACGTGCTAACCCCCGGCGGGAACACCCCACCTTGGGTCGCCCGCCTCAGGCATTCTGAAAAAAGACAGACGGGCGGTGTTTCTGGGATCTAACCCTCACCCTAACCCTCACCCTCACCCTAACCGTCACCTGGAGTGCCACCGTGCAGAGTGCCATGCGAAGTAGAATGGTAGGCGGCCATGCACCGAGGCAGGGGGGGGGGGGGGCTGTGCAATCGGAGACCGTAAAATGCCATTGACACCAGAGGACGGGCTACAACGTCATGTTGATGCCCTCAGACTCAGGGAATCAAAAGCGGTGTGGCACCGGGCCTGGGAGGTGAAGTTGCACGCTTCCTCGGCGACCCTCACGGCGTTGTCCATTCCGTCGCTCTGCATTGGCCCCACGCGGGCGTGTGCCGGGGCTGGGGCTGGGTCGGGGTTATGCGACCTTCACTCCGCACACATGAACGCCGCCATTTCCTCAGGCTTCAGCCCATCGCTGTCTCGTCACGGGGCCTGTCATGCACCTTCCAGCGCCGCCTGCCACAGGGCACCGCGTCCGCTGTCGCACCATTGGCCTTTGACCTTTGGCCCTTTGACAAGTTTGACTACATTTGACTACGCACTGCGGGGCCAAGTTGGGGCCAAGCTTGGAGCCCACTCCACCCCCCCTCAGCCCCCCCCCCCCCCCGGGCGTTGGGACGAGTTTGACCACCGCAGGTGCTTAAGGCCGCGGAAGATCGTCGCAGAAGCATCCCACGTGCGTACGTAGTGCAGTACAGCCCGCCGTTCCGGTGACGATGTGAATACGCCAATCAGCACATAGTTTCAAGCAAGTGCATTGGGATGGAAATGATGAATGGACTCTGTTTGATGGTCGACTCATGTCACCGTTGTAAGGTCCGATGGGGAGGGGGGCCAGCAGATTGGGTCCAATGGCCACCCGAATGTGGGGACTGTCAGTGTGTATGGCTTGTTACATTAGGGGAAAGGGCGGGCAGGGATGCATTGGAACAGGGGGGGGGGGGCGGGAGGGGCTGCGCCCCCCCCCCCCCCCCTTCACAGCCTACGCCCAGCAACGTCTACCTGACGGCAAGTACCAGCTTCAATGGCATTTGTAACCGACAGTAACCGCCTCCAACCGATTTTGCAACTTCTTCTGGGGCCGCTTCTGAGGTCCATCACCTTCTCATGCATCCCTGGGGGGGAGCGGAGGTAAGTCTACCGCCTGACGGGCATCTGCTCCGTTGTGGGGGGGGGGGGGGGGGGGTCCGGCCGGGCCGGGCGGGGGTGGGGTGGGCGGGGCCATGACATCAGTGTGTGGCTGTGCCCTTTGGACTCAGCGCCAGGACAAGCAACACCAACACTTTCACCAACAACAGCACTGCCATTAGCACTACCAGCAGCCCTCAGATTTTCAGCTGCACCATCGCGACCACCATCAGGAGCAATATGAGCAGCAGCAGCGCGAAAAGCAGCGCCATTTTTACTGCATCGATGATACGTAACTCACACCTGCAGTCGTTGCTCAATTTGTATGCCATTGAGCCATCAAGTGTGCGGGAGTGCAGGTGGGTGCGTGCACGGCCATTCATGTCGCGACCGTGTCCACATACAAAAGCCATGTAAAATTCTCTGGCATCCTTCCCGAACTTCGCGCACTCCCTGAGAGTCAACCTGTTCCTGCCGCCAAAGCGGTCTTGGAGGGTCCAATTTTTCTTCCCCTTGTACTTTGGTTGGCGTTCTGCGTTGGCAATGTATCAACGCTGGATGACGAGTATCTTGTGCATTACTCTGCATGACTCACTGCTGCAGTGCCCAGCGACGAAGTCGACAACGCACGCCTCGCTTTCCGTCGACTGAACACAGTTTATTCCGTGTGATGCGTCGTAGTGGCTGTGCCGTGTCATGTGTTCTGGGGATAGTGGGATCGCTGTGGGCAGAGTGTCTTACAACGAACAGCACGTTTCAGGTGGTTGTTGCCAAATGACATGCACAACAGCCACCCAAGTTCTGGGTTTGAGCAAAGGATCACCGCGTGTCGCGCGCGGCAGTGCGACCGAAATGGAAGTCGAGGTTGATCACCCGCTCTTGCCTTGGGGTCGTCCGGTGAACCCGTCGTTTATGCATCTACGACACCCCCCCCTCTATAAGCCACGCCCTTGTCCAAGCTACAGTAGGCGTAGGGACCGTAATAATTGTGTGCGTAATTATGTACGAAATTTAGTGCGGCTACATAAGACATGGGTTTGTCGTCACGTTTGCCAATTACATAGAGTCATGGACACATTTGTTGTGAGTCTTTGCCCACTTAAACCCACATGGCTCTGACTTTGGGGGATATTTGTGCTTTATATTCCCTCACCATGCAATGTTCTCTTTTGAACTTGGGCGTCCAGTTATTTTCACACGTTCCACCGGTGACGGTGTGGATGCTACAATGAATGGACCATCGGAGAAGGGGGACCAGTTTGCGGTTTGGAGTACATGAAGGGTGGGCAGATGGTCACACACCCTTGTGCCCCCCCTTCCAAGAATCGAGTTCTTCATCCGGTCCCCGTCTCCCACCCCCGAGCCGGACACACCGTCGTAGCATAGGATGATATTAGGGCTGCGTGCCGTGCGGCTTAATTCCCCAAAGGGATAAAGTTGTCGGAGCTAGAGGATTTGAAGTATTTTACCAATCCTAATTCGGATTCAGCTTCTGATTTTGATTCTAATACTGGGACGGAAACCAAGGACGATGGTCCCATTTCTAAGTCTTCCTCAAATAATGGTTCTAGTGACTCCGATGATGAACCCACTGCATTTGTTTGGGCTAAGGCTGCCCGAGGCGTGTGGGGAATGGCCCATGTTTTTGATGGGAAGTTGTATTTTACAAGGAACCACATGCAAGGCAATTTCATTCCCAAGAATTTGAAGTTGCCTAAGCCCAAACAAGCCCCGAAGCCTCAGCCAATGGCATCTTCAAGTGGTGAGCATGTGCAATTGTTCCCCATGGTGTATGATCGCAAGAAGGGTTTCCAAGCCGAACATTTGTAGGCTTCGCATCCTTCATTGTTTGTGACAACATGGGTGTGAACCTGAAATTTTCATGTTCCCAAGGCTTTCTTGTGTTTGCATACACTAGGAAATGTGGGCAGAGGTCAAGGTGCACTCATACCATGCGCGCGCACACGTGTGTGTCGGTAGTTGTATGTGTTGCGCGCAAGCCACGCCCTTGTCCAAGCTACAGTAGGCGTAGGGACCGTAATAATTGTGTACATTGGCGTAGCTTATGCAAGGCGTGGGGGTACTTTGGTTGCCCAATGCACCCCCACCCAGCCCCTTTCTTCTTACACAAGCGGCACCACATGGCGAACCCCTCACTGGCAGGAAATTTTCAGTGTGGGCATCGTGCAACGAAAACGAGGAACCGCAGTGGCGACACTCAGGCCAGGAAGAGGTGGTTTGGCCTGGGGGGGGGTCCGCCAGATCACCCCCTCCGTCCATGGATAAGCACATCCCAGGAAGTTATGTTTTGCCAATATTACGGGGATGTACCCGAAGGGGGCGCCCTTAGCGCAGTGCGCGCGCAATGCGGGCACAGTGCAACTATTTGGGCGTCTAGCCGTACTAGAGACCCATACTTTGTGATACTAGGGGCATCATTGTTGCCCCTAGCATAGGGTTTGATGCTTCTTCCACATGGGGGATATGGCATTTTTGGATTTTCACCCACCTTCACCCATTTCCACCCCTTTTCACAGTTTTTTTTGCTCATCTTCACCATGGACTCCCATGGGCCCTTGAGTTGGGGTGATGGACTCCCACGCTTTGGCGTGGCCCCTCGAGTTGACGTGACGCACTGCCTGGTTTTTGCTTGACCACAGTCAAATGCCCTATGCGAGGCCGCATCCCTGCTGATGAGGAAGCGTGGTCGTACCACAAGTTGAAAACAGAGGTTGACGTGGATTCCCTCCTGCAAGACACTTTGCCCCCCGGTCCAGTTGAGGATGGGGTGGACACATACGCGGCTTTGGGACTAGCTGGTAGGGTGAGTGAGCTTTCAATTGAACAAGAAAGGGGATATGTGTTTGGCTTTCCGCATTTTGCATGATGTCTTATAGAAAGGGAAGGTAGCTTGCATTTGTCTTGAGCTAGGGTAGTTTGAGTGACTTAAATTTAGGGGCATTTGGGTAGCTAGGGTGGCCTAATTTTGAGGGTGTTTGGAAGGGGTCGGTATGGGGGTTGTTCACAGGGGAATCTGGTCTAAAAGTAGCGCCCGTGCGCGCGCAGTGCAAGGGTTCCCCCGAAAGCAAATGAGTTCCTGGGCACCTTGTGTCCCTGGTTGCTGCCATACCTCCCGTGAATAGGATCAGACCATCTCCCAACGACCCGGGGTGCTTTGCAGAGCCTGAGTGTGAGCATGTCCAGGAGATCAAGTTGAAGTGGTCAAGGAGCAACACTTACACTTCGCACCCAGCCAGTGAAGCAGTGAGCCTGTTTTCCAACCGTAGGTCACAACAAGCTGAACGCTGGGCGCTTGTTCCCAAGGTGGTTGTCTGAAGCTCAAATAGAAACTGTGAGAGGTACAGAATTGAGGGCAGCAGGTATTCGTAAGCCTGAGCCCCATGTGTGCAGTGTGCTTGAACGCCCCTTGGTGTTGAAGTCGCCTCGCCCTGTCTTGGGTTGTGGGTTGTGGCCATGTCCTGTCCCTGCGGTCTGATTTGCAGGCAGTTGTGCACCATGCCTCATTTAGTGGCCAACCGGAAGAGGCACTACGACCTCTGTGGCACAGACTGGGAGTATGTCAATGCCACCCTGTACATTCTCGGAGGCATTATCTTCATCGTTGGATCTGTGATGTTCTTTCCCGACTATTCGGACTTGGAGGCAGTAGGGGCCTGGCTTTTTATCTTCGGGTCCGTCCTGTACACTGTAGTTGCGTGGCATGACATGTACGAGAGCCGAGTCACCATCATGAGAGATTGGAAAGAAAAAGTTCATCACCACAGCCTATCGAAGGTCTGCCTCCCTTTCTGCGCCTCCTCATATGCTTCTCCTTGTCCATCCTCGTCTGGCGGGTGAAAAATTCACCTTGTGTGTGGGGGGGGGGGGGTGGGGGGCATTCGAGCCCCTCTCAACGTGGGCACAACCCACAACCCAAGACAGGGCGAGGCCAAGGGCGTTCAAGCACACTGCACGCATGGGGCTCAGGCTTACGAATACCTGCTGCCCTCAATTCTGTACCTCTCACAGTTTCTATTTGAGCTTCAGACAACCACCTTGGGAACAAGCGCCCAGCGTTCAGCTTGTTGTGACCTACGGTTGGAAAACAGGCTCACTGCTTCACTGGCTGGGTGCGAAGTGTAAGTGTTGCTCCTTGACCACTTCAACTTGATCTCCTGGACATGCTCACACCCAGGCTCTGCAAAGCACCCCGGGTCGTTGGGAGATGGTCTGATCCTATTCACGGGAGGTATGGCAAAACCGGGGACACAACCTGGGAGAGGGGCTGGAAGCGGTGCTCCCGTGACCACATGCACGTTTGGCTCATCAAAGGGTGCGGGCCATGATCTCGTGTCAAGGTTCATAAAAGGGGTTTGGGGGATCAATGGTTGGGGGATCAATGGGGGTAAAGGGGGTTTGGGGTGGGGTGGGGTGACCATAAAGGCTGGGGCGTATCCAACATCCAGTCAAACTGAGTTGGACAACGCGCTGATCATTCTGAGGTATGTCTCATGGGACTTTTTTTTGAAAAAAATCGACGTCCGATTCACGCAGCCCGATTCAAGCTTGTTTTCTGAGTCAACCTGGAGCATTGTGGGTCCGGGAGGTGCTACGCGCCGACAACACTGTCCCATCTGCGGGCCTGGGCCTGCCCACAGAAGGTGTGCTTCGGGGCATGCCCAGGCTGAAGTGCGCGCGGGGGAGAAACGCGGGCCGGACCGGATGTTTCAGGGAGGGCAGCGGGGTCGGAAATCTGCGACCACCCACCTCGTTGGCAAGGCTGCCATTGTTTAAGCCCCGGAGAGCGCCTTACAACCAATGCACATCCACAAGTTCCACAACAATCGCATGCGGCAGCCTCCGGCAGAGGGAGGTATCGCGTCCAGCGGCCATCGGATTGCCGCTCCCGTGGCCTACGCCCCCGACGAACCACCGACAAGATGCCCCACATCATTTGTGTGGCCTTGTTGAGGATGGGGGCGTCACAACACTCGAGCCCCCCCCCCCCCCCGCGCCTCCACCACTCTTCCCACCTCTCTCCCTGTCCCCCCGCATCTGCCTCTCCCTCTCCCTCTCTCAGGACCAGAAGATCAATTGGTTGGAGGCGATCAAGTGGACACTGGCAGAGTGGGTTGTCGCTATCATCTACACGATTGCCTCCCTCATGTTCATCATCGGGAGCATCTACTTCCTCCCCACGCCACTGAAGCGCCACCCCTACGTTGGCTCTTGGCTGTTCGTTTGGGGCTCGGCGCTGTTCTTCTTCGGTGGTTGCATCAACATCGTCCAGACCTATGAAGTTGACGATAAGATCCTGGACCAGCTGTTGATCTCCACGGCGATGACCTTCATTGTGGGGTCCATCTTGTTCGTCGTCGGCTCCATATTTTTCCTCATTGTATGGGTCGACGACCACGACGAGCACCGGTCGGGCACTTTCGCCGCGTGGATCTTCGTGGTGGGCAGCATCTTCTTCACTCTTGGGGGCTTCACCAACGCTATTCGCATCTGGTATATCAAGAAGCATCACGAAGACAAGGATAAGCTTCTTGGGTGGCCCATGGCCCCGTATCCTGCTCCAATGCCGTACTTCAACGGGGGGGTCTTGCCACCGCCGTCTCCGTACATGCCTCCATACGTTGTTCCTACACCAGTGCCCATGATGTAGGTCTTCTGGGCCATCCAGAGCCATGCACAAGCCACCAGCGTCCAGCACAAAACCATTTTAAAGACCTTTTGGTTGAGGAAATGAGTGCGTACACGCGGGCGGGCGTTTCTGCTGTCGGTATCGTTACGGCCACTGTTGTCATCATCGCTGCCTTTTTTCATCCGAAATGTGCGTGCGTGAGTGCGTGCGTGCGTGTGTGTGTCTGCTGTGCAGGCCTCTGGTTCAGCGAAGCAGCCAGGGGTTGCCCTTGACTTCCTGAGGGTCACAGTGGGTCAACAGGATGTTCCCCTTCATTGCTCTTATTGCTGTACTTCAGAAAGATGCCTAGTACCGTGTTTGAACATGCCTTTGTTTTGAAACTGCACCTCACGAGATCTGGGGCATTCAGGCCGCCTTGACCAGCACCCTGTTTGTCGCGTTCATCGTGTGTGTGTGTATGTGTGTGTGGCCACACACACACACACACTCAAGGGGGGCCAGTGCAGTCATGATGCTTTTCATCAGACATCCTTCTGGCACAGGCCCCCCTCCGCTGGGCGCCCACCCCTGGACCCATGCAGGCCTTCCTCTATAATATGGCATCCCCCCCCCCCCCACACACGCACTTTGGATATTGTTGAAAAGATTGGGCGTCGCACACGCTTTGGATATTGTTGAAAAGATTGGGCGTCACACACACGCACACACGCACCCCAGCAGCACCACAGGCTGAAACATCGTCCTTGGTTCGCCGGCATTCTTACCGGCGACAAGGAGAAGCGCATCGGAGTCCGCGTGTGGGGTGGCCCTGTGCTACCGGAAGTCAGGCAAGAAATTGCACACTGTCTGGGTATTTCTGTAGCCCCCCAAGGTAACTACTGCGCGCGTGTATGAGTACGGCCTGACCTTCGGCCTTGCCTCAGGGCACCAGCATGTAGCCCAACGAGAGGCCATCAAAGTTTTTGGCGCGGGTGTCAAGGTGATGAGCACCCGCCACCTTCAGAGATCAGGGATGGTTCGTCCAATTTACGATATGGAACTCACGGGAGTGCCAGCCGACTAGGAGGGTTCCAAAGTGCCTGCCGCCGACACACCGCTTCGCGAGCGGTCATGGCAAAGGTTTGTCAGGGCGACGGTCAGGCAACAGTACCGAACGGTGGGGCGCAACGCCGTCCTGCCCGCGGTGACAGGGTTTCCCAAACCAGAGGACACCATGGCGGTGGATGTGGAGGCTGGCGACAGTGCCGACGCCGACCTACTGTAATCAGCGCATTGCCCTCAGGGGCCCGCCTCTGGTTGCTGAAATGTGGAAACATTTGCTCCCCACGCCCCCCCAGGGGTGAGAGCACGCGGCACGCACACTGCCAGCGGCACCCTAGGCTAAGTTTCAGGGACACACACTACCACTGCAAGAGAGGGCTAGGGTTATGCGCTTGGCGCTATGCACACTTCAGACGCTGATCAAATCGGGCTCACTCCACCCAGCCAAAGTCATAACACACGCCACATCGTTAGAGCCGCTAGGTGGGCCGCCTGTGGCAGGCCTCAATCGCCGTCCATATTCGGCATGCCGTGACGCCATGCACAAGCACGTCCAACTCTAGGCCTCCTACCGCGAGTCTACTTGGACGCTGCGCACACACACACGCACAAACACTCACAGACCGTACGAATATCGTCGCAGAAAAACGGAGCAAGAAGTCGAGGAGGCGCGCTTGCAGCGTGCACTTACAGGTAGCCTGAACACAAGGCTTATGCCCTCATCTTCCCTCTGCGCGCAGGGGGGGGGGGGGCGCAACCAGTTTTGCAGGGGATTTTTACCCGGTTATGGGGGGAGGCAAAGCCGCCCAAGCAAACAATCACACGCAGAAGAGCATCGCAACCGACGGCCCCGGCCACGTGTGTCGTGGCCCCCTCTCCCATGACTTCATCACATGCATGCCCTGCCCACAAACTGCCAGTGTGTGTTACGTGTAAACGGCTCCGCCTATCGGTGGCCGTGTGCTGTGCCAAAGGCCACCATGCACCAGGGTATGTAGACCGCAGACCGCTGTCCAAGGTCTGCTAGACGCACGGACTGCCGCTGTGCCCACACTGCACCCTGATGCAGCGGGGTGTACCACAGTGCTGCCAACGTGGTCATCACAAGGTCAATACCCCGCACAAAGGTGTGGGAAAAAGGACAGCGCCTGCCCCGGCAGGTGCTAACAAACAACCCCGGCTGCAATTTGCAGGATGTTTTCCATGCTAGTGCCACTCCTCCCCGTCCTTCTTCATGGAGTGGCCCGTCCAAGCCATACCGGTACTTTGATAGGCACCGCGTGCCCGCCTGACGATCCTCCGCCGTGACGAAGTGGGGCTCTTGGATGGCGAAGAAATCCACCTCCAGGGACCGAAGTAGTGACCCTAGGGCCACTATTCGAGTTTGCTTTCATTTTCTCATGGTTATTTTTGTTTGAAATCCATTGACATTTTGGGACAAAACTCTGAGCGTGCTGCTCAGAGGGATGCTTGATGCGGACGTCATCTTGCCACTCCATTGGATGACGAAGCCTCATCCTCTTTCAAGTCCCGCTTGCGTTTGAGGGAGCTGATGACCTTGTCAACTTGATCGTCCAACTCCATGGCCTTAGCCATTTCACCTGCCGTGATTAGGCCTTGCTTGCGTGTCTTGGCGTCATCTGTGTTCCTGGGCCGGTCTGTGATACGCTTTTTGCGCGCCTCATAGTCCGCCTCGGAGATCACAAGCATTGGAGGCATTCCAGAATCCGAGTAGACTTTCCCAATTAGCTGCGACACACTTTCCCCGGTCAGTCGCCATGTGGCCGTGCGCATCTCCCCAACACTCCACCTGACACGGTCCGCGATGTACCTGCATTGTACCGAGGGAGCAAGAGCCTCAATCAAATCCGAGAGATACCACCAGGGTGCCACATCCAAGATGTACACTGTGCCCACTAGTTCCTTCTTCCACGTCGAGGGGACAGTGGGCTTGGAGATGATGTCTCGGTCGAGGAACTATCCTGTCTTTAGGTCCTTGAAGACAGCCCCGATGGCCGCCACCAGTTCACGATACCTTGTCTTCAGCAGCGAGTGCCCAGTTTCTGTGTGACCCAGCAGTAGCTTACTTGGGCCCAACACATGGATTTTCACCCGTGACTGCGCTTGCAAGACGCCTGGGATCGTCCAGAACATTGCGAGAACTGAGGCATACAACATGGGCGACCATGTTTCCTTGTGTGTCTTCTTTATCCACACCTCATAGACAGCAGACATGTTTGTCAAGTTGGCCCCACGATACCATTCCACTGGCTGAATCTAAAACCTTGGCTTGGATCCGAATTGTGAAACCACGGTATTCACTTGTTCCTCATTCAACTCCGTGAAAAACAGCTTTGAGTTCCGTGGGTCTGTTCCCAGAAGGAGATGGACTTCATCAGAGTTCAGGGCGATAGACCCCAACAGACCATTGATCAGGTCATTGTGGACGTGGATGGCGTACCGATTGTCCCGCACATATGGCTCATGGAACACCACTTTGTCAACCTCTGCCCCAGGTGTCATAAGTCGCAGGAGCTTGTAGGTTGGGGGCGGCAACAGGTTCGTGGAGTCCCTTGTGCTGCTCGCAATCCAAACATCAAATCGACCATGTGTGCGTATGTGCATGAGAGACCTGTCTGCCATTTGCAGCTTGTCGCACCCGAATGGCAAGTTGGAATTGAGGGCGAGTGCCCGATTGAGAAACGATGGCTTGTCATCATCATCGCTGACAGGTTCAAGCAGCATGGCAACAAAGCGCCCCAGCATGGGCAAATCAGTAAGCAGCCTCATAATTGCATTTTGAATTTTTTCATACTCAGCCATTTCCCCAACGAGCACAACGTTGGGGCGACTGCCGTAAAGGACGGAAGCTAGTTTTTCGGACGAGTCGCAGTCCTTGAAGAGGTCGAACGACAGGGAGGCAGCCTCTGTAACTCCACTCTTCAGCACCACTTCGTCCTGGATGATGTAATCGGCGTCATCGATGGCTGCCAAACACGCCAATTGGCCGGCGTCGGCAGGGACGATGACCTCATCGCCTGGTGTGGCCAGACCGGCTTGGGTGTCCTGGACACTCATGCGGTCAGGGGGCAGGGAGGTGACGTCGGTGGCAGGTTGTCAAGGCCCAGCGGCCCGGGCAAGCATGGACAAAAAGACACCGAAAAAAAATAGACACTCAGAAAGTCCTGCAGGGGGGGGGGGGGGGTTCCGTGTCGTCGGCACTCACCCCGTCCCCCTCCCCACTGTCGACCAGCATACCTTGGTCATCCTGCCCCCCCTCGTCCTCGGCGACCCGACGCCACCGAATGCGGAGCGTGTGACCCGGCGGGGCCGGGTCGACACACTCGCGGGCTGCAGTAGGTGCTGCGGGGTGGGCTGCAGGGGGGCACCGAGGCCCCCGGATCGCTGCGGCGCCGGCAGCACCACAATACGTGCCCGGCGCGAGGGCGGCTGGGCGGGGGGGGGGGGGGGGGGGGGGGGCTCGGGGCCACGATGAGCTGGGCGGGATGTGCCGCCCCCGATGCCCGCGACGAGGCCGCAGCGGCGTAGCCCGCCACGGAATAACCGCCAGTAGGCGCGGGCGAAGCGGCGGAAGGCGACGACGCGCTTTTGACCAGGCGGCGATGTTCGTCCTCCAGGCCCAAGGATCACCACGCAGCCGTAGCCACCAACGCGCGGTCCCCATGTGGGCGGGCTCAAGCAACTTCCGACGACGAGCGCCCGTGTCCCATGAAAAGCAGGGTCCTCACCACTGCCGTGTCGCCATCATCCACTTGCATCCCCTCCGGCACCTCACTTACCACCAACACCGCCGGCCCCCAAGCGACGGAGACCCAAATCCCCGATCCCCCCTTCCCCCCGTGTCTTTGCCACGCCCCTTCGCAGAATGCAACTTCGCTCCCTTGCGCGCCGAGGGGGCGCAGCAGCTCATGCTTTGCAGCGGCGTTTCAGAGTGGCCTATCCAGGACAAGGAGGCCACGTTCAAGGAGCTCTTGGTCTTGGGGGTCACAGCGGAGGAAGCCCGCGACGTCGCCGGCACTGCCCTTGGGTAGTGGGAGGCGGTGCAAGCCGTCTCCACCATCGTGCTGGTGCAGTCCGCGCCGAAGGCGCACTGCTCTGTGGAGCGCCTGCTGCGCGCGCTGCACCTGTCCAGGGCGAACATGGAGGTGTAGGGGGGCATCCTGCACTGCCAGCCAATAACCCACCGGGGGCCTTGGGTGTTTCCACTGCGGGGGAGGAGTGGACATTACAATCAATGAAGTTCTTGTCTCCCAGGGAGCTGAAAGCCTCACTGACGAGTGGTCCACTAGAGATCACTCTAGTGGTGGTCCATTTCCATCACAAACACACGCGACGACGGTCGCAATGGAAAGACATCGCCAAGGAGTTGCATGGACCGAACCTGATTTTGTGTGCTGGTCACAATAGTTTGGTAGTGAAACGCAGGGACGCCTTTGCGCCCCCAGAGTTTGAGCATGACACGTCTTTAGGTGCCGGAGAGCAAGAGGTCGCAACCTTGGCGAAAGCGGGTCTGCGGGACGTTTGGGTGGACATCCAATGTCCAACTCTGCCGGATATCAAGGACAAAGAGTCATTGTGTCCAATAGGCTTCACGTACGGCTACCCTCGGGAAGGAGAACGGCTCGATCCACAGAGATTACGCCGCATCGACCGCATCCACACGACGTCGGAACTGCTGAGCTTAGCGACTAGCGTGTGCCCCATGTTTGCTGCCAACTCAGACCACAAGGCGATCCTGGCTGAATTCACACCCCCCTCCTTCGAAACGGAAGGTACGATTCCCAGATTCTACTGTCCAGAAAGGATCCTCCAAGACTCCGAGGCAATGGAAGAGCTAGAGACCTCTCTCAAGTCAATCACCTCGACGGGGGACCAATGGTGGGAAGATGCACTGGGCTGCATCCAAACGAAGGCGGTCAATTACCAAAGGGAACACAAAAACAAAAAGCAGTCAGTTGAACTCAAGCTCAAGGGGGTGATCGCGTCAGGGAAACATCAGGGGACTTAAGAACGCGAAGAAATGAATTGTACCGGCTGATGAGGGAGCTGCAGGAACGAAAGAAACTCCAGCAGCCGGTGTATAGGGCAAGCACAGCAGTATGCGGAGCAAAGACGGTGGCCAAAGAACTGGTGGAACACTGGGACCGAGTGTCCACCCCAACGGGAGCCACGGAGGAAGAATGTGTGGCTTACCTAAAGGCGTTAGGAGTGGAACAGCGGCTGCGCAAGGCAGGCCGACTCCTATTCAAGCAGCTTTCCCTGGACATAGTACATGAAGGTCTCAAGAGGTTGAACAACAACAGCTCCCCTGGACTGGACGGCTTCTGGGCAAAATTCCTCAAGAGATTCTCAGAAATTTTCGAACCGTAAATGTATGAGTCACTGAAACGTTTTCTCGACGCGGGTACAATGCCGGAGACATGGACATCGGGAGTGGTGACAATGATCCCCAAGACAAAAGCAATGCAAACGCCAGACTCTCTCCGACCAATCGCACTGCAAACGACACGACAGAAGTGGCTCACCAACATTCTCCTGATCCAGTTGGAGGATGTGCTTCTCCACTGCATCCCGTCACAGCAAACGGGCTTCCTTCGTCATAGAAGTATCCTCCAACATGTCTATGGTTCACGGGCTCTCTGGGATGGCTTACGTGAAGGAGCGGCGTTGTCAGTGGACTTCAAAAATGCGTTCCCCACGATGTCTCACGAGATGGTGGCAGCGGCACTGGGTCTAATGTGCATACCGTTCCTATACATCCGACTGATACTGCATCTTTTGCGTGCACCATATCTGTACTCAGTGGGCAAGGGATGCGTCCCAGGGGTCTACCACCATCCGCGTGCCGGCACGCGCCAGGGAGACCCACTCTCCGCGGCACTGTTCTCCTTGGTGGCGTCCTTTGTGATCTTCCCGCTACAAGACCTGGATCCAGGACTGACTATCATGATGTATGCAGATGACCTCATCATCTTTCTGGACGGACAGGCCAATCCGCAGCTGCTGGGTAAAATATGGAAAGCGGTGTCCTGCTTTGGACAGTTTTCTGGACTGAAGGTCAACTTGAACAAAACGGCAGCGATAGTTCGCAACTGTGGGGGAGTAGAGTGGGCGAGGTGCTTTGGAGACATTGGGGTGGACGTCAAAAACTTCGTCAAGTATCTGGGGGTATGCCTAGGGAATATACGGCACCACCAAGATGACCAGGGATGGGGGCTGACATTGGAACAGGCCTTTGCACCAGCATTGCAAGAGGCCTTTCGTCGCGCACGGGTGGTATCCACGCTGCAGTTGTCGATGGACGAGCGCGCCTTGATGCTGACATCATGGATCCTGCCAGTTGTGGCCTGGGTATCCAAGGCATACTACGCCCCAACCCCAGTGGTCAGGCAGCTGAAGCTAGTCTACCACGTGACCATGGGCACCAAAAGTTGGGGAATCACTCTGCCAATCCTCTCACGGCCACGGACGCACGGGGGACTGGCATTGCCAGAGCCAGAGCTGTTTCTCATGCACCAGGCAGCGGCTCCGTTCGTCAGCCTCTTGGGAGAGCCTCACAAGTATCCCAACAAGGCAGTGGAGACCTTCTATGCATGGGCGACAACCATTGGGTTCACACCGTCCAAAGACAACCTCCCATATATCCAGCTGGGCATGGTTCGGACGGCCGAACTGACGTTTTTGGGATGGTCGGCAAAGGCACACTCATATATCCAACGGGTGGCCCTGCAGGTGGCCCCCCCGAAAAACCGGGACCAGTTGCCACTGTGGCACTCTGTATACTTCCGGAATGAGTTCAACTGCTCCTACTACAACATGAAAATGATCCGGCGGGGAGTACTGACGTGGGGCCAATTACAATCCTTGGAAGATGTGAGGCTATTGAATGCACTGCCTCGAACATGGAAGGGGGTATACAATCACGGCGGACGACTCCTCAATAAAGTCCCATCACAAGGGGGGTTTGATACCCCCACAGTCCACGTTCAAAACTGGACCAGGGCATGGCTGCTTCAATTCTACGCCTCACAGCCGGGGGTCCGCGACCCACAAACACCAGAGGTATGGGAGCAATGGGCACAAGCACAGCTACCGCCGAGGGTGCGGGACTTTGCACATCGAGTGCTGTGGCACAAACTAACGGTGCATGCAAGAGTCTACAAGAGGTCGGGCACGGACAAGTGCCCGATATGCTTGCAAAAGGAGACGGTCAAGCACGCTATGGTCGAGTGCCCCATGTTCAAAGCGGCGGCGGCGGTGATACAGCACTATTATGGCCCAGTGGAAACTGGGGACGGGAAGTCTACAGTCCGAGATATGATGGAATCCGACAAGCAGGAGTGGTTGCGGAACACGAATCAAGGCTGGGCAATGTGGTCGGCGAGAAGTGCCCACTGGCGATATCGATGCGAAGTCAAAGCAGGAGCGTCACCGGTGTTCACCTCATACTTGACAACCTGGCTCAGGGAGCTGTGTGAATGGGTTGGGTTTTACTCAGGAGAACGGAGGGAGCAGTGGAGAGGCTTCAAGCATTCGCTGGAGCAACTTCGAGATACGGGAGTGCAACCACGACAAGGGGAAGTACGAGTAAATGGGGGATTGAGTGCGTGGTGGCAAACGCACACGGAGTGCTTCACGCAAGAACGCAACGCCAGCACACACAATTGGCACAGGGACACAAAATCACGTCCAAAGCGCCCGAGGCAGGCAGGCCCGGGAGTGCTTCAAGCAGTACAAGACCTGATTGCAGAACTGGTTGCGAAGGGTTACAGGATTGTGTACATAGACGGGTCATCAAAAAGACCGAGCCACAAGGACATGCGCAGGGCAAGTGGCTTTGGCGTATTCGCAGCGGCAGATGAGCAAGGGCCTGAAGTGTGCTTCTGCGGCTATGTACCGACACGACAGAGGCAAACAAACAACGGAGCGGAGCTTTGGGCAGCGCCGGAAGCCCTACAGGGGTTCTGGGTGCCAAAACCGGCAATCCTCACCGACTCACAGTACCTGCAACTAGGAGCGACGGCAGGGCATAGCACTAGAGGTCACAGGGATGGACAACCACATGTGGTAAGCTGCAGGTCCACGTGCCCTTCTGGGAAATGCTGCTCCGGGAAATGGCAAAGCCAAGAAGAGAAGTCAGGTGGGAGCACGTCCCAGCACATGTCAACGTGCAGGGGAATGAGGTGGCGAATGGATTGGCGATGGAAGGCATGTGCTCGAGCCCGCCGTGGTCCCAACATGTCACACAACAATCATCATCCGGGTCGGAGTCCACGGTAGGGTTGAGGGGAGGTTCAGGATCCGAGTCAGAGGACACGAAAGCACTCTGGTCATCCCTGGGTATGGTACCCATGGATAGTGATGAGCTGACAGGGGAAGCTTCCGGGGAGCCAGCACCACGTGGAATGGAACCATGCAAATCGAGCAGTTCGGGTAGTGAGGACATAGGGGCAGGACACAAACAAATGGGAGGTTTGTTGGATGAACTGTCTGCAGTAGAAACACTGTCCTTCAGCACAGATGTGAGCGACACCAAGCGACAGCATAAGAGGCGAAAGCTCAGGAAAAGCAGGAACCCTGGACAGGGTCGTTAGCAGCAGAGTCTGTAACCCCTGCATTCTGATGCGGAAATCTCACAGGTTTCAAGCCCAAAAATGCCTGCATGTCCGAAACCTGTGTTCTGACGCAGGAGCATTTTGACACGAGAACCGCCTCTTGTCGCGACGTGCAGCAACACACAGGTGTGGCAACGGCAACGGCTAAACTCAGGCACAAACCCCGCGTCCTGTTGCGGAAGAGCTCCCACGCGTGATGCGGCCGGGAAGGCCGTGGAAGGAGCAGGGACCACGTCAGCAACGACATGGCCCCTACACACAAATTCGCCAGCCCCAAAGAAGGTCAAGCCTCAACAAGAACGCCAGTGTTTCAAGGTGCAAGCACTAAGCCAGCTAGACGCCATTGCGAACGAAGGGTTGAGGGCAGTTGATGCCGAGCTGACCACTATGGCCTGGGCCCGCAATCAGCAGATCTGGCTCCGACTGGACCAACCACACAGCACCAGGATGCACTGTGAAATTGTGGACAATCATGGAGAGCCATTGCTGATGATCAACCAAGAACTCTACTCGGTGATGGTCCAAATCAACTGGACCCTGAAGACTCAGGCTCTGACGAACATGCAGGTCCAGTGGCGACCCAAAAGTGCAGGCAAGTGGCACCCGTTCCAGTGGGAGGCGATCCTCCACTGTCCGACGGCAGAGGGACACAGAGCAGAAATGGAGACTGCATACATGTGTGGCTGATGGGCCGAGCTGACCTCTTAAGGGTGTTCCAGAGAACGCTCTTCAGGCAGGCGGACCCGGTGTCCAGAGACGCTGTGCGGTTCCTCTACACGCTGCTGAGCACACCCCCATGCGAACGGCGATATGCCTGACAGGGGATGACATGCAGGGGGGAGTAGGAAAGGTCGGAACAATAATGCAGATAACAACTCGTCGTAGCTCAGTGGGTATATTGCACCTCTTCTGTCCTGTGGAGGAGGGTTCGAACCCCGGGGGGGATAGAGACCCACCGAACATCCCGAAAACCCCTTTAGAGAGAGAGAGAGAGAGAGAGAGAGAGAGAGAGAGAGAGAGAGAGAGAGAGAGAGAGAGAGAGAGAGAGAGAGAGAGAGGTTTCAGGTTTCAGGTTTCAGGTTTCAGGTTTCGACCCGCCCGAGGCACCAGCACAGCTGGAGGGGGACCCAGAAAACGAGGGGCTCCCAACCGCCATAGGGCGGCTTACTCGGTCCCGCCAAGTCGGGTCAAAGCGGGCGGCCCGTGGCAGCACCCCGCGCCACCGGGGGCTGACACTTGCCGGTTTCAGGGGGGGGGGGGGTCCGCGTTCGGTGTGGGTTGGGCGGTGGGGGTGTACCTGCGCTGCGGCGGTTTTATCCTGGGAGGGGGGGGGGGCAGCGTGGGGATGTGCATGGGCGCAGCGGGGCACCGCGCAGGGGTGCGGTGCGGGGCCGCTACACAGGGGTGTTGCTTGGGATTGTGCTGGGGTGCAACGGCTGCGCAGCGTCGCAGTGTGGGGCTTTGCGGGGGCGCAGCATGGGGCTTCGCCGGGGCCGGGGCGCAGCGCGTGACTGAACAGGGGCGCAGCATGTGGAGCTGGGCTGGGGCGCATTGGCTGTACCGGGGGCGCTGCGTGTGGCTGCGCTGGAACGCGCTGGGTGACCGAGCAGGGGGGCTCCGTAGGACTGCGCAGGGGCGCAGTGTGGGGCCGCGCAGGGGTGCGGCATGCGGCTGCGTAGCCTGGAGCTGGGCTGGGGCGCAGCGGCTGCGCAAGGAGTGCAGCGTGGGGCTGCGCTCGGGCGGAACGCGGGGCCGCCGAAGGGGCGCCGCAAGGGGGCCGTGAGAGGGTGCGGCATGCGGCTGCACTAAGGCGCAGTCTGGGGCCGCGCAGGAGCGTTGCGTGGGGCTGCACAGGCGCACGGGGCTGCGCGGGGGCTGCGCAGGGGCGCAGCAGCCTGGGGCTGCGCAGCGGCGCAGCAGAGTGGGGCTGCGCAGGGGCGCAGCAGAGTGGAGCTGCGCAGGGGCGCAGCAGCGTGGGGCTTCGCAGGGGCGTAGCAGCGTGGGGCTACGCAGGGGCGCAGCAGCGTGGAGCTGTGCAGGGGCGCAGCAGCATGGAGCTGTGCAGGGGCGCAGCTGCGTGGGGCTGCGCAGGGGCGCAGCATGGGGCTGCGTAGGGGCGCAGCAGCGTGGGGCTGCGCAAAGGCGTAGCAGCACGGGGCTGCGTAGGGGCGCAGCAGCGAGGGACTGCGCAAAGGTGCAGCAACACGGGGCTGCGCAGGGGCGCAGCAGTGTGAAGCTTCGGAGGGGCGCAACAGCGTGGGGCTGCGCAGAGGCTCTGCATGGGGCTGCGCAGGGGCGCAGCAACACGGGGCTGCGCGGGGGCTGCGCAGGGGCGCAGCAGCCTGGGGCTGCGCAGCGGCGCAGCAGAGTGGGGCTGCACAGGGGCGCAGCAGAGTGGAGCTGCGCAGGGGCGCAGCAGCGTGGGGCTGCGCAGGGGCGTAGCAGCGTGGGGCTACGCAGGGGCGCAGCAGCGTGGAGCTGTGCAGGGGCGCAGCAGCATGGAGCTGCGCAGGGGCGCAGCTGCGTGGGGCTGCGCAGGGGCACAGCATGGGGCTGCGTAGGGGCGCAGCAGCGTGGGGCTGCGCAAAGGCGTAGCAGCACGGGGCTGCGTAGGGGCGCAGCAGCGAGGGACTGCGCAAAGGTGCAGCAACACGGGGCTGCGCAGGGGCGCAGCAGTGTGAAGCTTCGGAGGGGCGCAACAGCGTGGGGCTGCGCACAGGCTCTGCATGGGGCTGCGCAGGGGCGCAGCAACACGGGGCTGCGCGGGGGGTGCGCAGGGGCACAGCAGCGTGGGGCTGCGCAGCGGCGCAGCAGTGTGGGGCTGCGCAGGGGCGCAGCTGTGGGGCTGCGCAGGGGCGCAGCGTGGGGCTGCGCAGGGGCGCAGCAACGTGGGGCTGCGCAGGGGCGTGGCACCGTGGGGCTGCGCAGGGGCGCAGCAGCATGGGGTTGCGCAGGGGCGCAGCAGCACGCGGCTGCGCAGGTGCGCAGCAGCGTGGGGCTGCGAAGGGGCGCAGCAGCGAGGGACTGCGCAAAGGTGCAGCAACATGGGGCTGCGCAGGGGCGCAGCAGGGCGAAGATTCGGAGGGGCGCAGCAGCGTGGGGCTGCGCAGGGGCTCTGCATGGGGCTGCGCAGGGGCGCAGCAACACGGGGCTGCGCGGGGGGTGCGCAGGGGCACAACAGCGTGGGGTTGCGCAGCGGCGCAGCAGTGTGGGGCTGCGCAGGGGCGCAGCAGCGTGGGGCTGCGCAGGGGCGTAGCAGCGTGGGGCTGCGGAGGGGCGTAGCAGCGTGGGGCTGCGCTGGGGCGCAGCAGTGTGGGGCTGCGCACGGGCGCAGCAGCACGGGGCTGCGCAGGGGCGCAGCAGCATGGGGCTGCGCAGGGGCGCAGCAGCGTGGGGCTGTTCAGGGGCGCAGCAGCATGCGGCTGCGCAGGGGCGCAGCAGCATGGGAATGCGCAGGGGCGCAGCGTGGGGCTATGCAGGGGCGCAGCGTGGGGCTGCGCAAGGGGCGAAGCAGCGTGGGGCTGCGCAGGGGCGAAGCAGCGTGGGGCTCTGCAGGGGCGCAGCGTGGGGCTGCGGAGGGGCGTAGTAGCGTGGGGCTGCGGAGGGGCGTAGCAGCGTGGGGCTGCACAGGGGCGCAGCAGTGTGGGGCTGCGCACGAGCGCAGCAGCACGGGGCTGCGCAGGGGCGCAGCAGCATGGGGCTGCGCAGGGGCGCAGCAGCGTGGGGCTATGCAGGGGCGCAGCAGCATGCGGCTGCGCAGGGGCGCAGCAGCATGGGAATGCGCAGGGGCGCAGCGTGGGGCTATGCAGGGGCGCAGCGTGGGGCTGCGCAAGGGGCGAAGCAGCGTGGGGCTGCGCAGGGGCGAAGCAGCGTGGGGCTGCGCAGGGGCGCAGCAGCGTGGGGCTGGTCAGAGAGAGAGAGAGAGAGAGAGAGAGACAGAGAGAGAGAGAGAGAGAGAGAGAGAGAGAGAGAGAGAGAGAGAGAGAGAGAGAGAGAGAGAGAGAGAGAGAGAGAGGGGAAGGAGAGAGAGAGAGAGGGAGAGAGGGGGAGAGAGACCCGCAGAGCGAGAGACGGGGACTAACCGGCACTGTGGGAGTGTGGTGGGTTCGGGCTAACCTGGGTGTGTGGGCAGCCATTGAAGCATAGAGCTGAAGAGTTTGATGGTGAAACGTCGGGACGCCTTTGCGCCCCCAGAGCACGGGCATGACACGTCATAACGTGCCGGAAAGCCTGAGCAAGACAGGGGCAGCAAGAGCAAGACCCGCAGAGCAAGGGTTAGAGACTAACCGGCATTGCGGGAGGGTGGTGGGTGCGAGCTGACCTCAATGTACAAATGGCCAAGGCCAAAGCACAGTGAGCAGCCACCAGGAGTGGTTCAGAACTGGTCTGCGCTGCAGTGCAGCGAGGAAAAACACTGAACTATGTGGTGATGACCATGCGCCTGTGACACGGGGGCGTATGTGAGCCCAGTATCCGTTGCCTCATGGCCCTTGTAGGACCCCCTGCCCCCTTGGGGGCGGTTCAGGTGAGGGTTGCTATCTCCCTCGATCCCCAGCTCTTACTGGGTCACGGGGAGAAAAAGCGGGTGCGGGGCTGGACCCGCGCCACTGTGCCGGGTTAGATATGCGGATTGCACTACCGCCACATATGGGTCTCCCTCGTTAATAGCGGCCAGGACATTAAAAGCCTTCAACCCTCGTTAATAGTACAGCGCGCGCGCACGCGCACACACACACACACACTTGAACTAGCCCTGGATTTTGAAGAATTTTCTGGGAGGACACTCCCGTCTGCACGACGGTCACAGTACTTTGCACTCACATTGAAAGCACTCACATTGAAAGCACGTGAAATCTGAGTGGCTCGACCTCAAAACAGAATGTCAAACCCCCCCCCCCCCCCCACACAAGTGAACAACCAAAACCGTCCGCGCATGCGCGCCTTAGGTGTTGTTTCACTCATGCCGAAATCTTTTAGGTTCGTAGTCTGAGTCTTCTTTCAGCCGCACTGACTCTGCCTGATGGACGTGTTGAATCTGTTTGTGCACGAGCACGCGCCCAGGTTCCCGCCCCACATGCGTGACGTTGGTTTCAAATTTCCAGGTCTTTGGCAGGACCTCTGGTGTTGCCGTATTCCTGACCCGAAGGTGTGCGTAACGCGCCATGATGTCTTGCCTGAAGGCCTGCCGTTTGAATGATCGGGTCGTGTAAGATACACCCCCTTCGGAACGACATTTTTGCCATGGAATGACCATTGACGGCTGTCTTTTTCAGCCTACAGTAATTGTGCCTCATGCACACTGGGAAGCCTACGGGCGTGCAGTCTCCCACTGCATAACCTGGCTTCAGACTCAGCTAATCCTCACTACGTGTCAGCTCCGCTACGGGGGGGGGTTGACCCTGTTCATCATGTGGTGTCAGCTCCGTTGTCGCGAGCACCACATGATGAACAGGGTCAACCCCCCCCCCCCCTCTACTATGTCTGTATACAAATTCACGCAACGTGCTGTAGCGTCCCCCGACGCACCACAAAAACCTTTGGTGCGCAAAAGGGCTCGCTCTTGGGGTGCAGAGTGGGCGCGTCCGGTTTTGCCTGGATGAAATCAGGGTACAGTGAGGCCATTGCATGGTGCAAGGTCCGGCTGACCAAACAGCGAAATGTTGACCTCACAACTGATGGCCTCTGGGCCATGCCCTTGAACGCAGGGTGGGTACCAGTCAAGGCACGCAGGCTGCAGGACTGGGAGAAATTGAAGAAGTATGTCCCTAGTCACAAGCAGGGGGATGTGTGCCCCAATGGAGTCCCAGCCCTTGTGGAAAGGCGCAACAATGACAACGAATCGGATTCAGAATAATGAGTGATCCTCAGAGCATTGCCTGTGCCCTGTGTGTCCTTCCATTTACAGCTCTTTGTGCAAAACTGTGACCACCTACCCCCCCCCCCCCCTCGCCAACCCATACATTTCTGAAACAGCCTTTTCTCACAGATTTCAAAAAGTATACACATACCCCCCCTCCCCCTACGAAACGAAATTTTAGTGCATTGGACCAAAACGTGAGAAAACCCTGAAAAACTGCGAATTTGCTCCGTGTTGGCATGTTCTGAATGTCCCCGAGAGATATGCCCTGATTAGCACGGTCCCCACGTGAGTGTGCCACTGCTGCGGTCCATGAGCGCGACAGCTGTGAATCCACGGGTGTTGCACAAGAACAATATGGGGGTGGGGCCCTCTGTGGGCCACGGTCGCCCATTGCGAACATTCCGCCCGCCCATCAATATTTCTCAGCCTCATTCATGACGTGCCGACTCGGAGCAAATTGGAAATTTTCCTTTTTTTTCTTTGGTTTTCATTCCATTGCAAAAAAAATTATTTTCGTCCAGACCAAGGTGAGCAGGCGTACCCTGCACACACCCCCCCCCCCCTGTTTCCGGGGGGGGGGTCCACTGATTCAGGCTCAACGTTTCGGGCTGAAGTAAGTTGGCATAAATCAGGGTAGGTGCTGCATTTCGGTTTCTGGATATTTGAGGGCATTAAGAGAACATTCCCTATGTTCCCCAGCTGCATGTAGTTGCAAGCCCTTTCTCACCAGCCCAATAGGTCAAATTGAGGATTGCAACCACTTGAGCTCAGCCAGCAAAAATGTGGCAAGTACCGTGCAAATCCTAAAGTTTCGCGGAATCCAGATATTTGCGTTGGGTGTTTTGAATTAATGATAAGCAAAAATTTTGCGGCAGCATGCAAAATGGGCAAAAATGGACTGAAAAAAATTTGCGGTTTTTTTGCGGAACCCATTTTTGCATAGGGTGCTGGACCAAAAATTATTTTGTGGTTTTTTTTGCGTTTTGGGGATTGGGGTTGATTCATTTTGTTGCTACTGCAAGAAACCGTGCGTACCTTGGACTCTGGGATTGCTGTCCATTCCTACACAGGCATACAAATGTCGATCAGTTGGACTCTGGGATTGCAGTCCATAGCACAGATAAGCACCAACAAGCATGGTTCAGGTCTACCAGTTTTTCAACAAACCAGTTCCAAACTTGTCCATAATAGTGCACATGGCACGTAAAATGCTGCGTTGTCATTTCATCTCGATAATAGTGCATGGAATGCTGAAAATATGCCACAGAAAAGTATGCAGGATCAGGCAACAAGAAAACCACAACACTATACATGGCTGTGAAAGAGAACTAGCCCCTTTATCTGCTTTGGGGCACATCAACAACCACATTCAAATATCCATGTCCCGAACTAGCCTCCTTATCTGCTTTGGGGCACATCAACAGCGACATTCAAATATCCACGTCCCGAACTAGCCCCTTTATCTGCTTTGGGGCACATCAACAGCCAAATTCCACTATTTTAACACTTGTGACAATCCCGGATGCATCATTCTTTGAAAGCAAAGCAAGGTGCAGAACAGGGGAATGAGACACGGAAGAGGGGGACAACAAGCAGTGGGGCAAACTCTCCCGCGATTCTGGCATTCTTGCAAAAAGGGGGGCAGGGGCAAAAATTATTTTATTTTTGCAATTTTTTTTTTGCAGAACCCAGTTTTGCGTAAGGCATGAAGCCAACAGTTTTTTTTTTTTGCGTTTTTTTTTTGCGGACAACAACACCTTGTGCCACGAACTAATAATTTTCGCAAATCATTAGGATTCGCACGGTATGTGCTTTTCACAGTTTTGGTCATGAAGTGGGGTTGTGATGTGGCTCCAGATTCTGTCCTCCTGTTGGTGATCCACCTTCTTCCCACAACATTTGCACATCAGTAAATTGTTGTTGTTGTACAGCCCATACTTACAGAGCGGTGCTGGTTGAAAGTACTGCACACACAATGTACACAACGGAGACCCTGTTGGCTTTTCCGCATGTTGTTCCTGAAACCGGGGCTGTTGAGTTGCGTCAAGGTCATCAGTTGAAGTCAATGTTGACCCCTTGCTGCCCCAAACAGAGCATTGTGTCATGAGACATGTTTGTTAACAGAAATGGAACACAGTTGCACAGAGGTATTGTTCACCACAACACAAACACCTTCAGCAAATGGTCTTTTTTCACACCGCTATCAGAAATCCACTGATTCAGGCTAACGGGGGAACGTTAGCGCGCCGGGCGCGCGCCGGGCATCTTTTGTGACCCGTGCCCTACCGGTGGACTGTTGCCGTTGATATGTTGGGCAACATTATATGGATTTGCCCCTTGGCCCCCGGGACATCAGCAGATGTTTTGATTTGGGATGGGTATGGACCTTCTCGTACCCGAGGTGATTTCTTTGATTTCGAAGTTGGGGGCCATGATGGTGCTTATAAGGGCCGGATTCATGTCATTGTGCCATTCATTGGAAAAAAGAATGGCACTTTGACAGCCCGCCAACAATGTTACAATGACGTGCACGGGTGGTATAGGGCACGTATTGAGCAGTTGTTTGCTCGGTTGTGGCACGCAAGATGAGGCAGAGGATGAGGCAGAAGTGTGTGTGTTGTGTTGCCAGAACGCTCCACCGTCGCAGTTTGTGATGAGTGTACGGAGGACTATTGTACTGAATGTATTGACACCCACACTTGTGGGACCAATGTTATGATGCAGCTCTACTGTTCGCGATACCTCAATAACGCCTGTTGTCTCTACTGGAGATCGATGCGGTTGTGCTATCCTACCCCCCATTCTCCCAACTTGCTAAGGTGTTGACCAAGATCGCCCTTAAAGGAGCGAGAGTGGTACTGTGTACCCCAGTTTGCAACTTTCTTGAGCCGGGCAGTTTGGGTCACCTAATTCTAAGGGCGTTTCCAAGGGGTGTGCTTGGGGGCTCTTCGGGGGGAACATAGTCTAAAAGTAGCGCGCCGGGCGCGCGCAGGGCAAACATTCCCCCAACGTTTCGGGCTGACTCGGGGAAACCAGGTCCTAGCTGCCTGTTGACAAAGAGAGGCAGCAGGCAGCACCCATGCTGTCCAAAACGGACGAAAGTCTCAAACATGTCGCTAGTACAGCATGCGAACCCAGGGTGTTCCAAACAGCCCTTTTCAAGGGCTTTCTGAATATACCCCACATACCCCCCCACTTTGGGACAGTCAGCGGGCACAAATGAGGCAAGAAAGGCACCAACCCCTGAAAACGCTCCGTGTTGGCATGAAATCCGGTGTCCCCGAGAGATATTCTGCACCCAATATGAAGCTGCAATGAGATGCAGTAGTGCTCAAGTTGCGATTTTGCTCAGAAAATGGTCAACAAGGCGTGGGCAGTGAGTGCAGCGATCCATGCCCTGATTCTGTGTTTTGTTCGATGCCTCGGATTAGCCATTTAATCGCAGCGCGTGTGACATGGTGCAGGCCCCATATGCTATTTATTTTGGCACTGTCCCTGCGAAAATGAGTGGGAACCGTGGTCTGTTCTACTGAGCACCGAGTCTTATTGCACCTCCACACGGCTTGGCGCTGGTGTCCACAGATGGCAGGGTCCTACTTCCCATTCATCATCCTGAAGTGCTTTGGTGGCCCTTGTCTTGGGCCCCCATCGGCGGTTCAAGGACCATGGCACATCCCGGTGCGATGCCCGCACAGCCACAGGCATCCGGCCTCTGCCACCCGCAGAGGTCGGGAGGTCCAGCACATGATGTGCAGTGGCAGTCGGCAGTAGGCAGTCTCGAGGCATTGTGTGGGTGTGCAGTGCATGGATACTGGGTTGACAGTTGGGATGCTGTGGACACCATTCACACCCCGTCAACACACCACCCACACATTGTCCAAATGTTGTGCACAGCACGTGTGCACATTATTCACACACTGTAAAGAGGGAATGACATGAGGAACGCTGATGAAGACGATGAAGACGTTTATCTTGACAGGTGGTGTCACTGGGTGGCAACTCCTCACAGCGAACCCCCCCCCCCCCCAAAAGCAGAAGTGGGCCAAAGGCGCCTTTTTTGGGGTGTGCGGCTTGCAAACAGGAGGGGGCAGGCGGGGGTACCCCAATATATATACCTCAAAATGAGTGCAAAAAAACACTGCAGAGCATAAAGGGCATTGGTAGGACGCTCCCATGTTCCTCAGTTGGTGTATGCACTGTGTGTTTCTATGATGCCCATAGCATGTGCACCAAGAAAAAGTCAAAAAAGAGCAACCGCGACATTGAAAAGGCAGCAAATTGCAAAGGTGGCCGCACACCAACTGGATAAAACCATGTGAAAAAACCCTTTTTGTGGTGTGTTCCGGACATTTTAGTACTGTTCTTCTACTCTTCAGCATTTTGCATGGTGGCTATTTCAAGACAACGGCGCGTTGTGCGCATGCCGTGCACAAAGTTTATAGAGGACTGTACCCAAGCTGCATAGTAGTGCCTAGTACCAGTAACAATAAGCCTTGTTAGGCATCTATATGAGTTGCTTGCATGATTTGCCCTCATTTCTAGTGTATTGGTGTGCCTTGTTTTGCATCATTTCCTATAGGTTCGTGGTATCTATCAAGAATTTAGATTTGGATTGGCCCCTTTCCGGCTAGGGATATGGACTGGCCCCTGTGGTGTGCACTGTGATTTCGGCGTTGGCCTCTTCTCCCTACCTTTGGAGCTATTAGGACGAAAAGGATCCGGATTGCATGATGAGGCTGTCCAACATTGTGGGGGTGTAGTACGTTCTGTATACGCAAGAATATTGCCAGTTGTAGCAAAAACTCCCAATTTCCATGTCACGTGCCCGCTGTGCCGACACGCCCCCAACATGGAGCAAATTATGGCCATATTGGCGAGATGAATGGAACTTCTAAACCCCCACCATATTTGCCCCTCACCCCCACCCCTTGCGAGAATAAACCCTTGTTAGAGCAACAGTAGGTGTTGTTTCCGTCAAAGTTGGGGATTTTAGGGTTGCTCTCACAAGTGGGTGGTAGAAGGAGTTCGCCTAATACGTTGTGGAGTCAGCAGTCAGGCTAAAAAGGGGTGCATACCCGACAAGCAACAGCAAAATGCATGCTTGTAAATGAGCTTAGACACCATGTGTCTTTGGGATACCATTGTGGGCCTTGCACCAGTTTCCTTTAATTTGCACTAGTTTCCTTTAATTTGCACTTGTGGACAACCATCTTCAGCATCGGTATTTTCAATCTAGGCCAGGGTTAACAGGGCACGCACCTTGGACTCGGAGGCTTCTCTCGGAGGTGCTGGCATTCATGTCCGGCAGGGTGGGGGCAACCTCGATATTGTGCTTGGCCTAGAAGGAGCATCAGCAAGCTAAGCCTTGGGGGCCGCAAGTGTGGATTGTGGCTATATACCCCCTACCACATTTTTAAAAAAAAAGATATCTGCCCCGCTGTTAGCGCCACACCCCAAGAGAGCATGGATTGTGCCACAGGACACGTGTTGTAGCAGGGCCCAAGAAGATTACGGATTGTGGCCACAAATTACTGACCATGTTGCGGCCAAACCAAAAAGAGGATGGGTTGTGACCATGCATCCCTTGTACACTTTCTTTTTGAGTGTAACATTGAGCATATTAGTTTCATTTTAGCCACAAGTAGCAAAACAATGTGTAACCTCGGTATTTTTTTTTGTGTTGCAACCCCAACTGGCATACTCATGGGTGGGCATCATTTTCCCACCCCCACCTTTGTTTTCACCTAGGTATAGCCAAAAAAACCAGTTTTTCGATGATCCCAAACATGCACGCAAGAAAACATGCACACAAAGAAATCCTTGAGCCTGTTCCTAGGCCCCAACCTCCCATAGGGGGGGGGTGGCTCAGTTTCCATACATAACCCCCCCCCCCCCGCCATTCCTGCCTTGTGGGCCGAGTTCGTTACAAAGGGTGGCGGGGCTTGGCCCCTAGTAATGGTGCCGCTGAAGGCGTCAGGAAAGTATGCATGGGGTACTCTAACCTTGCGTTGCAAGCAAAAGGTCATCGTTGCGACCGTTTGGAGATGTGTGTAGGTATGCAGCGCACTGACCTAGCTTTGTGCAAAGGGTCATTGTTGGGCTTCTGTAACAAAAAAGTGTTTACTCAGGCTACGGCAGAAAAATGAAAGTGTAGTCAGATTGCAGCCAGCGAAGAAAGTGTACTAGAAACCACAGTGTTAGAAAATATGCCCCTTTTCACTTTTTTGGTTACATCAAACAAAGTTTTACCCATTTTAAGGGGGAAAAAGAGAAGAGGAAAGTGCGCGGGTTATATTTTTTTCCTGCTCTGCGTTGATCACCCTGAGTACCTGATGAAGCACTGGTTGGGCATAATATTTGGCTTCCTTCCTTAAATACAGCAACAGTGGTTTGGACCTGAATACGTGACGACCAGAGTGTGCCTGTCTGCCATTCCTTCTTTCACAGCGGGTTCCACAGGGATGGTTCACAGAGTTGGAAGGCGGGATTGCAGCCCAACTTCACATTCAAGCGTCCATGCAATAGCTATTTGGAACAGGCCTGGCCCATTTTTCGGGCACACCCTCCCACTTTTCTTCCAGCATAATGCATGAAATGCCTGCCTGTACCACAGCACAGGACCAACGGATTGCTGAGCTCATAGCGCAGAAACAAAAGCTGCAGGGAAACATTCAGGTGGCTAAGCAGCGACAGGCGGTGGCCCTGGATTCTTGCAACGGCGTGCGGAGGCTGATTGCAAAGACCGAACGGACATGGCAGGAGCGGTCCGAGGCGCATCAGGTCTGTGTCAGTCCCTTGCCTCACCTTGGGTAATGTCAGAGGATATGGGTCCTCCGCCGAGGGCAAGAGGGAGGGAAACGCCCACGGGCAGTGATGCTGCAAAGAATCAAACTGGCAAGAAGGAACCAGGCCAAACGGGACCCAACGCCGCTGAGCTGCGGTTGAGGATGCAATGGGTGATCGCCTTGGGCCCCATATAAATTCGACACTAGGGTCGTGCATTGCATGGAGTGTTCTTCTTTCTTTGGAAGTAGTGATACGCAAAGATGATGAAAGCCCCGATTCGCCCTGCCACTTTGTGGTGCGCGCATTGCGCATTGGGCGAAACGTTCAACAGAGACTCAGCTTCAGGCCTTGAAGGCTTTCCCACTTTGGTGTACATCAGTTCTGGTTGAACATCGTACCCCCCCCCCCCCATTGTATAAGCTACGCCCTTGTCCGAGCTACAGTAGGCGTAGGGACCGTATTAACTTGGTACCTAATTTTAATTCGGTGCCAAATATAGTGCAGCCACGAGGTGTGTGTGGAATGGCCCATGTCTTTGATGGGAAGTTGCATTTTACAAGAGACCACATGCAAGGCAATTTCATTCCCAAGAACTTGAAGCCGCCTCAGCCCAAACCAGCCCCTAAACCTCAGGCAAAGACATCTTCAAAGGCATCTTCCAGTGGTGAGCATGTGCAGTTGTTCCGCATGGTGTATGATCGCAAGAAGAGTTTCCAAGCCGAACATTTGTAGGCTTCTCATGCTTCATTGCTTGTGAGAACATGGGTGTGAACCTGAATTTCCATGTTTCAGACACTTTCTTGTGTTTGCATGCCTTTGGGAACATGGGTGGAGATTGAGGTGCACTCATACTATGCGCTCAATTGCGTGTGTGTCGGTGGTTGTATGTGTCGCGCAAGCTACGCCCGTGTCCAAGCTACAGTAGGCGTAGGGACCATATTAATTTGGTATTTTGGTGTAGCTTATACAAGGGGGGGGGGGGTACTCCTCATTCATGTCAGACCAAGGATGGGTTGCCTGATGTGGTATGAATCAGGCAGGGTTGCAGGGACAGTGCAATTCTTGAAAATGGTGTTGCATGTTTCTCTGTTAGGCCATGTTCAAGCAGATGCTTGAGCTGATCAAAGTTGTCTCCTGACCCGTCAAATTCGTGTACTCTGAAGCAACCTGTGCTGCACACGTGAACCCTCAGCTTCACCAATTTTTAGACGCCTCACCAATAAAAAAAAAGCCTTATTTCGCTTATTTTCTACTAATAAAAAAAGTTGGGGTCAAGGACTCCTGCTCCCCGCTTCGAAGCACCGGGGACCCCCCAGATGGCAGGGGTTATGTAGACAATCTGCCCACTTGTGGGCCAATGCTAATTTTGGGCCGCTCTGAGGCATTGGGGACCCCCCAGGCAGCAGGGGTTATGTAGCCAATCTGCCCACTTGTAGGCCACTACCTGGTTGGCGCTCCTGGGGCCTGCTCACAGTGTGTGCTCGTTCTCACTGTTGCCACCCTGCTGTGCCCCCAAAGGGCCTTGGGCTGGCTTCCAAGAGGGGTAAGCTGGCACCAGGAGAACCCCCCCCCAGAGGAAACAAAGCCCACCGCATGTACCTCAAAAGTATCAGTGTGCCGTGGCAATCATTTTGAGGCAAAATATATGGGGGTGAAATATTTTTGGGGTGGGAGCTAACGCCCACTTGACCCCCCAAAGGGTGGGTGGGTAGGGTCCCCAACAAGAGCCCCCCCCCCCCCCCCTCCGGAGGGAGCACTTTCCGAGTGTCTATTTTTTCCGTGCCAATACTGGATGTCTCCACAGCTGGCGTGCGCCAGCTTGTAACATGCTTTGCCACGAACTAGATCACGAGCTGCTCGCACAGCAATTAGGGACATGCATCCCTAATTTCTTCAACCACGACCTTGTCCAAGCTTTTCGCCCTGTACTACGGGTAGTAGACTACCTACTACCGGCCACCGGGCCAGCCCCTTTCCACATCAAGCATGCAGTATATCAAGTTCTCCTGCCAGAGCACCACTATTCTATCTAGAAACTTTCGACATATCCTCCAAACCTGCGTGACTACATCCTTGACTCCCTTCGTCAACAGCCATCTACTTCACAATCGTTAGAGACGGGCAGGGTGACTCACCCTGAGAATCCGACGACGCCTGAACGAGGTCCTAACTTCATTGACATTGCGCATCTGTTGGTAAGCACGGATTCCTCTACTGTGCCATCCACCCCTCTGCCTGTGGAATTGGACCTAAGGCTAAGACAAATCGACTCCGAGCTACTTGCTGCACACTACGGCTGAAGCACACACGGATCCTCCGCTCCCTAGGCGCCGCCGGATTAACCTTTCAAATACATGCTTGGCGCGCGAATTGGTCTATTCATCCAATTCAACCAGTGACTTGGAAACTTCCGAGCTTTGGAACCACTGGGGACCAATTTTTCTCGTGATTGATTTTATGGGCCGTGACAAAGAACTAGACTATGATCTTCTTCCACACGACTACTTGGATACTATCTTTCTGCTTTTCGAGTCAGTCCTGCTCTGAGCCACACACAACACCTTATTGCTGCTGAGTATTACGACAGCAATATCAACATGCCGTCTGAAGACACTGCCACTGTATGTCCTCCTCCTCCCGAAAAACGCCCAGATACTGATCCTGCTCAAAATTTGCTGCAAAAGCTGTCTATTGAAGGCCTATGTGCGCTAAATTCCACTCGTAAATCAGTCTGGAATGAGTACGTCCAATGGAATGAAAACATTGTCTTTGCTGATGCAACCAAATCCCCGGATGCCAAAAAGCAGAAAGCCGATCTCACATCGAAACTCAATGGCCTGTCAACTGATGTGGCTAAGGGCAACGCCAAGTTCTGGTAGCTGGAGTTCCAACACCCGCTCCTGGACCCACTCCGCGCCCAAGTTGCACAAATTGATTCTCAAATGATCGGCTTGCAAAATATTGAAAAGGCGTCAACCTCAAAGAAGCCTACCGACACCCTAAAAACCCAAAAGCTGGAGCTGTGGAAACAGCTCGACTACCTCTATGACCAAATTGTGTCCATCGTCGCTGGAGATTCTTCACCGGACACGGCAAGCTAGATATGGCAACAACAACAACAAATTGCACACCAACGTGCCAAGATCACTGAGGCCACGCTGTCTGAAAACACGGCACCAGCGCAGGCACATGCCCCGCGTATCTCACGGGGGGGGGGGGGGGGGCAAAGGATGCGGCAGCGCCGTCCTCCGTCAACACAGGCCCCAAAGTTGGGGGTTTCTCAGCGGACTCCATCAAAGCGGTTGAAACCATGAGATTCACCTTAGATGCCAACATGAAGGCCGATCCTACCCCGGCGCTCACTGCCGACGAACAACACCTGTTGATGTTGCATTTTAACTTGGAAACACATGACTACGTTATGCAAAGCCACACTTGGATGGATGTGGAATCCAAAGATTGTAACTAGCAGGGACTGACTGAAAAAGACTCTTCGGCTATTAAAACTATGTTCCCTAAGGACGAACCAAGTTTGTTGTTTGCTCTACGACATGATCAATTGCTGGCTCTTTGCCACATGATCACTTCCACTCGAATGATCCATAATTTCAACCCTCAGCGACTGGACCTTCTTATTGAAGTGAAAGAGGGACTCAACTGGCGTGACATGCTGGACAAATTACCATGGTGCCCGTCAGTGGTCTCCAAGCTAACGCGGCCACTGCACACAACACAAGCGGGGATGGCCAAAAGTTTCTTGGTGGTCCAAACTACACAATTGTCTGTACGGCAACAACTGCAGCCTGAATATACCATTATTCGCATGCTCACCACGGGCTCGCATCTTAACAAAGGTCAGTACACTCTACCTACAGCACCCCCTGACACTTTCTGCGTTCACATGGACGAAAAGGTAATGCCTTCTGCTATGCGCAAACTCAACATCACTGGCAAAAAGTGTAAAAACTCCGCTGGCAAAGTTCTCAACAAGACCCTCAACGCGTCCACCCGCATTTTTACCATGCCATTGGACACTCAGAGCCACCAAGGCCTACTCAAGGATTTTTCAAACACTGACCATGTCGCTTTAATGACATTTGAGGAACCCAGAGGGAAACACTTGGGAACTATGCAATCGTCGTGCAGCTATTCTTTAAGAAAACTATGCGTGACACTCACAGCAAAAAAATTTGGATCACTATATGTAACGCTTTGATGCAATCTCTGGAAAAGCCACAAAAAATGGTCACTGCAACTAGCAGTTTACAACTTCCTAAGGCTGGGAATCTTCAGCGATGAAGACTGTGATCATTTCATGTCCACCGGTGCTGTTGAATTAATGGCCCAAGGCCTCCTCTTCCGCAATGAGCGCACCAAGGGATGGATGACAGACAGCCTTTCAGATGCCGAATCTGTCAAGTCAGGTTACACTTTAGCTGGCTCAGCCAGCGGCGCCGTGACAATGGTGCTGTACGGAGTGCCTGATTACATTTTCGAAGAACAGCTTGGAGACCTACTGGCCTCAGCTAATCTCTGCCCTACCACCTTTTCCCCCCTTCCGTGGAACCCGGGTACTTCTCACACGGTTGCATGGAAGGTGATTGGCCTAGAACAGACCAGCAACAAGATATTAACAGATTACAACTCCGATGTCACCCTGATGCTCATCTCCACGGATGAGTACTACTCTCTTAGGAAAGAATCCCTGGGCGCATGCATGGCATCCAACCACGGCAAAACATATGCGCAAGCAACCCGACCCCGTAAGAAATGAGCTCCTCAATCTCTCCACCACCCCCAATGAGTCCTAGTCCTAGTCCTAGTGACAAACCACTGAGTGTTTCTTCCCACCCCACGGCAGGATGCCGTTACCACCCCTACAAAGTGTACCATAGTATTGAGCAGAACGCCATCCTGTGCAACTCACTGCGAGCGTATGCGCCACAGCCCCCCGGGTGGACACGATAGTGCCACACCCACCCCTCCCAGACCCCCCCCCTCCCCCCCCGACCCCACAACCCATGGCAGACACCCCCCCCCCCCCGGACCCTTGCTTTCCTAGCCACTTCGCTCAAAGTGACCAAATTCAACTGCAACGGCCTCAATACATCGGTCAAGAATGAAAACGATACGGAGCGGCGTAAGCACCAGATTGTCCGTTTGTTTCATAGAAATGACATTCATACCATGGCACTCCAAGAGCCACACATCGATTCTCCCGAAGAGCATGGGAGCATGGTCGATGTTTTTCTATCACGTGATATACACTTGCTCTGCAACAACCCCCCTTGGGTTAGGGGGTGCGGCACTGCTATTTTCGAAGCAATGGACTATCAAGACAGCCTGGTCGCTCTCACCCAGGATTTTGTATGTTGAACGTACTGATGCTGATGGCATCACCCACCCAGTGCTTTCAGCGCACTTCCATCATGATGCTATCCTCCGGTTGGAGCAGTGGAAGGTTTTGTCGGCACTGCATACCGACCTCCCGCCCAACTTGATTACATTAAGTGATCATAACTTTGTGGTCCTTCCTGCTCGCGACAAAGCATTTCACTCCCCCCACCCGGAGCACAAATGTGTCATCCAGGTTAGGGAGGCGGAGACACTGTGTATGTTTCAACTCAATCTGGTGGATTCATATGTGTCCATGCATGGAGGGTGGGCAGATGACCACCCACAGGAAGGTTTTACCTATGCTTTCGCCTCCGGAACCCCACAAGCGGTAGACCCTGACTTCGCTCAGTCCCCTGAGCCAGATTTACACATTAAGGATAGACGCCGTCGCATTGTTCGTATTCTCATACCCTATGCCTATCAGCCATCTCACTTTTCTGGCTTCTTCTGATCACAAGGCCTTGGTAATGCATCTCCAAAATACCAGTACACAACATAAGAACAAAAGAAGACGCTGTCCCGCGGCCTTTCTAAAAGACCGAGACACCGTGGAGGCTATCCAAGCCGATTTAGATGTCAGGATGATGAAACGTGGTGGTCACTAGCATTAGACTGCAATCACACGCATGCATTTCAGTTTGAACGTACATTACGGCAACAAGGATCGACAAAGCTGCAAGCGGTAATGATGCAATCCACATCGATTTACCTGCCAGCAGAAGCATGGGAATTCCTTCGACAGAAGGGATACCACACCACCAACCCAAAGAGAGGCTATACCATTTTGCTTTCTTTGGCGGACAGGGACAACAGTGACCGCACAAGGCAACTCGTCCTAAACAAACTGAAATCCACCCTCGATGCTCCATATGCCGATAACCCGAGGCACAAACAGGCAGAAGTATGGCGTCTGGTCAACAAGCTCCAAAATAAGACGAAACTGCATTCACTTCGGAACAGACAAGGTGTTCTCTTGCCTCACCCAGATGATCGGGCAGCCGAAATCTTGCAATTTTGGGACAGTACCATGTCTTCAGAGGGCTGCACGGCGGATACGTGCTCCCACTATCTCCGCCCCCTTTTCCGGAGGTTCAATGTAAAGCTTATGTCCCAAATGCTGCTTCGCCCCCTCACCCTAACATTGGTGGGGGCAGCACTAGCATCCTTGAATCAAACGTCCTCACCCGGAGTAGACGGCATCCCTTGCGCGGTCTACTCCAAATTTCAATCGCACTTTGCACCCCGAATGCTTCACATCACACAACGCACGCTAGATGAGGGAAAGCTCAATCCTTGGTTGGCTCGGGCCCTTGTGAACCTCATCCCCAAGGGTAGGGGAAAAGTCCAAGTTGTAGACTGCGGCCCAGCACCACCCAAAACACCGCACACAAATCGCCCTACAAATCCAAGACCTTGTCTCCACACTCACCCCCTCTGAACAGAAAGGTTTCATTAAGGGACGGTCAATTTTCGACCATCTCTCGCACTGTTTTGGTGATTGGCAGATTTTCACAGACGGCATTTTTTGCCTGTTGATTTTCGAAAAGCTTTTGATTCCATCACACACACACACATGCCAGGTCCTTTTTGCAGCTGCTTTGCCCACCAAATGACATGATAGACCTAATTCTCAATCTTTTTTCAGGCTCCCATTTTGCTGCTGATTTAGGGACATGTGTGTAAGGACAAATGCTTCTCTCCCCGGTCGGGCGTCCGGCAAGGGTGCCCACTGTCCCCCACGCTTTTTGCAATTATGATTTCACCATTGGCTTTCAAGCTACATGAGGCCTCCCCGCTTATCATGGTACTGTTGTATGCAGATGATCTTCTCATCATCATTAAGTGTCCTCCCACCGAGGCAGTGGTGGTCATCTTGCTGGCTATGCAGGTGTTACAACTGTTCACTGAGCATTCCGGCCTCCACATCAATCATTCCAAGTCGATGCTCCTGCTTACAGGGGTGTGGACAGATGTGCAAATTTCCCAGCTAATCCCCACAAAGCTACCAATTATTGACAGATATAAATATCTGGGGGTCTTTTGCGGCCATGTCAATGAGGATACATGGTATGAGCCCGCGTTGCGAAAAGCCCTGGGGCGTGCCTTCGCCATACAGTCCTGGGCTCTCTCTTTTCCTGAGCGAGTCATGCTCCTCAAACTGTGGATACTACCACTGCTGGTCTTCCCAGCTAGGGTGGTCTTTCCCACAGACAGTATCATAAGCACACTCAAGATAGTGTATAATGTGGCACTGCGCCTCACGTCATGGGATCTCACCCACGACATCCTTGGCCCTCCCCAGAAATGAAGGGGGCTACTTGCTCCCGCAGCCAAAAATCTTCCTTTATTGGCAACATTCCACTGTTTTTCTGCAGTATGTCAAGGATCCGCTACTACTCCCTGCATCGGTCACTGCCAGTTTTAAACAGTTTGCACTCCTTCATGGGATGTCACTACGAATGGCAGGCCTCTACTTTTTCCAAAAGGGCAGCAATGTAGTCTCGCGAACCATGCCATACCTTGCGTGGAGCGCCAGGGCCTTCTCTCTGGGTTAGACAGCCAATACTGGCCTATCATGATATCATGCTCATTTATGATGCTCCTTTATGGCACAACATGCACAAACCTACTTCGGCCCCCAACTCATACGAGCCAGGGTGCTCACCGTGGGATAGCTTCTAGAAGATGACTCTTCTTTTCAGCCACAGCCCCCACATGGAGGGGTATCTACCAAATCGCGCTAGGAGGAAACATAAACCCCCCCGCTGCCACGATCAGGCAGCACAGTCCAGGCAGAAGGGCCTGGCACCGGGACCTGTCACCTCTGGCCCTCCTGTCGGGCCCCTCCCGCTGTACATCGCTGCGCCCGTCGATTGACCAACGGGGCACTGAACAGCCCCCGTTTTCCTCTTGGGGCCTCTCGTCGGTTGGGGGACGGTCTCACATTTCGTTGAGCAGCGGCGCCCGGACTTTCTCCGGCCTGCGCTTGGGCCCGTCCCCTGCCAAACGGGGGCCCCTCTCATTCGACAGCGCTTTGCTTTTGCGGGCCCTGTCGGTCGTTCTCGGTGCCGTGTCCCGTCCGATGTCGCTGTCCATCGGGCAGCGATGAGGGGGGGCACACGAGACGGAGCAGAGGGCGCGCGGTCCATTGCAACTCCGCGGACGGGGGCCCTTTGAGCCTGTAGCCCGGACCTCACCCCCCCTAATTCGGCTCCAAAGGCCGAGCCCACCAAAAGCATCGCAGGACGTCTGAAATTGTTCCAAAAAAGAGTTTCACACAAAATCGAGGCCAATCCGGTTCACCCTCATTTTTCTGACAATTCCGTTCCGAACCAACGCCAGTGGAAAACCTAAGGTCTGGCATTCGGAGCCTGTCTTCCGGAACCCTCCCCTCCCCCCCCTTTCACACCGGCTCGAAGGGGGGCTTGGAGCGTGGGGGTCGTCTGAGCCTCTTTTGGAGACCCCTTCCCCCCCTCCCGGGCTCTGTGGGCAATGCAGACAATTCCCTCCTGAAACGCCGAGGCAGTGCGCACACCCGGAAGTACCAAGCGGCACACTCACGGGGTCTTCATGGCAACCGGTGCCCCAATGGGAAATGCACACCCTTCCCCCGAGGCCAGCCTGATACGGCGCCGCGGTACAGACTTTTGAGGATTTCGTGCAGCCGGAGGCCTGCATCGGATGCCACTTGCACGCGTCTCTCCTGCTCCGTGCGCGCGTTGATGTCCGTACGTGTGCACGGCAGCGACCCTGTGGTACGTCTGCATTACCGTTGTCGATGCAAAACGTAGGACGCACGTTATAAACGACCCACACACGTCTCCCCCCGAGTATTACAGCGCAACGACCGAGGGCTGCGTTGAGGCAAACCGGACCTGCGGCCCGAAGGGCCACCGTCATCGGCCCCCCTCAACGGCATGTGCCACGCGTCGTAGGCAGCCGGACACGCTGGTCTCCAACGCAACGTCGCGGAATTCCGCAGTGCTGCCCCGTGCCCGCGCGGTCTGCGTCCCTCCCCCGTGCGATGAGCTGCGCCTGTGCCCCTGCGCTCCTGCTTCGCAGGGGACGAGCCGTGGTACGATTTTCACACGTTGGACGCCAAGATGGGCCCGACGGTGCAGGTCGATGTCCCGCTGTCCGGGAACGCCCCTTTGATGCAGAGGGCCGGCAGTATTGCCCCGCTTTGGGCCACCATCCGCAGCTCTGGGGGGAAAGTATGTTCTGACGTGCCGTGTGCGACGCGTTTAGGGTGCTCGCCTGACCATCCACACCAAGGCCGAGGTGCTTGGAACTGCAGTGCACCACCGATTGGTAGACTTGGTGGTCCGAGAACCCTTGGCCCTGCGTTGCACTTCCACCCCAAATGAGGGGCCGGGGAGGGGGGGGGGGGGGGGGCATGGACGTCCGCATTTTTTCGCATTTTTTTCGCAATTTCGCGATTTTCGCATTTTTCGCAATTGCTTTTTGCTTGTCCGCCTTGCGTGCTTGATTACACCGCCAACATCTGGTGGTGATGTGGACCTCTGTTTCTCACACTGTGGCACTATTTCCAAGCGGCAGCACAAATTGGATGACCATGTCCACCCGCCTTCGGTTCATGCTCCAATTCCATGGCGATATTGAGGGTCGCATACTGCAGTTGTGGTACCTGTGGATCATGTTTGAAGAGACCCGGAAACGCTCTGAGCCACACCTGTGCAGAAGTGTTGCTCCTTGAGGCTTCGGGGGGTTTGGTCACGGCACCGCACTTTTCCCGCAATTTCCCGCAATTTTTTTGCAATTGGATTTGACCCTCCCTGACCGCAATCCCCCCCCCCCCCCCCGCCCCCTGCTCAAATGTCGTGGGGCGCAGCCCATGGGCTTCACGGCCGCAAGAGGTACTGCATTGGGTGTCAAGGGGGGGGCAGTGTGCTGCGACGGTGGGCAGTGGGAAGATCCTGGTCACTGTCACACCGATGCCCTCGCCTGCGGCCGTCTGCAGCGCCTTCCGCCCTCTTCCCCCTCCGCTGCTCTTTGGCGCGTTGTTTCCATTCTGTGTTCACTGGCACACGCTGTGTCGGCGGCTGCACCCCGTGACCGGGGCGGTGCCCTGTGGAACCCGATGTGCCGAAGGGTGCGCGTTTCAAAGGACTGGGAAGCGCCGGGAGAGTCATCGCACCAGATCTGTGATGCGTGGCCAATGCCTTCTTATGCCTCCCTTGCGACGAGTCATTTGCTTAAGGAGGGGTGTACCCCACGGGGGACGGGGCAAAAATGAGGGCAGAAAGAATTTGTGTACCGCAAATGGGCCTCTCATTTTTGGATCTGCATTCAAAATTTCATTTTTCCCTCGCGGAATTTTTTTTTTGGGTTTTTAGGGCGGGTGGGTCCCAAGAGAGAGGCCATCCCCCCCCCCCCCCCCTCCCCCCGTTGCCAAGCAAATGACTGCCTGCGACCGCAGATGCATGAGCAGCCGGAGGGCTTTAGTCTCCAGATCGCACTGGATTCCCACGGGGAAGCGGCCGGCACGCTGTACTTGGATGACGGGCACAGCTTCGCCTACGAGGGCGGGCAGTATCTGCACCGCGTCTTCGAATGGAAGGGCACCGTGTTGACCGTGCGGCCGCTGGGGAGCCTCCCGGCACTGTCCCAGTCGTTGAAGCACCGCTTGGGTCTGGATGAGCGTTACCTCCGGCCGTTTGCGGCGGAGGCGCCGGGCCCGCAACAGCCGTTCACGAAGGTGCGCCTTCCGACCTCCCGCTCCCCGTGCGTCCTGTTGCCGCGTCCCCTCTCCGGATCTTCCATTGTTTTCGAAGTCCGCGCTTGTCCTCTCGGTCCCGCTACACCCGAGCGACCTCGAGCAACAGAAGTAGGTCATACAAACCACAGAGTCCTGAGCATCGGTTGTACTACATCGCACCAACAAGCCTGAAGAGCAAACCCCCTCACCTTCCACTACAACGGGGGGTATTTGGGCAGGGGAAATTTTTGGGGGGCAATTTCGTTTTTCAGATTGGTGGCGAAATCCCCCCCCCCCCCCCCGAAGTTTGTTGCGCATTCCGGGCCATTTCTTGCTCCCTGGGACAGTGGCTGGAAGTAGCAGCCCAAACAAGTTGTGATCATCATCGTCATCATTGTCATCATCATTTCTTGCTCCCTGGGTCGGCATTTTTCTTCTGTAGGGAGGTGCTGGTGCCCGTGTATTGCATGTCCGGGTCAGTCTTCATGCCGGTGCGGAGCCTTTATCCTGCGCATCCCCCAGAACGATTTTGTGTCGCCAGTGTGTATCTCAAAAGATTGTTTTGTGTATCTGCTGTCGCTGTGACTGTGGATCCCGCAACTGGACAACAGGGCATGAGAATTCGGGGGTGCCGAAATTGTCAATGCATCCCTGCTGGGGGGCCTTCGGGGGGGGGATGTCTGGGGGGAGGGTGCTGGCCCCAGCAGAAAGTGGGCTGAGGGGGGGGGGGGGGGGTTCCACTCCACAGTTCATCCACCAACACAACCGCTGCCGTCTCGGGGACCCCACGTTGGGGAAGAGGTGGCCCAAAGATCTCGGCCAGGGGTGTTGGGTCCTTGGGTTGCCAAAGGCGGGACCCCAGTACCAGGCACCTCAGAGGCGCCCAGGGGCGGCTACGAAGGCGGTTGGAGGAGATTGCCGAGGCGGTTGGGGGCGGTTACTGTCGCCACTGAAGCTGACACTTGCTGTCAGGGAGGCGGAAGCTGGGCATAGACTGGGTGCCCTTGGTTTTTGGTTTTGGTTTTTGGTTGGACCCTTCTGCCAGGACCCCACCATGCCAGGCCACGCCGGGCCATGCTACCACGCATGCTTGGAGGATCCTGGTTGCCTCTTCGGGCCTGCAAGGCCATAGAGGTGGTGCCACTGCCGCCTTCGCGATAGACGGGTGAAACATCCGGGGGGCCTAATCCTAACCATGTCACTTCATGATAACTGCCACTGGACGGGTCGGGTCCATGTTACATGAGCGCCCGGGTGGATGCCACGCACATGCAGGGTGATGACAGGGTAGTCCTCATATCGGACTGGTACCACTGTAGATCTTGACACAGTGAGGTGTGGACCCTGTCCAAACACTCCTGAGCCATAGGCTAAGGGTCACAAGCCCCCTCTCAGAAGGGTCCCTTGCTACCCTCTCGGAGGACTGCCCTGACTAGGTGAGCCACTGGCCATATTCTCCTCTAGTGTCCATCCACGGCCTCCAGGCCACCCAGGACAACCAGGAGGATTAACCCACAGGTCCACAAGACCACTTGTGACAGTGAGAACCATGGACAATCCAAACGGAACGTCCCGCACATACAGAGTGGCCCGTGGGGGGCTGAGACACTGGGCTCTTGGCCACTCGTACTCACGGGTACCGAGTGGAACGTGTATGTGACACCCACCCCTCTGTTCTGAAGCCAGATTCTCGTGGAGACTGTGGCTGGCAACTCCTATTTCTTCCACTTGGTCAGGCAGTGGTAGGCCTGCCCCATCTAGATGCACCTTCCCCAGGGGGTGGCGGTCCCTGGTGGTGGAGGCCCCGTGTCGAGACCCATGTGACTTGGAAGGGGGGCTCGTCCTAGGGGAGGGCGGGTCTACCTGTTCGCTCATTTGCATGGTGTCTCCACTTGTTGGGGAAAGGAGGACCTGCTAGGTTACCATGCGGGTCCTAGGTCCCAAAGTTCTCGACTTCCAGCGCCCTCCCCCCTTCCGTGAGGGGAGGGACCTCGCTCTCCATGAGCTAGCATGTAGCAAGGGTGCAAAGGGTGTACTGGGGGCTGAGGGGGGGATGCTTCAGGTCACTCACCTTTTCGGTTCCCGGGGGGGGGGGGGGGGCAAAAGGTTTGCTCTTGTTTTGTGGTCCCTAACAGGGAACCAGCCCATGGCCTGCACCCTCGCTTTGTGGTGGCTGAAAATTGGGCCGACCGGGCGCCCTAGGGAGGGGGGTACCTCCCCCCCCTGACAATGCATCACTGCCTCCCATAAGAGCTTGGATTCGCGTGGATCCAATGTGCCCCCAAGCCCCACACCCTATGGGGCTTTGCCTAATTCGCCCCACACCCTGTGGGACCTTGCTCGGCCAGTACCGCACCCTGTGAGCCGTACCTGACAGCCCCACACCCAGGGCCGGGGGCCCAAGGGTGAAGGGCTGCCAGTGCCTCGATGGGGTTTGGGGATCGTCAACAGTCTGGACGGCTGTGAGACTATACAACCGGAGGCAGCGGCCCCATTGCACCGGCGAGGCAAGGACGCACAGGCCGTGGGACACTCGCCTTTAGCGCAAGCTACGGACCCCCCCCAGCTCATGGGCCTCTAGCCCACAGATACTGCGGGGGGGGTGCGTACCCAGACGGATGAGGCGGCCCCCGCTTGTGGAGCGAAACAGGCGAATGCCCTCCACGGAACTCGAACGATTTCGTCGCGACCTCAAACGAGTCCGTCGTGTGTTCACCAGCCCATCCTCGTTCCAGGCCTCCACCCTCCTCCCCCCGTGCCCCATTCCACAGCCTCGCGCCCCTCCCACAGGCATTCGTTCAAGGGATTACGGTCGCCGGCCTGAAAATCCTGCCGCAGACCCACAGCGCCAAGTTCACTGTGCAGGCCCGGCCGGCGGACGGTGTGGAGGAGGTGCGCCGGATGGTGCCCTTCGCGGTGGAGAACGGGGTGCTGCATCTGCGCAACGCCAACTTCGGCCTGGCCGACGCCTGGGCGCTGGACATATCGGACTGATCGCCCGCCCGGCCCCGGCCCCGGCCCCGTTGAGGCGCATGAGGCCCCCGGCGGTGCTTGTCGGAGAGGCACTCTTTGCCCCGCGCCCCCCCCACGCGCGCGGGGCTGTTACCCCTACACTACCCCCTACACTACCCCCTACACTACCCCCAAAGGAATGCAGGCAGAGGCAAAACATGGTGATGCTTCGATTCAACAACGCGGCCTCGGCGCCCCCCCCCCCCCCCCCGCCCGCCGTGTTGGGACGTGAGTGGTCTGCAATACAAAGGTACACCGACTGTGAAACACAAGGCAGCAGATTGTCATTCCCTTCCGTCAACGCGGCAGCACAGCGACATGCCCTGGGGGCAGGGATGTATTAGAGCGGCTGACAACCGTCGGAGGAGGGCAGGTACTCCCCCTGGACCCCCCCCCCCCGACCCAGATTTCACAGTGGGAGAAAATGCAATTTACGAAACGAAATATTGATCTGGGCCATTTTTGGTACACAGACTTTTGGGTTCCAGACCCCCCCCCCCCCTCTCTTCTAATACATCCCTGCCTGGGGCGCAAAGAGCTATGCCGAAAGCATTGTCAAGCCTGCCCCGCGCTCGCCCCGCACGGCAAGTTTCCCTCAGAGTGACCTCCGCGGCTGCATAACAGATCCCCTGTGTCCGAGGCGCACGCGGCTCATGGACGGCACTTGAGCTGGTTGGGCCGGGACGGGGCCCCACGACCGGGACCCGCCACTGCAGGGCCTCGCCTCCCGGGAGACCGCCCCATCCGCACGAGGCAGGGAAGGGGGGGGGGGGGGGGGCAGTGCCCTGTGCAGCACCAGTGCCCATGCCTGATTCTTCGGCGGTTCCGCAGTGCCGCGTGCTCCTCTGCGCCTCCTCTTTGGATTGTCCGTCCTCGTGTCTCTCTGTTTCCGCCGGAGGACGTACCTCTGGGCGCCTCAAGGGCGGGCTGATGATCGGTGGAAGCTGCGCTACCGGACCCCACCTGACTTGACCCTATGGACAGTACATGGGCACACTTAGACCTGACCTCGATCACTCAGCAGGTCCCACAGAAGTCATGGGCCCTGGACCAGGCCATTGCCTAGTGAGCCCCCCCCCCCCCCCCCCGGGGGGGGGGGGGCTCAGGGGGGTGCTTCTGAGCCCTCCCAAAACGTTTGTGCACCTCAAGTCAAACTTCCAGCCCCTTTAATAAGTCCCTTTTCCCCTGCAGCAAATCATTCTGATGGGGCCCGGTGGGGGGGGTGGGGGTGTCCGGTGGATTGCCTAAGTTCCCCATTCCGCCCCCCCCCCCCCCACCCCCACCAGCGTGCTGAAGCGACCCCCTGGACACGGTTGTATTACGGCGACCCCCCGGCGAAACACCCCTTCTCCTACCCCTTCCTCCCCCATGTCCCTCATCATCCACCGCGCCCTCGCCCCTGTTCCAGCGTTGTGCTGAGTGGCCTGCGGGATCGGGAAGGGGGGGATGAGGGGAGGGATGGGGGGGGGGGCACGAGTGCAAAAACAGTCTGTGTACCTGAAATGGGCCTCTCATTTTTGGATCTCTATTCAAAATTTCATTTTCCCCAGAGGAGACTGTTTTTGGTTTTGGGTGGGGGGGGTGGGGCTGAGGCCCAGATGCTCCACCCGACACGACAGGGAGCACCACACCATCCCCCCCCACCCCCCCCCTCGTGGATACGCACATCCCCGCCCTCTACCCGGCCCCGCACAACCCCCGCCCCCGACATTGAGCCTCTTGGCATCTGCACACCACCGACCGCATGTGCAGGGGGTTCAACGCAACGCTGAGGCACACAGACCGTAAACAGGGGGGCCCTGCCTGATCCGCCCCCACACCGCCGGGCTGATCGATGCACTTTGATGGTCTGTGTGGAGCGCGCCCCGTTTGCGAGTGAGGCCCGTCCCCGCGTTTCGGCCCCTGTGCACGTTGCATCCGCCCCCACCCACCCTCTGCCGGACCGTCGCAAGCGCAGACAGAGACATGACGCAACCCCCCCCCCCCCCCCAAGGTCCCTCTAGGCCATGATTGTACCACTCGGCCGAGACCTTTGGGCCACCTCTTCGCCCACATGGGGACCCGCAGTCGGTAGGCCGAGGCGGCGTGGGTTGTGTCGCCAATTTGCTGCCCTCCCCTGCCGTGTTGCTCTATAATGGGGGATTATAAAACACGCACGTGCTAACCCCCGGCGGGAACACCCCACCTTGGGTCGCCCGCCTCAGGCATTCTGAAAAAAGACAGACGGGCGGTGTTTCTGGGATCTAACCCTCACCCTAACCCTCACCCTCACCCTAACCGTCACCTGGAGTGCCACCGTGCAGAGTGCCATGCGAAGTAGAATGGTAGGCGGCCATGCACCGAGGCAGGGGGGGGGGGGGGGGGCTGTGCAATCGGAGACCGTAAAATGCCATTGACACCAGAGGACGGGCTACAACGTCATGTTGATGCCCTCAGACTCAGGGAATCAAAAGCGGTGTGGCACTGGGCCTGGGAGGTGAAGTTGCACGCTTCCTCGGCGACCCTCACGGCGTTGTCCATTCCGTCGCTCTGCATTGGCCCCACGCGGGCGTGTGCCGGGGCTGGGGCTGGGTCGGGGTTATGCGACCTTCACTCCGCACACATGAACGCCGCCATTTCCTCAGGCTTCAGCCCATCGCTGTCTCGTCACGGGGCCTGTCATGCACCTTCCAGCGCCGCCTGCCACAGGGCACCGCGTCCGCTGTCGCACCATTGGCCTTTGACCTTTGGCCCTTTGACAAGTTTGACTACATTTGACTACGCACTGCGGGGCCAAGTTGGGGCCAAGCTTGGAGCCCACTCCACCCCCCCTCAGCCCCCCCCCCCCCCCCCGGGCGTTGGGACGAGTTTGACCACCGCAGGTGCTTAAGGCCGCGGAAGATCGTCGCAGAAGCATCCCACGTGCGTACGTAGTGCAGTACAGCCCGCCGTTCCGGTGACGATGTGAATACGCCAATCAGCACATAGTTTCAAGCAAGTGCATTGGGATGGAAATGATGAATGGACTCTGTTTGATGGTCGACTCATGTCACCGTTGTAAGGTCCGATGGGGAGGGGGGCCAGCAGATTGGGTCCAATGGCCACCCGAATGTGGGGACTGTCAGTGTGTATGGCTTGTTACATTAGGGGAAAGGGCGGGCAGGGATGCATTGGAACAGGGGGGGGGGGCGGGAGGGGCTGCGCCCCCCCCCCCCCCCTTCACAGCCTACGCCCAGCAACGTCTACCTGACGGCAAGTACAAGCTTCAATGGCATTTGTAACCGACAGTAACCGCCTCCAACCGATTTTGCAACTTCTTCTGGGGCCGCTTCTGAGGTCCATCACCTTCTCATGCATCCCTGGGGGGGAGCGGAGGTAAGTCTACCGCCTGACGGGCATCTGCTCCGTTGTGGGGGGGGGGGGGGGGGGGTCCGGCCGGGCCGGGCGGGGGTGGGGTGGGCGGGGCCATGACATCAGTGTGTGGCTGTGCCCTTTGGACTCAGCGCCAGGACAAGCAACACCAACACTTTCACCAACAACAGCACTGCCATTAGCACTACCAGCAGCCCTCAGATTTTCAGCTGCACCATCGCGACCACCATCAGGAGCAATATGAGCAGCAGCAGCGCGAAAAGCAGCGCCATTTTTACTGCATCGATGATAAGTAACTCACACCTGCAGTCGTTGCTCAATTTGTATGCCATTGAGCCATCAAGTGTGCGGGAGTGCAGGTGGGTGCGTGCACGGCCATTCATGTCGCGACCGTGTCCACATACAAAAGCCATGTAAAATTCTCTGGCATCCTTCCCGAACTTCACGCACTCCCTGAGAGTCAACCTGTTCCTGCCGCCAAAGCGGTCTTGGAGGGTCCAATTTTTCTTCCCCTTGTACTTTGGTTGGCGTTCTGCGTTGGCAATGTATCAACGCTGGATGACGAGTATCTTGTGCATTACTCTGCATGACTCACTGCTGCAGTGCCCAGCGACGAAGTCGACAACGCACGCCTCGCTTTCCGTCGACTGAACACAGTTTATTCCGTGTGATGCGTCGTAGTGGCTGTGCCGTGTCATGTGTTCTGGGGATAGTGGGATCGCTGTGGGCAGAGTGTCTTACAACGAACAGCACGTTTCAGGTGGTTGTTGCCAAATGACATGCACAACAGCCACCCAAGTTCTGGGTTTGAGCAAAGGATCACCGCGTGTCGCGCGCGGCAGTGCGACCGAAATGGAAGTCGAGGTTGATCACCCGCTCTTGCCTTGGGGTCGTCCGGTGAACCCGTCGTTTATGCATCTACGACACCCCCCCCTCTATAAGCCACGCCCTTGTCCAAGCTACAGTAGGCGTAGGGACCGTAATAATTGTGTGCGTAATTATGTACGAAATTTAGTGCGGCTACATAAGACATGGGTTTGTCGTCACGTTTGCCAATTACATAGAGTCATGGACACATTTGTTGTGAGTCTTTGCCCACTTAAACCCACATGGCTCTGACTTTGGGGGATATTTGTGCTTTATATTCCCTCACCATGCAATGTTCTCTTTTGAACTTGGGCGTCCAGTTATTTTCACACGTTCCACCGGTGACGGTGTGGATGCTACAATGAATGGACCATCGGAGAAGGGGGACCAGTTTGCGGTTTGGAGTACATGAAGGGTGGGCAGATGGTCACACACCTTCGTGCCCCCCCTTCCAAGAATCGAGTTCTTCATCCGGTC